>SRLM01000444.1:0-162399 GCA_015708895.1 Populus ilicifolia
GATATAAAACCATGATAAAAATGCACTTTTGAGTACTAATCAGTTACTTTATTAAGCCTTATTTCTAGAACACTTGGTTGGGTGCCTTGTCTTGTTATAAATAAAACATTATACTATTAAATGTTTTAGTAATATTTTTTTTTCTTAGCAAGTTTTGTCTTTTATTTTTTATTAGAGTAATTTGCAACTTGTTCCCTAAAGTTTGCTTTAGATGCTATAACAAAAGAGTTAGCTCTTTTTATGTACAACTTATTGTTCTCTTATACGAAAAGAATTATCATGTAGAAAATGAGGTGATTTAGTAATTTAGCAAATCTAAATATAATTAATTCTTTTAAAGAAATGCATTTCACGCATCATCAAGCACGTGAGTTCACGGGGTTTTGAGCAACACGTATAGTGTCACTCATTGGCCAAGCATCAGATTCCAAGATGTTAGAATTTTCTTGGCATCCTGTCTATATTTTTAAGGGTGTTAAAAAAACAAGCATATATTTAATATTTGTATTATATGACCCGACCTAATTCATCAAATTTGAATAATAAGAATATTATAAATGATAGTTATCATAACCCAATTTTTTATTTTTTATTTTCATTTTTATTTTTATAAAATAGAAAGAAATTGGAATGGAAAATTGGAATAAATGAAGATAAATAAAGATTTGGGTCAACATAACACAAATTAGAAGTTTTAAAGTTAATCAGGTTGAAATTATAATTTTAGAAGTTAATTTTGATAGGAATTGAAAGAAATGACAAGTTTGAGGACTTAATTAAATTTTGAATGTATTTTATTACTGATATTAGGAGTTTAATTGAAGAATTGATAAGTTTAGGGACTTAATTAAACTTGAAATTAGTTTATGTAATGAAATCTAGAGTTTAATTGAAGAATGAATAAGTTTGCGGACTTAATTAAACTTCAAATTAGTTAATTAATGAAATCAGGTGCTTAATTGAAGAAATATTAAATATTTGGGGCTGATTAAGGATTAAATTGATTAAATAGAAAATAAGGGTCATTTTGTAAATGGCATTGAAATACAGGGGTCTAATTACAATTACTATTTCTTCTTCTTCTTCCTCTGGAAGGAGGGGACGGCACCTTCAAAAGGGAAATTCTGCCACATAACCCCAACAAGGCAATGACATGAAGACCAAACGCTGGACCCCGTTTCAGTCGACGTCCCTCCACCGCCACGAGATTGCTAGCAGGCTGCAGAAACCGCCACCAGCAGTCCGACATGGGCACGACTGTTGGTGCCCCAACCCGGCCGAAACACAATGTCCCCAGGCCTTATCATGGTCCTAGGGAGATAAGCAGCAGGGAAGCCTATAAAAGGCAGGGGAAAAGGCAGGAAAAGAGGAGGGAGAGATTTTTTCTGACGAGAAACAAAATGAAACGAGAGGGAAAAAACAAGCGTGTGTGATTAAGTTCACACAGGCCTGCGGGAAGACAGCCCAACCGGTTACTAGTATGAACCAGCAAGCAGGCCGGGCTGTGTGAATCCAGCCTAACCTGTATCCTCAACAAAAAAAAAAAAAATAGGCCAAGCCCAGCTAGCCAGCCAAACTATATGTTTTGCAAAACCCACTTTTTTGTTTTGTACATGTATTTTATTTCTTTTTCAATATTAAAATATTTGGGACTTGACTTGATTTATCTGTGAGTCCTTGAGTTTTATTATTTTATTTTTTTTATCTAAAAACACAAATAATAAAAAGGGTAAACAAAAAAAAAAGCATAAAAAAATTTATTTCTCTTCATTAAAAATCCAAATATAACAAACTTATTCATTGATGTTAGAGTCATGAATATCACACATTTTAGGTTATGCAATATTTACCAATGCTATAATTAGAAATATTCATAGATAAATTCTCACCAACGCTAGAATCAACAATATTATAGAAAGTACAAAAAAAAAGAAAAATGTTTTTATGAACATCAAATAAGTATCATAAGAAAATTGCTCCCGGCTCTCTTAAGGTTCCCTCGTCTGGGATCCCTGGGGAAGAGGATCAAGTTGGCCTTTGCAAACAGCTTGATGCACTATCTTTTCAACACTTTAGCGAAATGCAGAAAAAGGAAGGAAAATCCATGAACTAACCCCATCATCTCCACCCTGTAGGAACTACAAGATCACCCCAAGGACGCCT
Organism: Populus ilicifolia; assembly: GCA_015708895.1. Lineage (NCBI taxonomy): Eukaryota > Viridiplantae > Streptophyta > Magnoliopsida > Malpighiales > Salicaceae > Populus > Populus ilicifolia. The sequence goes on from SRLM01000444.1 coordinate 2,164, forward strand.
TTAGCATATAGGGATCATGGACCAATCATAAAACCCTGTTCAATAAGTGAAACGCATTAGCTGTCTACTCTTAGGTTGAGCTGTAAGGGTCAGAGAAGAGCAATCACTTATTCTTAAAACCAACATTTTTAAAACTAAAATGTCTCATGTAAGATGCTTAAAAAGTGATAACATCTTTTTTTTGTTTGCTTAACCAGTCTTGTATCATAGAATCCTTTTTGATCAATTAGGATTCTTAATGATCATAATATTAGGTGTCAATTTCTTGAACTAGATATTTTTTTTCTCAAAGCACGAGATGTTAGATAATCTGTTCTTTTCCAATTAAAAAATTTTAATTGGTCATCGTGATATCTCGAATATGAAAATAGTAAATAAAAAAACTATTAAATGGATATTAATACTCAGGTGCAATTTGAATTTTTTTTTAAACCCTCTCAACTTAACCTAATCTATATAACCCAAATTAAATAACCTTAGTTCTTAATATAAATAATATTTTCCGCTTTATCTTTTAATTTTTCTCTCTCTCTCTCGTCTTCACACTTAGAATTGCCTTGTGCTCTCTTAGTCTTTGCCTTCTCTCTATTTCTTATTTTCATATAAATAATAGTTGTTCATTTAAAAGTTTGATATGACGAAGTAATAATGCATTTTATAATCAAGAGATAATGAGAAAACAAATAAAAATTTAAAAAATCTAGATTAATTTTTTTTATTTTATTAATCAAATCTAAACTTTATAATCTTGTTTTGCTAAGTCTGTCTTTGTCTTATATTTACATATTTAAACATGATTTGTGTTTTGTTTATATATATATATATATAAATATATATTGTGATAGATAGTTTTTTTTCAAACTTGCATATCGGGTCCCAAGATAATTGAGTTAACTCAGGTTAACTCGAGTATTTTTTTTTCCTAATGTTTTTTTATTGATTTCTTTTTGTTTCACCTTTAATTGTATTATTTGCCTAAAAGTTGATCTTTATTGTCTTATCTAGTTTCTTTTATCTAGTTTATCTTGCCTTTTTAAGTTGGCTTCGTGTTTAGAGTGTTGACTTAATTTTTTTTTGTTCTTTTTAATTTTTTTAATTAATTTTTTAGTATTTGCTTTGCTGGTAATTGAACTTTATATTTTATTATTTTTTTAATTTATAAGATTATCTTATTTTTATTTAATTTTATTATTTGTAAATAAAATTGTTGAGACATTTTAAAAATATTTATAGCACGTTAATGATATTGAAAACACTTTTTTATGTGTTATTTTTTTGTTGTTGTTATCTTTTTATTTTATAATTATATTGTTAAATTAACTAAATTTATTGATTCTATTCAAATTGATAGCTTGAGTTTTTTAATATTTTAAAAATACTATTATTATCTGAATATTTATCTTATATTAAGAAAAATTCAAATGGGCTCGTTGCATAACTCGGACACCTATCTAATATGTTCTTATTTGCAAGCTGTCTTTGTTTAATAGAGACAAGTTAGCAACGATAAGCAAACAATTAGTGGAATTCCAGGTCATGAATCTCGTTTGCATTGTTATACAATTTTTGGTAACTGTAGTCTTTGTGCTTGCAAAGGACAACGAGGAATGTGACTCGCATTGCACTAGTTATTCATGCCTGCGCCCCGCTGTAGGTCTTCATTATTTTTTCAGTAAAATGTTTTGGCATCGCAAGTTTTCTTTTGCTTTTTTTTTTTTTGTAATTGGCATCGCAAGTTTGGTCCGATCAACTAAAGTAATTTGGTTTTATTTGAATCATATTGAGGGAAAAGAAGAAGAAAGAAGAAGATAATCAGAGCAAACGGTTTCACATAGATATATATAAAAAAGCTGATCAATAAAAACAAAAAAAATTAATGTATTATGAATTTGGATTAAAGAGTAAAATTAAAAACAATAAAATTTTTATAAAAAAAATTAAGGCATTACCAGAAAAATTAGCAAATAAAAACCAAAAATAACGATAAATTTTTTCTATCAGTATTTTATGGTAATATTTATGGACTGAATTTTTCCATCGTTAAACACTAACAAAAATATATTGTTGGTATATAATGAGAGAATCGCAGTCAAAATAGAAGGAAGAAAAAAACCAAACAATGCAAATATATGTAAGATGCAATTACCGATGAAATTACAATGAGATTCAAATAGGCAAATCATACAGTACGTGACATTGATATCAATTTGATAGAATAGTTGATGGAGTCACATTCGGTAAATCCATTGGTAATATTTAATAGATGTCCTAGTACTCGACCCAACTCTCCACCTCTCCTATTTTTACTTCTTCCTTGTAAAATTTTTTTGCAACAAAATAGCCCTACCCCCCTTAATCTCAACACAACTCAAGTTCCCACAACTTTTTCAGTCACAACAATACTCTGTTTATCTAATCTATATTCTGATAAAAATTTTATTAAGGATTCTACATCTTAAGTAAGCAAATATATTATTTTTTATTTGGTTGTTTACTTGTTTTTTTCTCAAACAAAGTTGTTGTATGGATTTATGATTTGTACATGTTATAGTTTGTTTTAGATTTTATAAAATTGTATTTATTTGTAAATTATTGAAACTTATATCAAATTATTGACTTAAGTGTTTTGTGATAAAATAAATAACGGCTTGTTTAAGGGGTTCATTATATATTTTGTCAATTTTATTTTCAAGTTGTCATTTCTATAAATATGTATAAATTTGTATCTCCATAAATAATTGATAATGAATTAAGAGAATTATTAAAATAGGTTGAATAATTTTGAGCTAAACGAATATTTTTTCAAATTTATTTAATTAACATAATTAATTAATACATGTTGTCATCATTATTTGATATCAATTTAATAAAAGTGATGGATGTATCAAGATTTACCCCAATGATTACGGAGAATGGAATATTGTAATGGGATTCAGGGTTTTACTAATTACACAATATCTAATATAGAAAATATTAGTGGAGACAGTATTAGGTGTTCATATAAAAGGTGTAAAAATAAAAAGTTTCTTGATTTAGATGTTGTAACAATGTATCTTCTACAAAAACATATCATGGAAAAATACATGTGTTGGTATATACACAAAGAACCATTTATTCCTTACGAGACCATGGTAGAAAGAATGGTTGGATAACTTCTAGTGATAGCAACATGCATGGAGTTATAAATAACAACTAGTTAGATGACCCGCGTGATGCTGCGGGTCAATTTTTTTTGTATAAAAAATATCAAAAAAACTAAAATTTAAAAGTATTAAGTCTTTTTGCAAAGCTATATTCAAGAGTCTTAGGTTTGGATATAACGTTTGACCTAAGAGTAATATTTGTAATATTAATAACAATATTAAACTTGCATGATTCAAGTTTAAGTGGGTTTGACTACAATATCAAACCCAATAATCTTGGATGTCGGTCTGGCTATAAGGTCATAGTATAAAAATGTGATAATTAAATAGAGTAGGTAAAAAAAAACATAGAAAAAAATCAACCTGAAGAAAATAATTAATGAAGAAAAAGAAAAAAATCTGAATTAACTGGGTTAACCTTTCAAACCAGGTTAACCCGTCAAACATTGAATTCATTTCATGAAAGTTTGATAACTAAATAAATAAAAATTAACGTTTTAGCCCAGAATTAACTAGGCTAACCTATTAAACCCGAGATCCGTATTATAAAAGTTTGATAACTAAATATTAACAAACAAAAATAATTAATTAAAAATGAAAACAAAAAAACAAAAAGTATCAGTTTTCATTATGGATTGTCAATGGCATAAAAAAGACAACAAAGTAAAAATAGAAAATTAACCGGATTAAAAGAAAAAAAACCTATAGGAAGAAAAAAACTAATGAAGAAAAATAAAAAAATCTAAATTAATTGGGCAACCTGTCAAACGTGAGATCTGTGTCATGAAAGTTTGATAATTAAATATAAATAATTTTAATATCAACAAAATAAATTTTAAAAAATTAGTTAAAAAGGAAAAAATAAAGAAGAAAAAACCAATGAAAAAAAATCTGAATTAACTGAGTTAACTTGTTAAATATGAGATCTATGTCTTGAAAATCTTATAAAAAAATAGAAAAAAATTTAACATAAACAAATCAAAATTTTTTAAAAAGTTCAAAAGTAAAAAAAAAAAAACGCATTAGCCTTTTCACTATGGACTGCACTGTGCAGTCCAGAGTCAAATACATAAAAATAGAAAAAAGAAAAAACTAAAGGCATCAATTGTAACTAAATAGAAAAAAATTTAATATTAATGAACTAAATTAAATAAAAAATATTAATTAAAAATAAAAAAAGCTATAAGAGGAAAAAACTAATGAATAAAAAGAAAAAAAAATCTAAATTAACTAGTTTAACCCTTCAAACCAGGTTAACTTATCAAACCTAAAATTTATATCATGAAAGTGTGATAATTAAATAGAAAAATATTTAACGGGTTGACCGAGAATTAACTTGGTTAACCTATCAAACTCGAAATATGTGTCATGAAAGTCTGATAGTTAAATAGAAAAAAATTTAAGATTAACAAACTAAACTAAACGGAAAAAAATAATTAGAAAAAAAAAACTTTGGGTTATCTTGTCAAACCAGGTTAACTCATTTACCTAGGATTCATGTTATAAAAGTCTGATAATTAAATAAAAAAAAATTAGTATTAACAAAAGAAAAAAAAGAAAAAAAATGGATGGGTTAACCCATAATTAACGGGGTTAGAATGTAAAACCAGGTTAATTCGTAAAACTTGAGATATGTATCATGAAAGTCTGATAACTAAATATAAATAAATTTAATATTAACAAACTAAACTAAACAAAGAAAATTAATTAAAAAGAAAAAAATAGAAAAAACCTTCGGGTTAAGTCGTTAAACCAGGTTAATTCGTTAAACCAGAGATTCATGTCATAAAATCTGATAACTAAATCAAAAACAATTAACAGTAACAAAAGAAAAAAATGGACAGGTTAACCTAGAATTAACTGGGTTAACTCGTGAAACTTAGGATATATGTCATGAAAGTCTGATAACTAAATAAAAAGAAATTTAACATTAACAAACTAAAATAAACAAAAAAAATTAATTAAAAAGAAAAAAATAAAAAAAAAATCTGAGTTAGCTCGTTAAACCAAGTTAACCTTTTAAATTCGAGATCAATGTTATGAAAGTTTGATAACTAAATAAAAAAATTAACAATTACAAACTAAATTAAAAATGTTATTAAAAGGGAAAAAAAAAAGAAAAACAAACTAAAAGGCATAGAAAACAAGAAAAAAGAATAAGTTTTTTTAAGAAAAAGACAGCTCAAAAAACAAAAAAAAAAAGAGGAAAAAAAAAGAAAAAAATAAAAGAAACAGCTCAACCTTTCACTGTGGATTGCTACAGGGAAAGACTAAGCAGTTTTAGTTTGTTTTTAATAATAATTCTTATAAAACTATGAATATAGATGCGATTGAGAATAAATTATGGTTATGTTTGGTTAATGTCCAATCATAGATAAAGAATCTAATGTAGACATGGCTAGGTTTTATGATCTTTTTAAATATTTTGATGAACCATTATGGGATGGTTACACAAGTCATAATAAATTATCGGTCATTGCACATGTGTTCACTATCAAGTCAGATCATGGGTTGAGTAAGGTCAGTTATGACAGAATTGTCGAACAAGCGAGAAACATTTTACTTGAAATGAACAAACTGAAAGAGAACTTATATGCTATTAAATCCATGATGAAATCCCCCGGTGTAGGATATCAGAAAATTGGCATGTGTCCAAACTTCTATAAATTGTACTACTTTGAAAATATTAAGCTGATCGAGTATAGGATATGTGGGCATTCTCATTATAAACCTAGAATTGGCTAGGGAAGCACTTTTGTAACATTGTTGGGCATATGACATGACATCAATCACATGATGCAGTAGATAAAGTGATGATTCATCTTTCTGATGTGAAGCATGGAAATACTATAACAATGTGCATCCTCACTTTTCAGCATAATCAAGGAATATATATCATAGGTTATGTACAGACGGATTCAATACATTCATGTCATTTGCTGCTCCTTATTCTTGTTGTCTAGTTATACTCATGGTTTACACTGTCACCGAGTATGTGCATGAGGCTGGAGTTCATGTTTTTCTTTACGGTCATACTTGGTCTTGATAATACAAGATAGAATATAGATGTTTATCTTCAACCATTGATTGATGAGTTGATGTAGTTATGGTCATCCAGGCATAGTTATCAAACCCGACCCGAGGGTTGTCTGAGCCAAGGAGCTGGGTCCCGGCTTTTATATTAAGATAATTGATTTTTTAATTTTTTTTATGTTTAATAGATTTTTTAAATTATTATTGATGGGTTACTAAAGGATTTAGTTTGTCAGTATATTCTAAAGAATTGAAAAATAATTATTGCAAATGTCACTACAACTATTAAATCATTAACAAAATTATTTCATCAGTATATTCCAATGACTTGGAAATAAATTTTTGCAAATATCATTGCAACTGTTACATCATCGATGAAATTATTATGCCGATATATTTCAAAGAGTTGAAAAAATAATTACTGTATATGCCACTGCAAATCACTGATAAAATTATTCTAGTGGGTAATTTTTTTTCTAGCACATATTGTTTAGTTGTAAAGCCATCAATTTTTTTTTATTAACGACGAAGTTACCAACAAACCATAAATCACCAATGAGGTTTTTTATGATGGCTTGTATCCGTTCATGAATTCATTTGACAAAATTTTTCATCAAAAAAATAATTAAATCTGCTAGTGAGAAAAAAATCATAAGAACAAGGATTAAACTAAAAACACCAATACATGATCAAATAAAGTTGAACATGTTGAGAATTTCAATGCAATTTTTTCATACAAAAGTCATAAATATAAATAAAAATACTTATGCATGTATCCAATTAAATAAACAACAAACGATTGTGTAAATAAATGAACAAAGAGAGTAATCAATGATAAATAAAAACATAAGTGGAAGAATTAAGATAACAATGTAGATAAATATATTTAATATCGCAACATGAGTCATTTATCTAGTTGTATCTAATGAATTTTTTTATGAAAATCAAATTATAATAAAGATTGACACGTACATAAAATTTATTAAACAAAATAAAAACAAAATACTATGCAAGACTGCACAAAATAAAAATATTATAAAAAAATATTTAATCGATATAAAATATACAAAAAACAAACTATAGACAAATCATACTAATCTTTGAAAAAACTAAACACACCCAATATAATTAAACAATAATTGCTATTTAAGAAAGGCTACAAAAACCCAAAAATCATGTAGAAAAGGTATTAATTAAAATTCAAAAATTATTTGAAAAAAATAAAAAAGCCATTAACATAAGAAAAGTTGAAAAAAAGAGAAAAAAAAAAGGCCAGACATGACTGGACTTGGTAAGCCTAACCCAATACCTTGTCCAATCAAGAAAAAGACTCGCACACAAGCCTACAAGGCCAGACCCACATCGTATTGTTTGGAAATCCAAGAATTCGATCACTAGTATAGCTGAAAAATAGAGTTATTTATTTTTTTGACCTAAAAACCCAATTCCAACTCAATTTGACCTAAAACACTTAGAAACCTGGTTAAACCAATCTATGGCCTCCAAAAACATAAAAAGAATTGGTCTAAATCCCGAAATCAACTCAAAACCAAAAATATTTCCAAGCTTAGATTTATTTTTTGGTGTGTCTAAGGTAAAAGAACACCTAATCATAACCTTCTCATTATATGGCGCCATTTGACATAAAAAATCAACCATTTTGGTGACCTAAATTTTTCTTAACCACAACTTTCTCTCATCCACCAAAAAAGGGACTAAAAAAATGGAAAATAAAGTTTGGTACTAAAACGTATTTTTTAAAGATTATAAGACCAATTAACAAAGAACTTAAAAAGATGAGAGATTTAAATAAACTTTTTAAACCAATTGCATACTTGCCACCTATTATACTTGATTTTTTCACTTTATTAATCTATTTTTCAATTCAATCCTCAACAAAAAAAAATATAATTGGGCTTTGATTTGGGTTTAAAAAAGCTCAATTCTACAAAAGAAAAGTTTGATGACGAAAGTAAAAATAAAAAAAAATGCACTATTGTAATCTACAGTAATACATGAGTTGGTAAATAGCGATTAAATGAAAAGTGAAAAGGCCACACATTTTAGAGTTAGATACTTAATAACCATATAGGTGGGTCGTGCCACATCGAGTTTTATAAAAAAAACATTAAAAAACCCTGAGCTAATCCGAGTTAACTTTACCAACCCACTCTTGGAATAACCAAAAGTAATAAAAGTGAAAAAAATAGACAAAGCTTAATGGCAAATAATTTGATGCAAAATGGTGAAATAAAAAAAAACATTATAAAAAATCAAGGGAAAAAATATGAGTCAACCCAGGTTGACTCGATTAATTTGCCACACATGACATGAGATTGAGATTAAAAAAAAAATCAAACCTTAAAAAGAAGGGCCTCAAAAAAGGTCGAAGTTAAATAAAAAGTATTCGCAAACCTTCATTTTCACACCCACACTTTAATATATGATTGTGGATTGTAGATTGAATTATTATATTATTATGTTTTGGTTAAAGGTAACAACTAAGAGAAATGAATAATATACAATTTGTAAAAAAAGATAATGATAATAAAAATTAGATAAGTTTGGTTTTATAGTATCCCTAACCTAAACAATTAACTTGAAAGAGTGTTTTAACACTTAATACGCTAAAGTCAACAGACTTGGGAGCTATTGACTGAATGCTTGTTATATAGGTTGAGGAGAAAAGCTTAAAGGAATCAAACATTGTACTATTTACGTATTAATATCTGCAACATGAGTTATTAAGCTTAAAGGGATGTCTCAGCACGTAATACCCTAAGACCAACTATTCTGAGAGTCATTAGCCGAAAACTCATTATACGGGTTAAAGATGCATTGTGTTATAAGTTCTATGTGTATATATTTAAAAAAAAAAAGAATAATAATCTCAACCTATCAAAGTTAACCTTAAGTATTAGAACAAAATTTTATTTTCTTACATGTAAAACCCTATAACTATGTGTTGATATATTGAGCACAAAAGAAAGATTTATTAATATCTTGTTTAAGAAGTACGAAGTAGATATATAAATTTAATGAAAATTTGTTTACTTGAATAGATTAATGGAAGATGAATGATGAATGTCTTACTTTATGGAACTTGCAAATTATTTTTTTATCTATTTTAACGCTTTGAATACTAGAGACTAGTAGTAATAAACTGGTTGGAGGGTGTCATTAATACTTGAAAGTGCGTTTTTATCAAGGTTTTATATCATTATTTTATATTTAAAGTATCAATAAGTCCTTAACTAAAACATGTTTTATAATAACAAGTTTGATACTATAAGATACCATTAATTTATGGTAAATATTCATCTTGAATGTAGGCCTATCATATAAATCAAAGGATTAATTGATGAGTTTAACTACTGAAATTGAGAAGACAAAGAGAGGGTTAAGCTTAGAAAAGAGATGTTGATTCAGTCCAAACTAGAATACTATTTAGTCATTGAGTTATATTTAAAGTTATAGATTTTAGATTTTAATTTGGTTTATAAGACTAAAAAGCTAAGACATAAGCCTAAAATATTTATGGAAATTCAAGACTCAATTCTATTGTGTGGAATTCTAAATTTTAGCAACAATAGAGAAGTTAGAATTTATCTTGTAGTCCAAATACTATTTAGTGTTTAACCCATATCTCGAGTTGTAGAAATCCAAATATACCAAATTTGTTTTTAGAAAGCTGAGATAATTTCCTAAAATTTTCATGAAGACAATCTATTCAAATTCTAATATTATCAATGACGTGTTGTTCAGGCAAAAAAATAAGAATTATCACCAAGTCAAGATGTGGCCAATCATTCTACAATTAGTCACTAAATCAATAGTTTTAAATTTTGGCCTATAAAAAAAGGTATTTATCATATATTTAAGTATCTTTGTTTTCAAATCAAGATCATGTTCTTACTCTCTCTCTTTTGTAATGCTTAATTTTTTTTCCATTAATATCTTATTTATGCTTTCATTTCCTTTCTTTACTTAGTTAACTTATACTTTATTTATTTTCTAATTTTGTTTATTTATGTTTCCCTCTTTGATTATGTTTAGTTAGGTTTATTATATTAAGGTGAAAAAGTTACACTAATGGTGTAAGAATAAATATAGTATAAACTCAATATGAACTTTAATGTTTGATATTAATATATTTTTTTATTTTGTTCACTTATAATAGCCGAGTTATTTATTACTTTAACACTTCTGTACTTGGAAGAATATATCAATTTTTTAGTTGTATTAGACTGCATTGAGTTATTTATTACTTCAACACTTCTGCACTTGGAAGAATATATCAATTTTTTAGTTGTATTAGACTGCATTGTTAGAAGGCAACCATAATTTGTTTTTTAAAAAAAAACAAGTAATTAAAATATCCAATAGTAAAATAATCTAAAACTTAAACAATTTAGACCAAACATGGTATAAAAAAAATAATAAGAATATAGCAATAAAAAAGATAAAGACAAAAAATAAGTTAGATAAATAAATACAATAAAATTAAAAGGGATAAATTTGCAAAAAACTAATAATAAAGAAAAGTATAAAGAAAAAAAAGGCAATTAAAAATAGAGAGACCAAATCAAATAATAAAATCAAATTGAATAAAGTGCTCAAGGATAAAATTAAAAATATTCAAACTCCAAAAAATATCAAAAGCCAATTAAAAGAAGGACCAGACCAGAATCAATAAGATTACATTCTAGAGTACACAATTGTTTATTTGGAAGTTTAGGCATGTTTTTCTAGGAAATGAGGGAGAAATTAGAAAAGGAAAAAAAAAACCTTCATCGTAGCCTGATTAGACCTCTTCTATTAGCACGTGCCATACCATCTAAAAAAGGATGATGCATTGCTCTCAATGTCATGGTGAAAGTAGGACTTTGCCAACCGTATGGTCCCTTACGCGCCACTAGGATGGCATGGAGGCAATAATGCATTGACACATGTGTCAGGTTTTTTTTTTATAATGTTTAAAACTTCAAATTATCAAGTAGCACCTAACAAAACCTAAAAATAGCAATAAAACCATTCAAAAAAGACCTAAAAAACCTCACAAATAGCCTTTATTAAGGTTAATTATGTCATTTTACTATTTTTTAAAATGAAAAGATGGAGAAACCCCTCTAAGCATGCATTTTTTTTTCTAATAGCATGATTGTAGCTCTACTGTTTATTTTTTTAAAAAAAAAGACAAAAGAGCCCGTTATCCAAAGATTTTTTTTTTTGTATTTAAGGTCAACGTAGTAATTACAATGCAACAAAAAAACATGTTTAGACCATTTTATCCCTAGTTAATTTTTGAATGGCATATATATCCCATGAAAAAGACATTTCTACTCCTAATTGCAATCTCAATCAATTTTTTTTAGCAAGGGAAAAATCATAATTACATGATTATAGTCCATAGTTTTTTGTCTATAAGACCACACTAAAAGATTGAGCTCATTTTTTTTTTTGTAATTAATGTTTGGTCAATAGTTTTTTGTATTTAAGAACACACAAAAAGACTGAGTTAATTTAATTTTTTTTGTAATTAATTTGTTATTTCATTGTGTTCAATTGACTATATGGAATTGATTGTTTAACATAAATTTTGTAGCTTATTGGGTTTGGTGTTAAGCTTTCTCTACCACAACTACATTTTCTCTGAGCTATAGTGGACCCCACTTACCACCTCTCATCCTTATAAGATTTTTTAAAAAAAACATTTATACTAAATCTAAGTTATATTTAGTTATTATAAATTTCTTTATTGTCAACTTGTTTAGATAAATAACTAGCTATTTGATTCATATTTTGCTAACGGTTGAATAATTTTATTTTTAGTATAAAATACATTAAAGGATAGAATTGAAAATAAAAATATTTAATTCAATAAATGATGAAAAAAGACTAAAGATAATCGGAGTTAATGTGCCAAACTAGTGAACCGGGTTATGGATCCCATTAGATTTAATAATTTTTTTATTTTTAATGTCAAACACCAATCTCTTTTTCTTAAAAAATAGAAGTGATGTGTAAGACTAAAATAAAAAATAGCTCTAATTTTTTAAAAGTTTGATAACAAAAGAGGTTTTTTTTTAATCTAAAAAAACCTTCAAAAACCAAATAAATAAATGATGACATAATTTTTTAAAAAAATTTTATAGGATTAAAAACACTTCAAGTCAAGATTTTTTTTTTTAAAGTCATACTTTAAATTAAATGATATTTTATAAAAAAAATTTATAAATTTTTTAATTCTCTTTTAAAAAAATGGAAAAAAAGCCTTAAAGCTCGCAAGTCTAACTTAGATGATCCTTAAAAAGCCATCCACAAACCCTACATAAACTCAAAACTAAAAGTCTTTTCAAGCTTATATATGTTTTTTAGACAATTTGAAGGTAAAAAAAACCTAATAGGGATTCTTCTCACCAAATGGTACTTGTCAACACCAACATAAACTCAAAACTAAAAGTCTTTTCAAGCTTATATATGTTTTTTAGACAATTTGAAGGTAAAAAAAAACCTAATAGGGATTCTTCTCACCAAATGGTACTTGTCAACACCAAGATTGTTTATTTTTATGGTCATAATTGATGTTAACGATAATTTTCTTGCTCTACCATCAAAATCTGATGACTTTTTCTCTCATCTCTTAAATTAGAGATTGAAAAATAAAGTTTTCAAACAAAATCAATTTTAAAGAAAATTAAAATTAAAGGGACCTAATTTTTATAATTTATAAAGTATGAGGACTAAATTGAATATTTCACCAAACAGTTAAAAAATGAGCACTAATTTCCCAGTGAAGATGAAAATAGACACTGACATAGTTACCCATAGAAATTAAAATGTAAAAGGTGTTCTTAACCCCTAAAACTGGTGTTCCCTAGATACATGCACTAATTTCATGTAGTTTGCATGCATGACCTAACAACAATTTCGTTTTCAAAACTACTAGTAAGATGAGTATTGGTTTTGGACTTTTCACACGTATGAAACGTAACTGTTCAAGTACTGCTCGTTAGAACCACGAGCTATAAAACAGGAAATAATTGATAGACCTATGAAAACTTCATAAGAATCCTAACAACAGCTATACAATTTGAAAAGTCGAGGGTAAAAGAACTTGGCTTAGGATCCCAGTCCTCGAAGCTAATTAGAGAATGAGAGTGTAATATTGCAAAAACATGAACTAAAAAAGAGAATTTATTGCACCAACCAATTGAGTGAATATGCAATTCTTGGAGGTTTGACTTTGTTATTTTCTTAGTTTCAGAATATAAAATTCTGACCCAGCGAAGTTCAGTAATGCGCTAACATGGACTCAACTGAGAATAGCAATTTCTTGAAGGAACATTCATATATATATATATATATATATATATATTGTAAGGGTAATATTTTATTTATTGGGTCACCATCAAACCTAAATAAAATCAAATAATACAAAATATTGGAAGGAAATTTCAGAGTGAGCAATCAGCCAATCGCATGGTTGCTGAACTCCCCCCCTGCTTGCTATTTAAGTCCAAAGAAGAAAAATGCTAGCCACCTTTAACACTCCTACACCTACTTCAGTAGCATTTAATTATTAATTATCATTCATTTATTCATTTTACTTTACTCCTTACCCTCTTGTTGCTGGCACGTGAGCTCCTTTCTTGGCAAGCTGATATTAAGTGACATAAAAGATTCAATGCAGATCAAGTTGCTTCCCATTCAAACCTTCCCAGGAAAGAGGGTCTCATTTCAAACACCAACATCTACTTGTGTCTCCTTCCAAGACTTTATTTTGGATGATTTCGTGTTCAATATTGAAAGGGGCTTGTCTTGAAATGCGTGCACATGAGCTTATGTTCATGCCTTGAAGAAACCAAAATTTAATTTATTCTACTATGTCTGTAAGGGTTTTTCTTTTCTTTTATTTGATGGTTGTAATATCTGTATCTATATATATACTGTCTCTTATACACATCTAGATGTGTATAAGAGACAGTNGTGGTTTTATCAAAAAATTTTAAAAAAAATACATGTCCATCGTACAAAAAAATAAATCCAACTCATGTTTACTACTGTAGTAAGACTTTATTTTTTTTATTAATATAAATATTTAAATTTATTTGTGTATATCTTAATTAATTTTATAAATTTTAAAATCAATAATTGTTATATAAATCTTTAAAGATTTTTATGTTGATAAAATTTAAACTAATAATTTCTAAGAAAACTTAAAATTTAACTGATTAAACTACGCTATTATAGTTAAGGCTATTGATTAATGAATTTGAAGATAATGGTTCAAAATTAAAATAGAAAACGCAAGTATTTGAAAATTAAGAGAATTTATGGAAAGGGGAAAGAGTAGTTATTCATGCTGTCTAATTTCTGTGCGCAACGCGGAAGGCAACCATGACTGTTCTTATGGGCTCTGACATCGGCAAGCCCTCTTGTCTATACCTTCTGCCAAACCTGTGGAGCCCTGACTTGTAAATAAATTTTCAGACCAAAATAATAATAATAATAATAATAAAGTCGTACTGTCCGTAGACGACTTGTACGGTCCGACACCCAACAAATTAATTTCTTACCAATTATTATTTCCACTCGTTCAAACCTGGACCACTTGATTTTCCCTTTTATTTGACTAATTGTTTATATTCGAGCGGAAAGGTTGACAAGGATACTGAGATTGGTAATTAAGCAATACAGACTCTATCCCTCTAAAGAGAATATTACAGCATGCTATGTGCTTTCCATTGGTTACTGCTTTTGGTTTCACGAAGAATCAAACTCTATCTACAAAATAAATAAGCATTACATTTAGGTAAAAGTGGAACGAACATAATTTTTTATTTTTTTATTTGAGGTTATTAAAGTTTAAATTCAATGAATTTATGCATGTTTAATGTATCTAGACCATGAATAAAAAACTTAACCGACAGGTTTTTTCCTTCTTCCTCAATTCTTCCTACCTTTGAATATGGTTTTCTTTTTTTTGGGTAATTTTTAAGTTAAGGATTAAGATCTGAATTTTGCAATGACAAGAGTTGAAAGTAATGCGAAACAGGTGGGAACTATTCTACTTGATAGGTACAAGAAATAGTGCCCAAGAAGACATAAAGTCATAAACTCGTGGGATTCCATATCATATAATAAAATCTAATCTGTCTGTTCACCCAACACGCATTTCCTTGCAATTTTCTCCATGAATTGCCATTCTGTACGGCCAAAAGATTAAAAAAAGCATGAAAAGAAGCTGGTGGCTGGTGGGTCGGTGGGGTTTGGTCCCGCGGCACGAGTGACTGTACGGGCATTATGGGCAGCTGACATACAAATTTCATGGCTCATAGGCATACCCTTGTTTAGGACCCTACACCCCCTGTTCTTTCCCTTAATCCACCATCTTTTTTAGGTTAATTTTCTATTAAGCCCATCAAATCGGTGCCCTTGTAGTCGTAATTAAGAAAATATCATTCATAGTTTCCTGTTTTCGGCGGTTTCATTCACTGACACTATTAATTAATCACCCGACATGCAAAATCATCGAATGGACCGACCCAATGCCATTAATCAATGGTATCTGTTTAGGGTGAGTTCTTTGTGTTCTCCTCCGGCTTTTTGAAACTATATCCTTATTTTAAAGGAATGAATTCATGACTAGCTAAGGTTGTAAATAATAGTTTTCTTTCTTTATTTAATAACAAAATTGTGCTCGAAATAGCTTGCACTTCAATTCATATGAAGTTTCTTCTTGAATAATTTTCAAAACTCATTTTCACATCCATTTATTTTGATTTTTTTTTGTTTTTTAGATTTATTTTGTACAGAGAGTTGATTTAGATTGAGAGATATGAAAGAAATTAATTAATGTTTCTTTATATTTAAGATTTGGGAGAGATTTGGCTTAAAGTACTTAGGACGTTAATGTCAAATGTTTTTTAATTGTGGTTTCATTGATAATTATGGGGTGTGTTTATGGATACTCACAAACAACTAAGTAATTCAAGGATCTGAGGGGTAGTAGATAATTGAAATAAAATAATTTTAAAAAAAATATTAAAATAAATTTAAAGAATTTTTTTTTAAAAAAAAAACACTCTAAAAACACTAAAGAAACATGGGCTCGAGTGTGGAGTCCAAGCCTAGCTCCTAATAAGCAGAGGCTTAAGTGGGATAGCCCAAGCTTAGCTCCTAAAAAGCATGGACTTGAGTAAAGAGCTCAAGTCCATAGAGCATGGGTGTTTTGCAATGTATTAAGCATACACTGAGTGCATCACACTCACCATATAATATTTCTTGAACCTTATGCAAGTCACTTAATATTTTATATTAATCCAGTAGTATTATTTTAAGTATAATACAATTTAAAATTTTATAAAGATAAAATTACACTCCAACTGCTCATCTTCGTAAAAGAATAAGTTTCATATAGTATAAATACACTATAAATCCTTAAATTCAAAACTTCATAATCTTTTTATTCTTAATATTTTTAGCATTAATAGTTTTAGAGTTTATATCTTTAAAATATAATTGCACTTTCTCTCTCTACAAAGTTATTGATTTTACTATAAGAGAGTTCTCAAGTTCATCAAATGAGACTTTTTTTAAGTAACAATTATTAGTTACCTAATTTACCAGGCATCACTTGTTACTACCATAACTACTAATCACTTGGCTTACAAGACATCATGTAGTATTGGATTGATACATTCTCTAGTTGATGCTTAAAGGCATCTTACCAATTCATAAAAGGTTGACCTGAGATCCTTTATTTTCTAGGTGTTGCCTAAGAGACTTTCACCAATTTGTTAGGAGTTGATCTAGAATTTCCAATCTCCAAATGATGTCTAAAGGCCTCTCACAAATTCATCAAGAGTTGATTTTGGATCTCCCACTTTTGCAATGTAGTCTCAAATTTTCACTCTCTAGTAAAGGGATCTTATATCATCTTAGAGATGTCACATATCTCTCACATACCATTGACCATCTTCAGTAAGGGGCTTTTAAGCCCTTACATCATCACAAAAGAGGTTATAGACCTTCCAAGGCCTTCCAAGCCCCCACTTCATCATCAAGGAGGCTACATACCTTCTATTTTTTAATAAGATCTTTTTTAAATTAAGGGCTTTCATGCCTCCTGTCTTATGCTATCTAGAAAAGTCACATACCTCTCATACTATAGTGTGACTACTCTCCAAGGAATGTACTTGGTTTTTCTAGTGCAATAAAACCAACTTTCATGAATTTATCCCCTTTACTATTTAAATTTTTTTCTAAGCATAGGTATCATCAGAGATCATCGTTCATGGATTTCTACCATCATCATTGGGTTTCACTCAACTATTTTTAAAAAAATTAAAATATAGGTTTCACACAGATTTCCACTAACCATTTAAAAGTTTTTTTTTTAAGTATGGAGTCCTTTATATCTCACCTCACCCTCTTAAAGAATTTTGTAAGTATGAGTTCCATCATGGTTCCCTCTACATGTTTAAAAATTTGTTTTAGCATGGTGCACATCCTTACATATGTGCTCTTTGATTTATTACCTAAGATTTTAACCCTACTTTTTATATGAAGAAAATTTGATAAAATTATCATGGTAACTGAGTATTTTAATAAGTTTTTGCAGGTTAATAAAACAAAGACTTGGGGGTTACTGATGCATCCAAATAAAATGAACAAAATAATTACCCTAAATAGACCCAAAGAAATCCTCTAAAAGAGAAACAAGCCTAAAAAACACCTAAAAAAATAAACTCAAGTAAAGAGCTCAAGCCTATATACTAGAAACATGGGTTAAGACAAGTCGGCTAAACCTATGTAATGCATGAACATACGCCTATACATGATATATGCCCAGCTAGTGCTAGGCATATATCCTAGTGAATTTGGGTTCCAGTAACATGCTTAGACCCACTTTTACCTCTAATGAGCTTTGACACCTTGCCCGAGCTCAACACTTGGCATTGAATTTTTTTCAAATCAAACATGAGTCTCTCAATATTTTATATTGATTCAATACATACTATTTTAAGTTGCTAACTTTATCATTGGAAAGTCCTTAAGTCCATAAAAAAAGATCTATTACAAGTATCAGCTAATAATCACTTGATTTACTAGGTCTCATTCGATACTACCATAGTTATCTGTTACTTAGATTACCAAATATCACATGATATTGGTTATTAACCCTCTAAGTTTTTTATATCAAGTTACTAGGTAATTTTATTAAGAAAAATAGATAATATTACTTAAACTAAGATATCGATAAATTATCTAGTGTATTATTGTTTTTTTTTAATATTTTAAATTTTAATACTCATCAAGAATAAAGTAATTTGAGGTCCGATACTCAACGCAAACAAATTAAGCTTAGCCGTTGTATATTTTGGTAATTTTCTTAAGAAGTAAAATTTGAGTTTCAATCACCATAATTTTTCTTTTTTTACCTTGTATGGTGTAATTTCTGCGGTATTGGACCTCTTAACAAATCTAACAGGGAAAAGAAAATAAAAACCAAACTATTCAAGTATGTATGCAGTACATTGGGAGGACCTTTAGTTTCGTATATGAATTTGTTTCGGGACACTTGTAAGATTCCTTTGTGGATTTTGCAATTCTCTCAACTAGAAAAATAGGTTATGGAAACAGGCGAAGAGATTCTAGATGGAATGTGTGAATGTTTATGCTGAGACTTAAGGATCATGCTGCGTTGTCTTGCAAGGAAATTAAGATTTAAGTTGCTTTCATGCTTGACCTAACCATATAATAATAATAATAATAATAATAACCATCATTCTTTGAAAATAATAAACTTCTCTTTGAGATTCCATTAAGAATCCAAAATTAGTACTTTATTTACACAGCCAAGTTGTTGAGCTGGAAATTGTAGGGTTCTGCTGGGTGTACTTTCTTCACGTTTTGATCATTGATCGGATGGTCTAGATTAATAAATCAGGTGTTGACCCCTTCGACACTGAACTTGACAGCTGCAGGAGCAATCCCATGTGATGGACTAACACGGCTATACCGTACGCGGTGTCGGTACTTTAGACTTTGACACTACTTAATGATTTCTATGTGAACACCCATACATACGATGTTTCGTATAAATATTGTAATAAAATGAACAAATACTCATACAATAAATTAAAAGAATAAATTATTTGATAATTAGT
This sequence comes from Populus ilicifolia, assembly GCA_015708895.1. NCBI lineage: Eukaryota > Viridiplantae > Streptophyta > Magnoliopsida > Malpighiales > Salicaceae > Populus > Populus ilicifolia. Next base: position 21,515 of record SRLM01000444.1, read on the forward strand.
ACAGTTGACAGTTAGTTTCACTTCACTTGTGGTGTCACGGTGTGAACCCACTGCCTCAAAGCATCTATATATATATATATATATAATGAGTTATATATTCTTCTTTTATTAATAAACATTTCGATGGCCAGTGGTTATAATATGATATGTAAGAGATGTATGATTAGCCAATTTTATTGCTGCGGATTTCTTTTTACATTTGATTAACAAATAATTAAATGAATTGTTCGAAAAACGAGATTTAAAAGTAATTGAATAGTACGATTCTAATGTCAGTTATTTTTGTAATCTAATTTTCGGTTTCATGTTAAAACACCACCAGAGAAATTGATCTACACGGAAGGAATATTATATAGGCGTCAAAGATGTGTTCTTGCAAGAGCAAATATCATCGAAGGATGGATTTACGGAGGAAAACGTTTCATTCGCTAGTGTCTTATTAGGGGATTTCAGATTAGTATGGCGATAAAATCAATCGATGATTTAAAATCTTCAGCAAATATCACTAGCAAATCACCATCAAGCAAATTATTAGTCATGTATCCTGTATAAATAAAAGATTCACTGGCAACCATGTTATGTTGGTGAACCCATATATTTATATCAAAATAATTAATAACTCTTCATAATTTTGATAGAAAAATTGATTTGTTGTATCAATATACACACCAACAAAAATTTTATATTTATGGATGATTCCATTGATTCTTTAATATTTGCTTTTTCTAGAAATTTATATCAAACAATTTGACACTAAACAATATTAAACAAAAAATAAATTGAAAACACATTTAATATTATTAATTTAACTATATAAATCAATTATAAATGTTTATATACATTAAAAAGAAGCTACAAGGAGATGGAGGTAGAGGGAAAGGGAAAGAAAAATTTCATATAGGTTGGTAAAGGGAAGGATAATAATAGGACAAATATATTATCATCTCCTCTAATGGCTTCCTACTTTATTATTCATACTTTACCTCCATTTTAGCTATTGGAGCACTAACTTATTATTCAACCAACTCTTTAATAACTAATAATGGTTATCTCAAACCAAATTATAAAATGTCTATGGTCTAAATACTATAACTCAACCTCATATCTCAAGTTGTAGTTATAAAGATATCATAAATCTAATTTCTATTAGGTTCACCAATTGCTTTAACCACCAATCACAACTCTAGATCATGTTCTAGATAGGTTGAAAGATCCTCTCCATATTTGACATACATATTGATGTTATAGTGTTCCTGTACAAAACAAAAATCAAAGATACATACCAAAAACATTGGTCCAAAGAATATACAAAAGGTTTTAAAGTTTACTTATAATAAATATCTTAGTTCAGTTATCTATAAACTATTACACCCCTTTCTATCTATCCCCTTTTCGTATATGTATTTCATTGCATAATCCATTAGAGCTGGCTTGTGCCCAAACTGTGTAGTCTGCAAAATAAATTATTAGTTAAATGTTATCACAAATAACACTACACTTTTAAACAAATTTACCAACAAATTAATTCCATTGGTGTGAGGTATGAAAACCATCAGTAATACTTTTACCAATGGCATCGCCAATGGAATAATTCCGTTAGTGGCATGATAATCTGTAATATGTCATTTTGTTGTCAATTCTGTCAGTAATTAAAAAAAAAAACATTGACAGATCACTGATGGTATTACAAATGGCTAAGCGCGACAAAAAAAATTCCTATGAGAAATTTACCAACAAAATAATTCCATTTGTATTTTCAACGGTAATTACTAATAAATTATCCATTGACAATTGTGGCATGGATGGTAAATATTTCAAACTTCATCAAATATTGATGGAATACATCCATTAGTAATAGTCATGGCCAATATCGATGGAATTGATCTGTCAGTGATTGTGGCATGGCCAGTAAATTTTTTTCAACTCTCGATAAAATACTAACGGCTTGTTTCCCTTTGTATTTATTTAAAATATTTTTAAAAAATTATTTATTAATAGTAAAAAAAACTTAATAACTAAATAAATTTGTATTAAACATTAAAAATGTAAAAATAATGTTAAATAATATTCACTGAAATATTCATTACAAATTTAACATTTTTTTAAAAAAAATAATTAAAATAACAGCAAGGTTGGAGAAGGAGGAGGAGAAGGAGGCTAGTTGTTACCGGGACCGCACAACCAAAAAGGAGCAGCATATGGATCATTACCCATTTTTATTTTATTTTTATCTAATCTCCATGAGCATTTGAGGGAGTTGAGCATAATCCATCGAGAGGCATTCATATTGTTGTTTGAAGGCTAAGAACTCTGACTGGGTGCTCGATACTGATGGAGAGCTCTTAACGGTTGAGACACTATGGGCCAACTGTAATTTTTTGGCTATAGTGTTGGAGAGCTCGTAAATCTATTTTTTATCTGGTCCACTAGATGATCTAACCTCTATACACAAATCCAGATGAAAAACTAGATGGGTTGAAGGATTATCTCTATATGTCTTTCTCAACCTGCTATTATAGGTCTCTTGATTTTTTTTTTTTAAAAATCATCATATTCAATTCAAGAAAGTAATAACTTACGAAATAAAATGATTGAACGAACATACCACAAAATACTGAGCACTGTTGTCCACGTACTGTTGCAACCCTTTTTGGCAATCTTGACGCCGCATGTACATCTCTATATATAGTTCCATTGGACTCGACTCATGTCCAAAAGATATAGCCTGTAAGGAAAAAAAAGATTACAAGCTAAATATATTTATAAGCAACAATAAATTAATTAATGATATATTTTATTTAAATTAATTTTATCATCCTCTTTATATGTGCACTAAATGGGATGGAGTCGCCGATTTGCGTGGTCACCGAACCATGAATTTGCTGGTTCTGGTTGACAACTCTAGATTGTGAGCGCTGTGAGAACCTCTTAGATGTCACGTGCTCAATATATGCCGCCCATATATTTCCTGATATGAATGGCGGTTTGAATTCCCGCCAAACCACCACCTCATTTCGTCCTTCAAGACTGTTGTCCCTTGCTTATCTTTTTGTTTTTTTTGGGTGTCATATCAAAAATCACGCAACGTACTTCCATAGTACCTAATTACTTCCATAGTAACTAATTAGAATTTAGAACATAAAATTATAAATAAAAAATATTACTTCCATAGTAACTAATTAGAATTTAGAACATAAAATTATAAATAAAAAATAACTATTATTTTCAATGTTATCTAGTTGCCGCGTGATTCTCTTGTACCCTCCTGACAACATTGTTGTTCGTTCTATCTTAGTCAAATTTATTCTGTTTTTATAAATAATTCATTAAAAATAAAAATAGTACAAGATATAAAATTACAGAAATTATTTATTAAAAATAAACTGGAAATTAAAAATTAACACCTACCTGAAATCGCTAAAACCAGGCATCAATATTAGGTCTCACTTAAGATGTCTAGAGACTTGACTCCATTAAAACAATAGAATTTCCATCGATGATTTAAACACCAATGTAATTGTCTTGGCAGCCTCAGTTTTTGTGAACCTGAAATTAAATAATAAAAAATTAATTAGTTGTTCATAAATTATGTTATATATATAAATTAAAACTTAAACAAACTTATATTGAGAGCTCATCCTTCTATTGTGCCTAGTACTTGCGGGTGAATTGACCTCGTTGTGAAGGCACATCGCTTCTGCACTGTGAAACCGTGCTAGAAAAGGCAGCATCACAAGTTAGCGCAAATGCATCGCCGTGATCAACCCTAAGGAGATGGCCTCCTCGTAGCTAAAAGAATTAGCTGCAACCGTCTGCTGACAACGTGTTGTAGATTTCATTTGATGCATCTATACAAATGTATATGAATTATTACATAATTAACTTTGATTATTTTAAAAAAATTGGCAGCACTTTTCATATATTAGAGACTACTTATAATTTTCAAACTTGCAATCTTTACAATAACCACAATCCAATTGACTCTAGCGATATCATATATACAACCTAATATTTATAGAAATTCAATCATTAACAAAAATTCGACAGCACCTCCTCTATATTGGAGACTACCCATAGTTTCAAACCTGCAATCTTTTCAATAACCACAATCCATATAATCTCCAGCAACAACATATATACAACCTAATATCTATAGAAATTCAATCATTAAAAAAAATAAATTCAACAGCACCTTCCATATATTAAAAACTACCCACAATTTTCATACTTATAAATATTGATAATTACACAAGTATTGCAAAATCAACTTTATACAACCTAACATCTACAAAAATTCAACGTTTATATATTTTCAACTACCATCAATACAAATTCATAAATAACAATTAAAATTAATCAAAATAAAAAACAATATAACAAACAATAATATCCTAAAATTAAGATTAACTAATTAAATTTAATTCTATATTTCAATTAACATTTAAAATATAAATTCAACAATAACAATTATGGCAAAACAAACAATAATATCTTGATATTAAGATAAACTAATTAAATTTAGTTCTATATTTCAATTAACATTTAAAACATAAATTCAACAATAACAACTATGGCAAAACAAACAATAATATCTTGATATTAAGATAAACCAATTAAATTTAATTCTATATTTTAATTAACATTTAAAATATAAATTCAACAATAACAATTATTGCAATGCAAACAATAATATCCTAAAATTAATAAATAAAATGAAAACACTAAATAACACTACACAAAACATCCTAAATACAAAACAAACAATACACAAAACTAAAAAACACTACATCAATTCAAAATAAATTTAGGAATAATTTTTTTTTACCTTAATAGTGTGTTGATTTTAAGATTTTATCTACAAACAATATACAAAACAAAGAACACCAAAAAATTAATCATAATTAATATAAAAAAAATACAATGATAAAGAAAAAAGATTACATACCTTTTAATATGTTTAAAACTACCACCAAAACAATAAAATCTCTTCCAAAAATTAAACTCAAATGGAGAGGAGAAGAGAAATAGAGATGAGAGCTGAGAGAAAAAAATGAACTAAATAAAGGGAGGGTGGGTTTTATATACCAATTTTCTCTGATGATATTATTTACGGACCATTAATTATTGTTGGTGGCATTAAATTCTGTCGGTAATTTTTGTTGATAATAAATTGATATTCGCACCAAAAATTTCAAAAATCCTGCCTGACTTTTCGATCTGTTGGCCAATCTATTGGAAATAGTACCACCAATAATTTTATTAGTATATGTGTCGACCGACCACGCCTTTGACAGGCGTACACTTTAGGATGTGTGCTTTCCATTGGTGAATCCATCGGTGTATAGTCCATAATTTTTTTCAACTATCGGTAAAATACCAACTGGTACCAATCTGTTAGTGTACCCATCAGTAATTATGGCACAAGTTTGTAATCTTTTTTCAAATCTTGGTAAAATACAGACTAGTACCAAGCCATCGATGTAGCAGAAGGTGAAACTGTCAATATTTCTGCAGTTGCTCCATGTATTTTTGTCTATCCTTTTATACAAAATCTTGAACTGCAAACTTACAACACACACGACATAATAACTAGAGCTGACAATTAAAGAGGAATAAATATTTCATGTTCCAAAATATAGCATTATAAAAATAAGGCCTTACAACATGTTTAGTCGTCAGAATTTTTATCTTCATCCTTAACTAAATTGTTATCATCAGCTTCATCACATTCTTCAACGTGGTTATCATTTTCTTCATCAATATTCTATAGTCCAAAAGTAGAGCTCAAAACAACATTTAACTCCTCTATGTCAATATCAACAAGACTATCATTGAAAACACAAAAATTCAAATTTTCTTTGAAGTCAATTGAAGGAGCAATTCAGTATGGTTCAACCAACTCATTAGCTCGAAAGACTCCATCTATCATACTTGTGTCTTCGTTCTCATCTTGAACAACCTCAACATGACCATTGGATTTTGTTTTTAAAACAGATAACCAATCAACTCTTGATCAGTCCTTTCTAAAGAAATGGGTGTATGTGTAATAAACTTGTTGGCAGTGTTTTACGAAAACAAAGACATCATTTATATTACGGTGTCTAGCTTTTTAGTTGATTTTAACAAGCCATAGTGAGGATCTACTCTGATTTCTCTGTTAATTATATCATACCAATAGCATTTGAATAAAAATACTCTTTTCTGCTTGCTATGATATTGCAGTTCGATAACCTCTTCCAATCTACCATATCAGTCAACTTCAAACTCATTAGAAGTTGATCCCTTAATATAAACACCGCTGTTATATGTTTTTCTTCCATGCCCATATTCTTTAGTATGAAAGATATATCCATTGATAAAATACCCTTTATAGCACTATAATTTTCTTTCAGGTCCCAAGCTTAGTAAAGATAGTGAAATAATAGCACTACCTCCTCTTTGATAAACCTCGTATATGAAATACAATAGCAATCAATAAATGGATATTATGTAATATTGACGTACAATTAATTACATTGCAAGAGATAATGAGTTTATGATAGGACTTAAATATGTTCTAAACCATGTGATAAATTGTTCATCTTGTAATTGAAAGATCTGAGATTCAATTAGCTATGAGTTGTTGGACAATAAGTATCATTGATGTTGCCTACAAGGTTGTTCTAAATTATATAAGTTTATGGTATCATAAAACATAAATAATGCACTCTTGAGAAAGTTTATGTCGAACATCTACTTAATTAATAAACGGTCTTAGCTCATCACAGTTAAATAGAACATAATAGTGTGTTTGTCTGAATTCTATTTCAGATAAATATCTTCCCCTCATGATGTTTTTAGGAATGAGTCATCCAAGATTGGAAAATATTGACAGGTTTGTAATTGAAGGCATTTCACCATTATCATCATGCTGTGGAACAAGGCTGATCTTTCTTTTTAAATAAAGTTTGAAATAGTATAAGATAAATGTTAAGATCTCCTCAATAATTTAGGCCTCACATATTCTTAACCTTTTTTTTTAAGACTAAACCTGCATATATATATATATATTAATTAAAAAATAAAAAACATTTAATTATAAATTACATAGCAACTGTAAATATCTAACCTCTCAAATGGATACATCCATTTGTACTGGATCGATCCTCCAACTTTTACCTTAAATAGTAAATGTATAGATAAATGCTTTATTAAGTTAGAAAATAATAGAGAGAATATCATCTTAAGTTTGCATATTGTCTTGACGATATTTGTTTCAAACCTCATAATGTGATTAACTTTCAACTTGCTGAAGTATATATCTCTGAAGAAATGATAGATCATTGTTAATGCATCCCATATTCCTTCTGGCAACAAATCATGAAAAGTAATGGATTGAGTGTTTGTATAAACACGTGGTAATCATGACTCTTCATTCCATATAATCAGCATTCCTCCGTATTAACTAGCTTTGATATGTTTGAGGTATGTCCATTGGGGAAATGTAGACTCTTGATCCATTTATAGACTAGTAGTTGCGCGCTTTTCTCTAACAAGAAGCTTGCTGGTGGTTTTGCGACTCGTAACCCATCACAAACCAACTCCATATTTTTACCGTTATAGAACAGTGCTACATCCAATCTAGCCTTGATGTTATCCTTTGTCTTCCATTCACATCCATGACAGTGTTGAAAATGTTCTAAAACACGTTCTTTTCAATATACATGATGTCAAGGTTATTGTAGAGAAGATAGTTCTTCCAATAAAGAAGCTCCTAAAAAATACTTCACTTCACCTAGTTATGGGTCAAACCAAAACCAGGAAACTTCTACTTACCTGATTGGAAACCAAACATAATGTTACCGTATTCTAACACAACATCAAGCAATTCTTCACCAAAAAGACGTGGGGGTACAACATCCTTTTTAACTCTACCAACAAAAAAAATCCTTTCTGTTCTTTCTGCATCTGTGATTTGGTGGCAAGAAATGACGGTGATAGTAAAAAAAGGAAGCTTTACCTAGTTTGTTAGCGTGAATGCCTTGTTGTTCTCTATATAGTATGGACATGCTAGCTTTCCATGCGTGCTCCAACTAGAAACCATTCCATAAGCTGGGAAATTATTGACAGTGCACATCAAAGCCACTCTCATAACAAAATTTTATTTCCTTGAGATGTCATAAATCAAAGTTCTAGAGGACTATAACTGCGTCAACTCATCAATCAAACATGAAGACAAACATCTATATTTTGACCCGGACTGCATGGACCTAGTATGATCATAGATAAAAACATGAACTCCAGCGTCATACAAATCCCTAGTGGTAAGTTATAAATTGTCAGGATGATTGGCTAATAAGAATGAGTAGCAAATGACCCGAATAGGTTGAATCCATCTATACACAACTCAAGACGCACATTTCTTGATTCAGCTGAAAAGTAAGGATATAAACTGTTATAATGTTTCCAGGCTTCACCGTCAGAAGGATGCACAATCACTCTATTAACTGCATAATATGATTGGTGTCATGTCATATGGTTAGCAATCCTTGGTGACATGAATAATTTTTGAAATCTATATATGATTGGGAAGTATCTAAGTTTTTTATATTCCACAATAGTCTTCCCTCTACATGTCATGGTTTGTAATGGGAATGCTCACATGTCATGCACTCAATCAGCTTAATATTTTCAAGATAGTATAACATGCAAAAGTTAGGGCACATGTCAATTTTTTAGTATTCTAAATCGAAGGATTTTATCATGGACTTGGCAGCATAGAAGTTCTTTTTCAACTTGTTCTTTTCAGGTAAAATTCTTTTAGCCCATTCGGTGATCTTGCTATAATTAGCCTTACTCAACTCATGATCTGACTTGATAGCGAAAATCTGTGCTACGGTCGATAAGTTATTGTGGTTCATGGAGTCATCCTATAATGATTCATCAGAATCTTTCAATAGATCAAAAAACCTTGCTGCATCTATATTAGGTTCTTCTTTTACATTTGAACATTCACTAACATTACTTTCTCTCATTCTCATTGCATCCATAACCATATTCTTGTAAGGATTACTGTTTTTATTTTCAACATTTTGCATGTTGCTAGCACTAGAAGTTGACCTGACTACCATTTTAACCATGCTCTCATTAGGAACAAATAGTTCTCCATATGCATACCAACACAGGTAATCCTCTATGAACCCCTTGGTTAGAAAATGCATCATTATAGTATCTTGATGCAAAAACTTTAAATTTTTACACTTCTTGTATGGACACATAATACCGCAAAGAGTAAAATTCCTCGAGATAGATGTTGCGAAATTAATAAAACCCTAAACATTATTACAATAACTCATCCTTCACAATCTTAGGGGTGAGTCCCAATACATCCATGAACGATCATCTATGACTTCTATTGAATCTCTATAAAACATAACAAAAATATTGGTTTCTTATGTTAAATATTCATTATCAATTATCAACTATCAATGTTCATAAATACAAATTTATACATATATAATTTTATAAAAACACAACTTTATAATATAATTGATAATTAAAACAGACCTATTAAATAAGCTATTATTTATTTCATCACAAAACATCTAATTCAGTTGGTGTAATTCAAACAAAATTTCAACAATTTGCAAACAAATATAATTTAACAAAATCTAAAACAAACTATAACAACTACAAAATTATATATTCATACTACAAGTTTCTTTGACAACTAGCAATCAAACAAATACTTATATTAACAAAATACATATACTTAAAAAACAATAAAATTCACATTTGAATGTTAAAACTAAAAAGGATGAATTTACTTTCAAAAAATGATAAAATCTATAAGAATGGATGTTGTGACCACGTATAAAAATATAAGAAACTTGAGTGCTTGTGTTGAGAAGAGGGAAGAGTTGGGATGGGTGTTTGGCTGTAGTTTGGAAGGGGAGAGGTGGGATGGGGGGAAAAAAGGGAAGAAGATAAAAAAACAAAGAAGAGAGTGTCATTTAAGTGGGTATATACTAACTGTTACCGATGGAATCACCAACGAACACATTTTGTTGATATACCCATCAGTGATTCTATTGGTGGAAATGCTACGTTGTTGCACGGCTATCCTTGTTTGAATCCCTTGGTAATTCTGTCGTTAAAATCGTCTGAAAAAATCCATGTTATCACGTCGTTACAACTTTAAAAAAAGGTGTCTTGGACATCGACAATATGATTAGTATGTACTGATTGTCTCCCTAATGGACTATATTGGTTGATAAATACTGACAGATTTTAAGACAAAATTATTTTCATTGGTAAAAAGTTTCGACGAAAATATTTCATTAGTAATGTCGTTCGTGTTCTCTAATTTTCTCGTAGTATAATAACTATCATATTAAGAGAAATTCTTAAAAATAAAACAGGTTCTTACAAGGTGCTTTGTGTGGTTAGTAAAAAGAAGCAACTTGTCAGTATGCTTGTTAATGAAACTATGAGTCTCTTTGTTTCTATTTAAGGACTCACATCATAACCACCTCCTAAAACCCTTCGATGTCAAGAACTCTAGATATCTTTCTCAAGTTACTTTTAGTGACGTCGGGAAATTTAAAATTCATCCACACCTCAAAGTCATACGACTATACTCTTCTCTTAGCATAAGTATACGCATTATACCATAAATCACTCTTCCTGTTTTAGAAATTCATTAAACTAAAAAAAATATAACAATTAAAAAAATTATAATTTTACCAAGAATTATAAACTTAACACATTAAAACTCACCTAATAGTATTATGATTTTCTGAAACTCTCTTAGCAACCCTAGGGTTTGCAACATCCGACCAAAAGTTTTCCTTGTAATCATTTGAATAAAATAATTAGTTTATAAATTTAAAAAACAAATATATATTAACTAAAAATATTGATTATATAAGTACTCACATTAAACTTCCCCCCTATTAAGCCTCAATTATAAGCATCTACAACTATGTCATTATTATTATCGTCCTCATTATTAATATTATTGCTATCACAATTATTAAACTCATAACTTTCTCCATTTTATTGTTATCAATTGCAACCATTGATAAAAAAATATGTATAACCATTTATATTTCTCTAAAAAAAAAGATAACTAGTGTTTTCTTTCTTCGATGGGAAAGGTGAAAGATAAATCCAATAACAATTACTTGGAAATAAAGGTAAATAAGTCAATTAGTTGTCATTGTACCAAAAAAAAAAACACAACAAGGAACAATACCTATAAGCTCTAGTAGCATAGGTGAACATTGTAAGTTCCCTTAGCATAGGTGAGCTTGCTTCTCTCTTCAAGGTCTAACATTAAAAATTATATTAATAACTAACAAAGAAAAATATTTATTGATATAAATATATAAAAAAGCTAAGAAGTAACATATCCAAGATGTTTAGTTTTTTTATTGACATGATCCATAAACAAAGTTAAGGATTGCCTTGTACATCTAGGTTTAAATTCACCAACAGAATACCAATGATTTAACATGTCATCACATCACTAATATTATCATTAATAGTGTTTTTGAAAACAATCGATGAATCTATTGATCATTTCAAAGAATTCATCTAGTTATACTCTTTCATTTAGAAATGATAGTAACAAAATATCATTTGTAAGAACCAAACCTGAAAGTCATGTTCAATTTGTTAAAGATGGTAACGATGAGTAAATAAGAGAGAAAATGTATGTGTAATAGACTTGTTGGTATTTAAAAAAAAATACAAAAACATCGTTGATATTGTTCAGACTATCTCTTTTATTAATTTTAATCAAACCATAATGAGGATCTACCCTAATTCTACTATTGATATTATATCAATAGCATTTGAATAAAAAGATGAAATTTTATTCCTTATGGTATTACATTTCAACCATCTTTTCTGACTTATTATAATAATAAACTTCAAACTCATTCAAAGTTGATCTCTTAACACAAACTCTATTATTATAGGTATTTTTACAATCTTTATACTTTTTTATACTGAATATATATCTATTGATGAAGTACCTATTATAACATTCAACCTTTCATTCATAACCCAAAGATAACAATTTAAAACTATTAGTATTGCCTCTTATACTATACACTTAGTTAAAGATAATAACTAACCGTTGATTAAAAAATTAAGTAAATATATTTTTATTATAGTTACAAATTATAACATATATTTTTTTAAAATTATAGATAAATTGTGTATCTTGTATTTAGAAAATATGATCTTTAGTAAGAATCAAACTATGCTACAAATATACAACTAAACTATGATGCAAATACTAATGAAAATATTAATATATTAACTTAAAATATAAATAGATAGATTTGTTTATTCTTAAAATATAAATAGATAGATTTGTTTATTTGGAGTAATGAATATTTTAAAAATACTATATCAAGACAATGATATTGACACTACGGTGTGTTGGGGGGACCAAGGGGACCAAATTTGTAACCATGAGGCCTAGATTTGTGGTAAATAAAGGGGAAGGGCTGATATTTTGATTTGCAATTAATGAAAAATAGGAAGAAGAAGAAGGGAAGGATGGGGTTAATGCTAGTTATAATAAATTTTCTAAAATAATTTTGATAGAAAAATATTATTGGTACATTCCTTAGCAAATGATGATATTTTATTGGTGGAATCACCGATAAAATATTTGTAATTATTTTATTTTGTTAGTAATTTTAAACAAAAAATAACCCATCAATTATTACATGGTATATTTTTTATAAAAATATTTTGTTGTTATTATTATTTCTATTATAAAAATAATGAAATCAATTATTACATGTTATTATCATCATAAAGTATCAATGACAAATATTTTATCAGTATTTTCGTTCCTATTATTTGACAAATTTTTTTCAGCTGAAATGGTCAGAAGCTATAATCTTTCCTCCCTTTCATTGATTTCATTATTTTTTTTAACCCGTGGAAAGAAGATCTAATTACGTGGTTAAATTAAGTTGGCTGAAGTAAATTATGTGATAATTATTTAACTATCAAAAATTGCAGCTAGCTCATAAGTAAAACCGAAGTTTGAGCCTACGAATCTTCTTGTTCATTTCCTTAATCTCAAGCATGTTCTCTTAGCTGTTTTTTCCTCCTGTCTTTAGAAACTAATGTGTGTTTACTTCTTTTTTTAATAATAAAAAAGAAAAAAGAAAAAAGAAAAAAAGAACAATACTTCGAGAAGGAGTACGAAAGTCGGGTTGGCTAAGTCTAGAGAAGCAAGTCATGACATGCATATGCAGCCAGGCAAAAGCTTGATTTGAAGCAAACTTTTATCGAGTTAAGTTGCTGGAAAAAACTGAATAGTCAAAGACACCGCAACTTGGTCATGATGTTCGATCAAAAAGACTAATTAAGGAATTCTTGTATGAAATTCAAACAATATTACGTTCTCAGTGTATAATCTATAGATTAGGGCAGAGAGGATACGAAATATTGCATGCCCATGAATTACATGGTGTGTTGTCTGTCGTTCTTAAACAAATTCAATGCTTGGATAGCAGACAAATCATGTCACATTAATTAAAAATTTGCAAAAAAAAAAAAACTTCCAATTATACTAGTACAATCTAACCTGCCAAGGTTGAGTTGGAAAATCTGTCTATTACCATATATATATATATATATATATATATATATTGGAGAACCTGGTTTTTCACTAAAATCTACACTAGGTTCTTATGTTACTAATTTATTTTTTTCAACATTAATAAAATTTCAAGCACCCCCTTGCCAACATTAATAATAAAATATGCTAAATTACTACTAGAAAATTCTCAAATATAAATAAAAATATTGACATAAAAAATACTTTTGGTGAATTATAGTAACATTTAATCACGAAACATAACATCGTTGTTTTCATCGATGAATATTGAGAGAATTACAAGTGGAAAACAAGGAATAAAAAAATGAGCAAGTATTCTCTTGTTATTTCCATAAAAAATGTGACATGTCAATAATAGATACAATTGCCGAATAAAATATAATCATCGCTAATATTTTTTGGTATATCTATTGATAATATTTAAGTTATAATCTGTTAGATCCCCTCTTCCCCTCCCCCATTTCTTTTTTTTTCTTTTTCTAGAGAAAACACTACCCTTTTATTTTGTTACAAATCAAACTCTTATTATTATAAATTTAGTCGCCTAAACACTTAGTTTGTCAATATCCATAGTCTGGTTTAATTTGAAGATCTGTCAATCAAGAATGCAAACATATCCTCTCTTTTTTTATTGTAAACCATTTTTTATTTTAATTTCTTTGCATTTTTGTATTTGTTTATGTGTTTACTTGTTTTATAGTTTTTTCTTATAAAAATTTATTATATAAATGTATGATTTGTACATGTTACAGTTTAGTTGAGATTTTGAAAAATTACATTTGTTCGGTATTTAATGAAATTGAGTTTTATTTTTTAACTTAGGTATTTTCTAATTAAATAAATAATAGATTATTTAATAGGTGCTTTTCATATTTTATCAATTTTATTATTAAATGGAAAATTTAGGTAAATTTGGAGAAATTTGAATTTTTTGAGAAAATCAATAATCATAAAAGGGTACTATTAAAGTAGATTAAATAAGTTTGAGTTAAACTAGTGTTAACTAATTTATTTAGTTCACATAATTAACTAAAAATGTTATCATCAATATTCTATATAGGTTTGATATAAGTAATGAAGGATTGTTCTTAAATATATTAAGCTTCACTTGAAGGATTGCGTATGATGGATAATTTAATAGAGTTGAGGATTTTATTAGTTACACACTATCCAATCCCAAATATATTAGTGAAAATAGTGTTAGATGTCCATGTAAAGATGTAAAAATAAATGTTTTTTGATCTAGATATTGTTATGATATATCTTTTATAAAAAAGATTCATGGAAAAATTCTTGTGTTGGTTTGTACTTGGAGAATCTTATTTTCCTTCTAAGACCATGTAGAAATAATGGTTGGGTCAACATCTAGTTTTAGCAACGTGTATAGAGTTATAGATGATAATAGTAATCATTATAGAAGTATGGTTATGGATATAATGAAAATAAATCAGGGTTATAAACGTAAATGTTCAATTGTAGATGAAAAACCAAATATAGACACAATTAGGTTCTTTTAACTTTTGAAATATTTTGACAAAGCATTATAAGATGGGTACACAAGTCATTGTAAATTATTAGTCTTTGTACAAGTGTTCACTATCAAATTAAATCATAGGCTAAGTGAGGTAGTGATGACAAAATTATTGAATAGGTGTAAAACATTTTACCTTAAAAAAATAGGTTGAAAGAGAGCTTTTATGTTACTAAATCCTTAATGAATCTCCTTAGCTTAAGATACCAAAAACTTAACATGTGTCCAAACTTTTACATGTTGTACTATCTAAAAATATATATTTGACCTATTAGAGAACTTTTAGGCATGCTTGGTATAAGCCCATAACTGGTAAAGAAAGAAATCTTATTGCATATAAAAAACTTAGATACTTTATAATCATTATTAGACTGCAAAACTTATTCATGTCTCTTAAGACTTTTGAGCATATGACATGATATTACTTATATGATGCAGTTGATGGAATTCTAATATATCTTTTTAATGGTGAAGTTTAGAAGCATTATAATAAGGTATATCCTTAGTTTTCAATAGATACACAAAACATACATGTTAGGTTATGTACAAATGAATTCAATCTATTTAGGTTATTTGCTACACCATATTCTTGTTGATTAGTGACACTCATGTTCTTATATACGGTCATATCTGGTCCTAATAGTCTAGGTAGAAATATAGATTTTTTTTATCATTTAATGATGAGTTGAATCAATTATGGTTATTTGGGATTTTTATGTATAATGTCTCAAGAAAATATAATTATTAAATAAAGACATCTTTGATGTAGACTACTAATGATTTTTCTGTGTATGAGTTTGTTTCTTATAGAAAAATGTATGAAAAAATTAACATATCCATATTATATGGAGAATAATAAAGTCTTTACCTTAATAAATAGTGGTAAAACATCCTCTCTTTTTTTATTGCCACAAGAAGTTTTTACCAATCAATCATAAGTACAGAAAAAGCAAAAGGGACTTCTTTGTAGATAGAGTTAAAAGGGATGTTGTACCACTAGTACTGTTAAGTGAAGAATTATATAATGTAGTATCATAGTACGAAGGCATTGTGTTTGATTTGCAATCCATAATCAATTTTTTTCTAGTTTAGATGGGATCTATAATTAGGTAAAATAAATTATTTTTTAGGAGCTTTCTTATTGGAAGATTAATCTCTTTCCTCATAATTTGGATGTCATGCATATCAAAATAAATATGTTTGAAAATATTTTTAACACGATAATAAATGTGAAATGGAAGACAAAGGATGATATAAATTCACACACACACACCTTTGCTTTGTCACTTTAAGAATATGAAGTCGGTTTATGATAGATCACAAGTGGTAAAACCCAAAGCTAGTTTTGCCTTAGATAAAAATGCACAGTTACTTGTTTTCCAATAACTTAAAAGTATGTGTTTTCCTAATTGATATAATTTGAACATATATAGATTGGTGAATTTGAAGAATGATAGATTATATGGAATAAAGAGTCATAATTGCCATGTATGTATGCAAACACTCATTTTACTTGCTTACCAAGATTTATTACTAAAATGGATATGAGCATTACAAAGATTAGTCAATTGTTTTAGAGATAAATACTTTAACAAGTTCCATACCTAATACATGTAGAAGCTTGAAACGAATATCGGTAAGACAATCCACATACTTTAGATGATATTTCTTCTATCCTTTTTCAACTCGATTGAATATCTACCTTTATATTTATAGTTTGAAAAGTTTAAGGGCCTTGTCCAATGCAGATAAGTGCATCAATTTAAAAGGTTAAAGATTACACATGCCTCTTAATTAAATTTTTATTATCTTAATTTTTCATTTAAGCCATCCATTTAATTCCATGTAATTACTATTCAACCTTAATAAACAAATTTAAAAACACAACACATATTGAGACTTCAATATGCGAGGCTTATATTATTGAAAGATCTTAATATTTACTGTATTATTTTAAGCCTTATTTAAGAACAACAATCAACCGCGTTCCAAGACATGATAATAATGGGAAAGTGCTTTCAAGTAGAAATTTATCAATATTTTCCTATCCTAGTTGACCTTTATCAAAAAAAAAATATAATGAGAGAAAGATACTTGATAAAAATCAAATTTAGACATGTATATAATTTTATGTTATTTAACTATAATGAATTGAAGCTTTTTATTTGGTATGTGTAATATTAATATGTTATTGTTAAATAATTTTTCTCTTACACTAATATAAACCAATAGATTAAATAATTTCTCATAAACAACACTATTAATTTTTACTATCTTAAAAGTAACATTTGACTAAATCTTAAAATTTTCAAATACAAGATGAGCAATTTCCACATGGTTCAAAACATATATAAGTAGTACTGAATAATTCTTAACTCTCATAATATTTAATTTCAGCTATGAGTTGAGCCCAAAAACCAAAGAGATATTGGTTCAGCGAGCTACAAGACCCAACATCCTTAGATTCAGTTACATGTAAAACCTACACAAACATGGGTAGGGCAAGCTAACAACCCAACACCCTTAGGATAAGCTACGTGTAAAGCCTATACAGATGTTGTTTTGTTCGAGCTTCCATTCCCACCGCTCGTGGGTTTAGCTATGCGGGGAGCCCAAACACATGCAGATTTGGTGAGATATTAAACATAATGTCTCAAGGTTCAACTACGCAATGAGCCCTAACATATATGGGTCTGGCGGACTGTTAGACCTAATATCTCTAGGTATAGTTATACGCTAAGCCTGAAAAGATACAAGTTTGACGAACTACCAAACCTAACCTTTCTTGGTTCAATTATATGCTGAGCCAAAATAAACATGGGTCTAGCAACCTACCATATCTAACATCTCTGGATTAGTTACGCATTAAGTCCAAACAAGCATGAGTCTGATAAAGCCTAGACCTATCACCTATGAGTTTGACATCATGTCAAATCGAAGTGGGTATGGGCATGAGATCATTATGGGCCTAAGATCATTATGGGCTCCATATTAGGTCACAAGGCTTTATTTCTTTATTATTAACTTTTAACTTAAAATGTTAATGTCAAGAATAATCATCTATCTACACCACCAAATGTATAAAAGTCTTCTAAAGGCCTACCATATTTCCATCAACATTAATATTGTGTAAAAGATACGTATTCCTCATTAATACTATCATGAGAAAATGACACTTCAACCTTTTCATTCAATCAACATGACAAGGTTCAAGGGTTATATATATTCCCTGAATCACCTAGGTAAATGGTTTATAATTTTTATTTTTTAAGAATTTTTATTTTAATTCTCAAAGTATTTACCATACAAAAACAAGAATAAACACTCTTATTCTTAGAATTTAAAACTTGTTTTTTCCTTAATTACAATCCTTTACTAAAAATCACTAACTTTATAATTGAAAGGTCTCTAAACCCCATCAAAAGGGATTGTTATACTGGTCTTAAATTTTCTAGCACCAACCATCTATTTTATAAACTCTTGAGAAGAGAATATTGACATGAATGTATAATTACCAACTGTCCAAACACTCAAAAACCTTATCTCTGAACATATTGGATTTTAGAACATTATCAATTAATGCCATTAATGGGAACCTGATAAAAAAAAACATCAATTATTCTTCCAAAGCTGGTTTTTAATATTTCAAATTGCTATCAATAGCAGATAATTAAGATACCTTTAGGATGGGATGTGTTATGGACCTTTCTACAGTTGCAAGCATATATGGGACGTGTTATGGACCTTCCTACAGTTACAAGCATATCTAGAGCTATATAACAATCTAGAGCTAGGCTTTATCATGAGTTTTAATGATATTTGTTCTAAACTTGTTTCATGATATAACACTAGTATACCCTTTTAAAAGGAGATCTATAAAACTCTTTAGTGTTACTTAATCAGGAGAGGGATCCACTAAGGCATATTTGAAGAGGTTTAATAAAGAAATGCTTAAGGTGAAATAATTTATTGAGTCAATAGCAAAGGCTTTGATAAGTGCAATAGAGAAATGCGACATATCATTCTTCAAGACTTTGAAAAATATCATAAATATTAAATGGATATTAGAATGGTAGAAAGCTTTTAAAAAGCTCAAAACTTATCTCTTATCTCCTAAAATTTTGTCACAACTAAGGGAATAGAAGAGTTTGTTTCTCTATCTTAGGGTTTTTAATCAAATAGTTAGTGTAGTATTAGTTAGGCAAGAAAACAATGTACAATGCTCCATCTACTATTACAATCAAACTCTTCATGATGTTAATATAATATATTTAAAAGTGGAAAAGATGGCCTTAGCTCTAATGAGCACCTAGAACTAGTGAAATGGGCATTTGATTTAATAGAATATGGACACCTATACCAACCAATACCAACTATTAAAAGGTAAGCTTTAGTAGATCCATAGCAAAATGTTCTTTTGAGAATGACATTTAGGACAAACCTATGTTAATGGCTAAATAGTTGATCCTTTCGAGTGAAGTTGAGATCTCATCATAATATAATTGATCTCTCCTTGTAATTATATGTCAATAGATCTTTCAATTTAATAAGAAGTGGTGCTAAGGTAGTGCTTGTGAGTCTTCATAGGCAAGTCTTTGAGTATGAGATTTTATTTGAATTTTTAGCCACCAATAATATGTCAGGGTATGAAACTCTCCTAGCAAATTTGGGTATGGCAAAAGCTTTGGAGGTTTTTCCTCTCCATATCTATAATGTCTTCTAGTTTATAGTAGGATAATGTCAAGGGACATATAAAATGAGAAACCTTATTTTGATAAAGTACTTGTAGAAAGTCCAAATACGCTCTCTTAGATAGACATGAGCAGAGAAATTTCAATTGATCGTATTCCAAGGTAAGAGAATAGCATGGTAGATCTCTTGTTGGCAAACTACAATTCAATCAAACTCCCTATAAAGATATGAATTGAAATCTTAGAGAAATCAAGTATAGAATAAGGGTAAGTGGCCGCCCCAATTAATATAGAGAATGATTAAAGAAATCCCATCCAAGATTATTTGCTTACTAGAGAGCAACCCTTGGATAGAAATGGGGCCATTCATCTAATTAGATAAGTAGTAGGTTATTTTCTGGTTTACATGGTCAATTCAATTGAACTTTTTAGCTCCCTTGTTAAAGTGCTTGTCTCCTGGAGAAATATATGGTTTATACATTGGTTCTAGAGCTTTACCAAATATCACCATCAACAAGATCATTTTTTTCTTGTAGAAGAACATCATTTACAGATTTCAAATTCCTAAAATCTAGATCACTAACAATAGGACTCAGTTTGATAGCCACAAGATGAAAAAACAATGTCAAAGGCTTGAAAAGAAGATAGTAAGGTTCAAAATTTATCCTTGATGTGTAAGGGATATTTATCCTTTATTAATACTATAAGAGAAAATGATATTTTAACCCTTCTATTCAAGCAAAATTACAAGGTTTAGAGGTTATATATACCTCCTAAATTATCCAAGTAAAGGGTTCATAATTTATATTCTTTAAGCATTTATATTTTAATTATTAGAGTATTTTTCATATAAAAATAAGAATATACATTCTTGTTTTGAGAATTTAAAACTTTTTCTTTCATTGATTACAATCCTTTATTAAAAGTTATTGATTTTATTTTTAGAAGGTCCTAAAATCCTATGAAAATAGACTATTTTGCATATATTAAGGTTTTTACCACCAACCATGTACTTTGTGAGCTAATATTAACATGAACATATGATTTACCCACTATCTAAATATTAATAAATATCATCCTTAAATATATTGAATTTTAAAATATCATCAACTGACAACCACGTTTTTTTTTCCCCTTTAAAATTCCCTCTCATCTCGTATTCTATTGCAAATCATAAATTAATTTTCATTTCCATTAACGAAACAAATTCTCCACCCCTTACAAATTTATTGAGCAGGTAATGCTATATAATTCATTCATATCTCTACCTATGAGATACGATTACAATCTAATTGATTCATACAAAAATTACTGATTTTGCTCAAATTCACTCCTTTTAATAGAAAGTTGTTGAACTTTTAGAACCCAATTCCGTATCCAATGCACCGAAATACTTCAACTCGATTGAGTGAATTTTGATACATTCATCTTTTTCCCTCAAGCTAAAACTCGTGAAACAAAACCTCAAATGCGCGATGTTCCGAACTAACTTCCTTCAACAAAACCGAGAGGAAAAAGGAAGAAGAGAGAGACCAAAACCGTTGGCCAAGCATGTGGTTCCGTGCACAACTATGAAAAACATCAGTCATTCATTCGTGTGCGATGCATACAGCCCCCCAGCTCTAAACCCAAAAGAAAGAAACATGAAAATCACTTCTTTTTATCCAAACCCAGCTCTCAAGTCCCTTAAAACGTGAAAAAAAACAACACACTAAGGAAGTTGATAGAGCTGGGAGGTGCGTGTATGGAAAGAGAAGGAAGTGGCATATTCAATCTGTGGGCTAATGGGACACGCAAGGAAAGAAGAGTAAAAAGGTGAAGGCGTTCTCGAGAAAGGAGGGAAGGATTAGAGTCACGGAACTGTACTAGCAACGAACTACGGACAGGACACCCATCCGGCGATTGCGTAATTGCCATCCTTTTTCTCACTTCCCTTCCGTACTCCCTCTCTCCTCTTTTGTGTTGCCAGTTGCTTTTTAAAAGTGAGTCCTCGGTCAATATTTTATCTCCATGACTCCAAACTAAACATTTATATAAATTATGCACCAGATAATTACTAATAAAGTTAAGGTTTCGTGAATGATAAGAATTGGTCTGCTACGAAACAATTGCCACGTGTATTTAAATAAAAGTTTTGCATGGAAGAAATTTCCTTCGGGGGTGGGGGTTATTATTGGACAAGTTATAATTATTTTTAAAAATATTTTTATTTAAAAAATATGATAATTATATTTTTTATTTTAAAAAAATTATTTTTAAGATTAGTATATCAAAATCATTTGAAATTATCTAAAGTAAAATAAACTTTTTAATTTTTGTGAAACTATTCCTCAAGCAAGGCAGCTAATAAGTCATCGAAAGGGTTTGTGTGAATAATAGAATGGTAAGCATTACTCATTTGAAAGTGTCCCACGAATACATATCTCAATCTCATATAAAAAAATTGATATGTAATATTATAATTAGTAGAGCTAAAAAATAAAAAATTGATGCTTAACAGGAATATTTTGGGATGCACGATGATCGATCATTTCCAAAGTTTTTAGAATGGAAAGTTGATTTAATTTATTTATTTCTTAACATGAGAAGATCACATATTAATTTATCATCAAGAATGCCTTGGGTCGTACATTTTGTTGGTGATGTGATGAGTAAAATCTTTTTCTTTTTTTTTGGAGTTTCATAAACAATACACGGGTCTAGTTTTATTAAGTTACAGAAAACTTGTAGGATGTCTCTTGTTAATATCAGTCAATTGCAAAATCACGAAAAACATTTCATTTAATAAAAATATCATCTATTTCATGCTTTATCTTGCAAATTCTTAGAATTATCCATGTCTTGATAAATATACAAGTTCATTTAATTCGTAAGAGCGTAACTAACCAAATTATTAATGATAAGATTGAAAACTTGTATCATTTCATAAACTTCATTTGAAAAATTGGCAAATATCTTAGGAGATCTCTAAATAAAAGCATGGACAAACTTCATTTTTAGATGTTGAAATATATAGTTTCATAGAACGCTATTCCAATCACCATTTGTAAGCTCAATTTCTATTTCTATTTACCTTTAAAAATGAAAAAAAAAAGCAATAAGAGGAATCCCAGACCATGAAGTTCTATTTATATATAATTATGTGCGTATATCTTACTTCCTAATTTTCATCCATTTTTGCTCTTAGAATTTGCACTACTAAAATTTTGCATTTTACTAACGGAATAACCCATTGTTGTTTTAAACATTGCTTCTATTGGTATTATTTTTATCAATAAGATCATTGACAAGTATTGTTTTTAAAAAACTTATCAGTGATTTCTACTTTATTAATTATTAGTTGGTAATATAATTGGCTATTAATGGAAAAGTCATTCAAAAAAAAATTATTGACGACATTCTGTTAATATTTTTATTGTTGAAGATGACATATCACCAAGAAAAAAGATTATATACAATTTTATTAGTGATTTATTTTCATACTACGGATAAAATTAATTTGTTAATGATTAAATAGTATTAGAGTCATTTCTATAATTCTTTTACAATTCTTTAAAAATTTTCAAAAGACTTATTTTGTTAGTAAATCTATAAATAAGTTTTTTAAATATTTTTTAAGAAAATAATTCTAATAAATTGAGTAGAAAAAATTAAAAGAAATTAAAATAAAAAAAAAGTAAATATTTAATATAAATTTAAAAATTTATCAATTTAAATATAATTCATCTAGAAGAGAGGTGCTCAAGGAAGAGAAGAAGAAGGTGGGTCATCATGGGGACCAAGAGGGCAATAAGATTGACCGCATGTATTATCCATGTGTGATTTTAACTTCATGTATAATTGTTAGATTTCAACTGTCTCAGCACTAAGTTTTTTTATCTAAGCAGCAAGATGGGTAATCCAAACTTTAATTTTTTAGTTTAAAATCACCTGGAAATTCAGAGATTGAGTACTTGAAACCGATTACGTGCATCTTAGTACTGAAACACTTTGGACCGTTCATAACTCCTTGATCATAATGTTTGAGATATATCAACCCAATTTATATTTGGTCCACGAGATGATCTTGCCTCTAACCACAAATCTAGATCAAGTTATGGATGGGTCGAATAATCATTCTTATATCTCTCTTTTAACCGGGTGTTATATATTTTCAAAAAAAAAGTTAATTAATTTTAAAAAATAATAACTTAACTAAAGAAATTGTTGAAATCCAACATTCCATGAACTTCTAAGCTCAGCTATCCACGAGTTACTACACTCTTTTTTAATGGTCATCATTTTGCATGTGAGTTTCCACAAAAAGCTTTATTGATCTAGTTTTATAACAAGCATGCCTACATATTTTGCACTTGATCAAATCTTTATTTTGAAGGTAATACAATACATAAAAGTTTAGACACATGTCAATTTTCTAGTATTTTAAACTAAATGGTTTTATCATGGATTTAACAATATAAAATTTCTCTTTTAGTCTATCATCTTTAGGCAAAATGTCTATCGTCCATTTGACAATTCTATTGTAATTGACTTTACTCAGCCCATGGTCTGACTTAATAGTGAATACTTATGCAATAGTCGATAATTTACAGTGATTTTTGCATTTATCCTATAATAGTTTGTTGGAGTCTTTTAAAAGATTAAAAAGCATGGTTGCATTTGCATTTGTTTCTTTATTTATGATTGAACATTCACTTGCATAACCCTAATTCATTTTTATCACATCCATAACCATATTCGTATAAGGACTGCTATTATAATCTATAATTCCATGCACCTTGTTAGAACTAGAAGTTAACCTAACCATCATTTCTAACATAATCTCATAATGAACATATAGTTCTCTGATACGACTAAAAGATTGATGTCTTCTTCCAAGTGCAAGAGTGTTGAAATAATAAATAACCCGACAAGACCGAGGTTGAACCACAGAGAGGTTAATTGTACAAAATATAAATAACAATAATACAACAACAATAATAATAACAACAAGAATAGTAATAATAGTAATAACAATAATAATAATAACAATAACAATTATAATAATAATAATAATAATAATAAAGAAAAAGAAGGAGAAGAAGAAAAAGAAGATGGGAACTTTCAGATGGAATATTAATGTAAGGATTAAACAATGATAATAACAAATGTCAAAATTAAAGGATCCACTAATGGTATGTCAAATAAGTATAGTATAAATTTTTATTATTCAATTAGAAACCACACACAAAGAAAGTTCCAATCTGATTATAGATTATTAACATGATTATATTAATCATCTTATTCGATTAATGTTAATGCTTGTAAATCTCGTCAAGCACTCATGATTATAACTTATGTTAACAACAAATCAAGTTTCTTTTATAGCTCAGGTGTTGGTTATACCATATAGTATGGGTTATGACAGTGCCAAGCATTTGTTTTACCAAGTGTTATACAACATAAATCAAGATTAGTCATTTAATAAGTAAAGTATTAAAGAGTGAATAAGATAACAAATACAAAACATAGTATCAAACATTAAAGTCCATATTAAGTTTACACTATACTTATTCTTACACCATTAGTGTAACCTTTTTCACCTTGACATCATAAACTTAGCTATACTTATTCTTACCAAGTGTTATACAACATTAGTACCTAGACTGGAAGACAAATTCAAACTTCTTTGTTATTGCTACAATTTAGACTTGTAAATGGCCTTTTTAAGTCTTAGGCTCCATATAAAAGTTATAAGTCTATGTCTTACCTATCCATCCATATAAAGTAGATCTAAATCTAAGATCTACAGCTCCAGATATGACCCAATTACCAAATAGTATTCCGATTTAAATTGCACAGACATCTCTTTTCTAAGTTTGACCATCTCTTTGTCCTTTCAATTTCAGTTCTTAAATTCATCGATCAATCCTTTCATTTATATGATAGACCTGCATTTAAAATAAACATTATCACAAATTAAAGGTATCTTATATTATTATAAAACATGGTTTAATTAAGGAGTTATTGATACTTCAAGTGCAAAATGATGATATAAAACCTTGATAAAAATGCACTTTTATGTACTAATCACAACCTCCCAACCAGCTTATTACTAATCCCTGGTAATTAAAGCGTTAAAATAGAAAAACAATTTGTAAATTTCACAAAGCAAGGTATTCATCATTCAACTTCCATTAATCTATCCAGATAAACAAACTCTTATTAAATTTATATATCTACTCAATACTTCTTAACAAGATATTAATAAACCTTTCTTTTGTGCTCAATATATCAACACATAATTATGAGGCTTTTCTTGGAATAAAACAAAAATTTTGTTATAATGTTTAAGGTTAACTTCCTTGGGTTAGGATTATTTTTTTTTCTTTTTTTTAATATATATACATATAACTTAAAACATCACGCATCTTGAATCCATGTAATGAGCTTTCGGCTAATGACTTCCAGACTAGTTGGTCTTAGGGCATTAGGTGTTGAGGTACCCCTATGAGCTTAGTAACTCGGGTCGTAGATACTGATACGTAGATAGTTCAATGTTTGATTCCCTTAATCTTTTCTCCTCAACCCATGCAACAAGCGTTGGGTCAATAACTTCAAAGTCAGTTGATTTTAGGGTATTAGGTGTTAAAACACCCCTTCGGGCTTAATTGTTTAGGTTAGAGAGACTACGAAACCAAACTTATCTACATTTTTATTATCATCATTTTTATTTTTATTTTTATTATTTCAAATTATATACGATACATTTTCCTTAGTTGTTACTTTTAACAAAAAAACATAAATAATATAATAATTCAATGTGCAACCCACAATCATATGTTAAAGTGTGTGTGTAAATTAAGGTTTAAGAATACATGTTAAATGAGTATATGAGTAAAATTAAGTGATAGTAATACGAGAGTTTGTAAACCTGAATATTTCAAGAAGTATTATGATAAACCTTATTAAGAATGGTTATAAAGATGCGTCTCAAGAGTTATAAAAAGATCTTCTTTACTCTATCATCATAGTAACAATAATTTTACACATACTTTATGAAATAGAAAACACAGTTAGTTAATTTTATTTTTTTAGCTACTACCCTCCCCCCAACCAAAACAAGATATTATCTTCAATGTTCTAAAGTAGAAAGATAGAGTATACAAGATACACCTGAAATAATGAACACTGATAAACCTGAAACACACTGAAACAAATATAAAAAACAACAAAACACAATAATAAAACCAAAAGACATAAAGATTCACAAATGAAGGCTCAAATCTAACTAAGCTTTTTACAACTTTCCTTAGTTAACCAATTTATACGACTCATGGAAGGATTAATGATAGGAATGAAAGATTGTAGTTGGTCAATCAATTATTCAGTAGCAGCAGCAAAGATTATGATTTTTCGTGCAGAATATGTTAAAAATTCATGTTCCACAGCATGATCAAGAAAAGACAACAACTTATCATAATAATTATTAACATTTAATAGACCTATGGGTTTACGGTGAATGTGTAGTTGAGCCCAAAAGAAAATATGAAAGATCTCTTTCAATGTACATAGACCACCTAGTAAGGCAATGAAGGCATCAGCATGGTTAAACATTGCATTTATTTAAGCAGACATTATAGAAACCTGTAGTTCCTCTCCAATTGTTTTTCCAATGATATCCCCTTATGGTAAAGCTTCAGGGACGACCCCCAAAACTTGACTACCTCCTAAAAATACAGCTATTGACACACCTCCTAAAAATACAGCTATTAACACACCTCTCATTAACCCAAAATTGTCTCCCCCATATACTAAATGAATCTTTCTCTCAGCTAGCACCTGACCAAGATGATTTGCTGATTCTAAAAACTCTTTTTCTTTCCAAAAACTAAATCCACTGAAAACACAAATATTTCTAATGTAAAGACCTAAGAAACTTGTCATTTCTACACTCTTTTATATTTGTTGAATGTATGAGTTGAATAGAAATGAAAGAAAGGAAAAGAGGATTTTATATATGAGAAATTAAAAAGGCAATCATACCATCTATATATAGGCTAGTTAGAGTCTCACACATACACACTCTCTCTATTTATTTATTTATTTTTGAAAAAACATGTGCATGCACAGGTAGTTGTGATTGTGGCTCACATTTTCCCTTGATTTTACATCCAAGAACAACTTAAACGCCTTTTATGGGTCGGGAATAGGCTTCCCATCCAATTTTCTTAAAAATTAGCAAATAGGGTCTTTTTTAGTCAGATTTCCAAGACTAAGTCGATCATGTTCTTTATGAAAATAGGGCCATAAATCATGAATTTCATAATGCACATCTCTACTAGGATGCATCTCAAGAGTTAATAGAAAATTATCTAAAGACTTCTTACTTAGGCCATCCTTAATGAATTGTATTTTATCTTCACGGTTTATAGATATCATTCCTAAATAACGACATTGTGCACTACAAGTCCATCTGGCACATCAATGATAGACTTTCAATCGTTTTGCACATTAAGCATGATAAATTTTTATAATCATATTCTGAGGTAAAGCGGGAAAATACCTTTTTTAATTTTTCAAGATTAGTATTCATTTTCAAATGAGAATGGGAAGAGAGATTCATAGAATTGCATAAATATATACACAAATATTAGTTATTATGAGAAATTGAAAGAACCGACTTAAGTTATGGATTACCATTGTCCACCATTTGATTGGGGTGAAAGAAGCTAACAAAAATCACTCAAAAAGAAACACAAATATAATATGAGAAAAACAAAATAATCAACCTTTTTCTACAAGATCATTCCAACCAATTGATTCATTTTTACTAGAAAAATTATCAAAGTAAGCTTTCAAATGATGTTTATTTTTCTTAAAAACATTGTCATTCTTTGGATTCTCAATATCAAAGGCCCTATAAGGATTGCTCCATCTTGATCTTAGCTCTCTAGGGAATAAATGAAGTCGAGAATTATAAAACAAAACTTTTTTACCATTATCAACTTTTTGACAATTTTCATAAGACTTACAAAATGCAAGTGAGTCCTTGAACATGGTGGGCTAGTAAAATCTACTTTGTAAGATTTTTTTAATTGTCTTTCTTAATGAGAAATGACCCTCACATGCTTCAGAATGACAAAATTTAATGACACTACTTACCTCATTGTCAGGAATGCATCTTTGAAATATTTGATCAGGATAATATTTGAATAAGTTAAGGTTATCATAATAAAAGTTCTTCACTTCGTTCAAAAACTTTTCTTTGTCTTGGGTACTCCAATCAGCTAGCAAATCTCCTAAAGCAAGAAAATTAATATTTTTATCATACCAAGACATTGGACTAAGAGAAAGTAAGGATTTGTTAGGAAAGTAATCATTGATTGGTATGATGTTAGATGTCAAATTTGTTGTCACTTTTGATAAAAGATCCGCATCAACATTTTCAGTGTGTTTTTCATCCGTGATTTCTTCCTCAGAATAAATCACTTGGAAATCTTAAAATTCATCCAACTTATTTTTACTTAAAGTAGATTCAAGTTTATCATAAACTAATTCATCAATATGATCTACTTTTTGTAAATCATTATCATCTCTAGGTTGCTTGCAAATGTTGAAAATATTCATATCCAATGTCATGTTTTCAAATGATAACTTCATCAGTCCATTCCTATAATTAATCAATGTATTAGAAGTTGCAAGAAACGGACGTCCTAAATACAGGAAATGAATTACATGCTTTAACAGGTTATGTGTCTAAGATAATAAAATCCATAGGATAAATGAATTTATCGACTTGTACTAACACATCTTCGACTATTCCTCTAAGCACTTTTACAGATCTATTAGTAAGTAAAAGAGTTATAGAAGTTGGTTTTAACTCACCTAGATTAAGATTTTGAAAAACTGAATATGGAAGTAAATTCATACTAGCTCCAAGATCAAGAAACGCTCTTTTAATTTTATGTTCTCCAATAAAGAAATTATAGGACAAACAGGGTTTTTATATTTCAAAGTATTATTGTTCTAAAGAATGATACTTACTTGTTCGACTAAAAAGACTTTCTTTTTAACATTCAGTTTCCTCTTCACAGTGCATAGATTTTTAAAAAATTTAGTATATGAAGGAACCTGTTTAATAGCATCCAACAAAAGTCTTTTCACAGTGCATAGATTTTTCAAAAATTTAGCATAGAAAGGAACCTATTTAATAGCATCCAACAAAAGTATATTGATTCTTAGGTGTTTGAAAGTTTTAAAAATTTCATAGTTGTGATTGACTTTCCTTTATTTGTTCATGGCATGAGAAAATGGAAGCGTTGGTGGGGAATCAGTTTTTTCTTTGAAAATTTCAGATTCAACATCTTCCTTACCCTCAGAGATTAACCCATCATCTTTCTCACAAGGTTCAAGAGTGGGTTTTTCAATAATCTTACCACTACGAAGAGTAGTGATTGCTTTGACTTGATCCATGTGTTGGCTTCTAGAACTACTTACATTTGCATTGTATTGCCCCTTGGAATTTTGTTGTGGTTGAGATGGAAACTTACCTTTCTCTTGAAAACTGAGAGCAGATGTCAATTTTGCAAGAATATCTTTAAAATCTGTCATGTTTTGAGCAACTTGAGTATTAATTGTCTCTTGCTTTTCAATGAATGCATGCAATGTTTCCTCAAGATTTCTTTTAGGAGGTGGAGCATAAAGAGGTGCATATCTATGAAAATTTTAGAAATTGTGGTGTGCTTGAAATGGTGGTTGTGAAGTTTGTAAATTATTATTATCACTCTTCCAACTAAAATTTGGGTAATTTCTCCAACCAGGTTGTATGTTTGTGAGTATGGGTTGTGGTTGACCATTTGGAAACTGTTTAAAGCATGAGCTTGTTCATGGAGACATTCCTTAAAAGAAGGCAAGGTTGGACAGTTATTGGTTGAGTGTTCGTTTGTTTCACATATTTGACACACAATGTTTTCAATAGATTTTAATTAACCACTCTTTTTCAATTCTAGTGCCTCAACTTTTCTAGCTAAAGATGTAAACTTGGCTTGGAGGTCATGATCCTCCCTAAGGTTGTACATACCTCTACCGGATATATGATGGTGCACTTGTTCTTGTGGGATTTATGTGGTCTTTAAGTGTTCTAACACGATTATTCTTATTATTTTTATTATAAAGTGATTGATTATCTTCTTCGATCATATTTTCTGAAAATGATAAGGATACCCTACAAAGTCTACCACTTAATATATATGACCACACTCTCATACACATGTAGAAATAGAATAAAAAAAAAGAAAAAAATAAGAGACAAGAAACAAAGTTATATACAAGAAAAGTGAAAAGTGAAAATAAAATAAATACTATAATTTGTACAAGAACTTACCTCCCCGGTAACTGCACTAAAAATTTGACACGACTAAAAGATTAATGTCTTCTTCCAAGTGCAATAGTGTCCAAGTAATAAATAACCCGGCAAGACTAGGGTCGAATCATAGAGAGATTAATTGTATAAATTATAAATAACGATAATACTACAATAACAACAACAACAACAACAACAATAATAGTAGTAGGAGTAGGAGTAGGAGTAGTAGTAGTAATAATAATAATAAAGAAAAAGAAGGAGAAGAAGAAAAAGCAAAAGAGAACTTTGAGATAGAATTTTAATGTAAGGATTAAATAATGATAATAACATATATCAAGGTTGGAGGATCCACTAATGGTATGTCAAACAAATATAGTATAAACTTTTATTATTCAATTGGAAACCACACACAAAAGAGATTCCAATCTAATTATAGATTGTTAACATGATTACATTAGTCATTAGTCATCTTATTCAATTAATGTTAATACTTTTAAATCTCATCAAACATTCATAATTATAACTTATGTTAACAACAAATCAAGTTCTTTTCATAGCTCAGGTGTTGGTTATGCCATACAATATGGGCTATGAAAGTGTCAAGCATTTGTTGTACCAAGTCTTATACAACATAAATCAAGATTAGTCATTTAACAAGCAAAGTATTAAAGAGTAAATAAGATAACAAATACAAAACTTATTAGTATCAAACATTAAAGTTCATATTAAGTTTACACTATACTTATTCTTACACCATTAGTGTAACCTTTTCATTTTGACATAATAAACTTAGCTAGATATAATAAAAGAAAAACAAATAAATAAACAAAATAAGAACATAAATAAGATAAAAGTTAATTAAAAAAATAAATAAATAAAATAAGAACATAAATAAGATAAAAGTTAACTAAGAAAATGAAAGACATAAACTTAATATTAATGAAAACAAAGTATAAAAATTACAAAAAATACAAAGAGAGAAAGCAAGAGTATAATATTGATCTAGAAACCAAGATGCCTAAATGCATGGCAAATATCTCCTTTTGTAGGCCAAAATTAGGAACTATTAATTTGATGACTAATTAATGAGTGGGTGACCAACTCTTGACTTGGTGACAATCCTTATCTTCTTTTGTCTGCCCAAAACGTCATTGATAATGTCAAAATTAGAGCCACTTGAAAATATAAAAGTTGTAGGAAATTGTCTCAGCTTTCTTGTGTAAATAATTGAGGTAATTTGGGTTTCTAGAACTCTAGATATGGGTTAAACACTAAAGAATGTTCGGGTTGGAAGATAGATTCAGACTTCTTGGTTGTTACTATAATTTAAACTTGAAAATAACCTTTTTAAGTCTTGGGCTCCATATAAAAGTTGTAGACCTATGTATTACCTTTCCATCCATATAAAGTAGACCTAAATCTGAGATCTACAGCTTCAAATATGACCTAATTACCAAATAGTATTCCGGTTTGGATTGCACCAACATCTCTTTTCTAAGTTTGACCATCTCTTTGTCCTTTCAATTTCAGTTCTTAAATTCATCAATCAATCCTTTGATTTATGTGATAGGTCTGCATTTAAAATGAACATTTACCACAAATTAAAGGTATCTTAGACTATTAGATACGTTATTATAAAACATGATTTAGTTGAGTTATTGATACTTTAAGTGCAAAATGATGATATAAAACTTTGATAAAAATACACTTTTAAGTACTAATCATTTTCCATGTGTAAATGACAAGTATTTCTCCATTAACCTTTTTTACAAAAGATGCATTGTTACGACATCTAGATGAAGAAACTTCTTATTTTTATACTCCTTATATGGATATCTAATATTGCATCTACTAATATTTCTTGAATTAGATGGTGTGTAATTAATAAAACTCTCAACCTTATTGCAATAATCCATCATGCGGAACCCTCTATGTTAAACTTGATACATGAAAGAATAATCATCTATTACTTATATCAAACCTATATAGAATATTGATAACAACATATATTAATTAATTATATGACTAAATGAATTAGTTAACATTGGTTTAACTCAAACTTATTTAATCTATTTGGATAGTATTCTTATATCATTATAAATTATTTAAATAAATTCAAATTCATCCTTATTTGCTGAAATTTTTAACTTAACAATAAAATTGATAAAATATAAAACTAACCCTTTAAATAAAATATTATTTCTTTCATTATAAAAGAACTAAATCACAAACTAGAAATCAATTTAAATAAATATAATTTTTTAAAATCTCAAACAAACCCTAACATGTATAAATCATATATTTATTCAATAAATTTATATGGAAAAATGTTATAAAATAAGTAAACACACAAACAAATTGTTAGTCTTATAGTTACAATAATTATTTAGTTATATATTTAGATGATAACATAAATATTGGATAATAAAACATTGATTTGATATAGTTCTAATACACACACACACACACATATCAGATTGATTACTTTTGATGTATTACGTAAAGCTTTTAAATCCTATGTTATAATGCTTAAATAATTTAATAAAGAATATGTCAATATGCTACATATAACATAATTTTGTGCCATATGCATTAATCTAGTAATAATTGTTAAGTAAAACACAATGCATGTCATAGATATAAGAAATCATTAAACAATCAAGGAAAAGGTTTTCAATGTTCAAGAACAAAGAACTAGTAAACATATTAGTTCTCGATTTCGCTTATCAAAACTTTCTAATAGGGTTTTTCAAAAAACACTAGACTTGTTTAGGATATCTTATCATATCAACACAAGTTAAAAAAACCTAAAAGATCTAAGAAAAACCAAGAAAAAAACAAAACACAAAAATAAGATAAAATCTAGATAATAGCCAAAACAACCTCTCCGTTTTAGAAACGACAAAGCAGTAGATAAAATGGTCCAACCTTTTTGAGAAATGGTATGAGCATTTCTAAAACTAGTATAGGCTTTTCTCAAAATAGTTAGTTTATTTTAAAAAAATTCTAGAAACTCTTGGGATTCTTTAAAAACAGTCTAACCAACTAGAAAATGATTTAACTAACTCTACCAACAAGCAAAAAATTATGTGTAATAGTTAGTTTCTTTTTTAAGTCTATAAATAACCTTTTACTTGCATAGAATGAATGTGAAACTTCTAAGGAAAAAATCTAAGCATAATCCCTATAAAAAAACAACCTATAACATCCTCGTTTCACTTATAACCTTTCAAATACAAGGTTAGATATGAAATGATAAAATCCTTCTATAAAGCTTAATTGTTGTTCCAATCAACTTTATTAAGAGAGTATATTATAAGTGTAAGTAACTTTCTAAACACTTGGAAAAATATTATAGAGATAAAATTATAAGTGATTTAATACATATCCTTTAACAAGTATTGGTGACATGTATTCTAATCTTGAGCCTATTAAAAGATTAGGGATAATGTTTTGATCCTAAACTCATAAACGAATTGGGTTTGATCTTCTACTAGCAAAAAGATCGTGTAAAAGTTTGGTCTCACCCGCTAAGAAGACCAATATCTGATAGTGAAACTCTTGAATGAAAGTTTAAGGAGAAGAGTACATGGTTTGTCAAACCTTTATAAATCTTGGTGCAATCTCTTTAATCTCTCACTATTTTATTATCGTATTTATATTGTTTATTGCTTCCATATTTGGTTGGAAGTTTAGAATTGCATGTTATTTGGTAAATTTGTTTTTCCTAATTTATAGTTTTACCTTGCATACTGATACAATTAAAGAGTTGAATTCTTATTCCAAGTGTATGAGTGTCAAAGTAATAAATAACTCAGCAAGATCGGAGTTGAACAACAAGAAGGTTAATTATATAAATTATAAATGATGATGATGAGTTAAAGAGGATTTTGAGGTATAAGATTAATGTAAAGATCAAATAATGATAAAAATAATTGTCAAGGTTAGACGATCCACTAATAGTATTTCAAATAAGTATAATGTAAACTCTTTCTATTACTCAACTGGAAACCACGTACAAAAGGAGATTTAAATCGGATATTTGTCATTAATAACTGATTATAAATTATTAACATGATTATATTAATTATCTTATTTAAATAACACTAAACTTTTAAATATTGTCAGAAATTCATGATGTTAACTTATGTTAACAATAAATAAAGTTTCTTTTGTAACACAAGTATAGGTTGTACCATACAATTAGCTGTAAAAGTATCAAACACTTGTTGTACCTAGTGTTATACGATACAAATTTAGATTAATCATTTAACAAGATATTAATAATTAATAAGATAAAAATGATAAGACATGTTACTATGAAGTTGTTTAGGATTTATTCATTAAATTCCATATTGAATTTATATTATATTTATCCTAACACCATTAGTGAAACTTTTTTACCTTAATATAATAAACTTAACTAAAAACATAATGAAGAAGAGAAACATAAATAAATAAGAGTAAAACATTATTATATAAATATAGTAAAGAAAATGAAATGTATAAACAAGAGATTAATGAAAGCAAAACTTAAGGATTACAAAAGTATAAAGAAAGAGAGCAAAAACATGATCTTGATCTAAAAACCAAGATGTCTATATGCATAGCAAATGCCTTCTTTTATAGGTCAAAATTCAAAACTATTAATTTGATGACTAATTATTAAGTGGGTGATCATCTCTTAACTTTATAAAAATCCTTATCTTATTATCTAAATAAAATATCATTGATAATATCAAAATTCGAGATAGTCTTCATGAAAGTTCTAGATATTATCTCAACTTTCTAACAAAAAAAATGAATTAGTGCATTTGAATTTCTAGAACTTGAGATATGGGCTGAACATTGAATAATATCTAAGCTACATGATAGATTTCGACTTCTCCATTGTTGTTACAATTTAAACTTGAAATGGTTTTTTTGAATCTTAAACTCTTCATGAAAGTTTTAGGTCTATATCTTAGTTTACATCCATATAGACTAAACTTAAATCCAAGTTTTACATCTCTATTTATGATCCAATAACCGAATGGTATTCTAGTTTGAATTCAACCAACATCTCTTCTCTAAACTTAGCCCTCTCTTAGTCTTCTTAATTTTAATAGTTAAACTCATCAATTAATCCTTTGATTTATGTTATAGACCTACTTTAAGATGAATATTTACCATTAATTCAAGGTATTTTATATTATCAAACTTGTTATTATAAAACGTGTTTTAGTTAAGAAGTTATTAATACTTCAAGTGCAACATAATAATATAAAATCTTGATAAAAATATACTTTTAAGTACTAATCTCATACCTAATTCACAAGTGTTTGCCTTGTCTTAATCCTAGAACAACACAAACTACATATACTACAAAAATATTAAATAAAACAACATTTTAAAATTATTTACGAATGAAAAATATGTAGTTTTGTTGACTTGATGTATGGAGTCCTTAAAAAAAACCTAAACTAGAACATAGATGCTTATAGACCAAGTGTTTGATTTGTGGAGTCCTTAAAATAAGAGGGTTTGATGTTTATTGCAGAGAAAAATGAAGGAAAAAAAAAGAAATTGGGGAGGGAAATAGAAAGATCACTTACTATGTCATAATTTAAATATTATCGACAGATTTACGAACAAATATTATCGATGAATTTATTTATTTATTAGTAATACCGTATGTAAAAATAACATGTCCTTATAACTCTTTATTATTATTATTACTTCTTTTTTCATTGTAATTCCATTGGTATATACCGATAAAAAGTTGTCATCGATGTATATCGAGGGACATATCGAGAAACTATTTTGTCAATAAATTTCACTACAATTTATCGATGGAAATTTGATTTTAGATTTATACAGTTGTATTTGTCAATTTTATAGTAGTGTTAGATATAAAATCAATAGTTAAAAAGATTTGAATTTGAATCCTTATATTATTATTTTTAATTTAAATATGAATGTTTTTTTCAAAATTGAATTATCATGCCTTTTATCTGATGAGATCGAATTTCTATGTGCTATACTAGCCTATTATGTAGTTGAATATATCCGGCAAATTAAAGTCTTTTTTTTTTAAATAATTCCTCTAAAGAAGAAATATTATGTCCTCTTTTACAAACTATTATGGACGTCAGCAATAATTTTATTTTATTTTTCATGATAGGCATAAGAATCAAAGGGAAGAAGGAAAAGAAAAGAAAAGAAAAGAAAAAAGATTATTAGAGTCATGTTGTGGTTGCTTTTCTAACACATATTGTTATAGGAGAGAGTCACTACCCATCCGATTTTAGCGAAACCATGAAAGGCCAACATTAAAGCTCGGAGGACGTCGCACGCATAACCTCAACACAACAACATTCCTCACACACTAACGTGTGTGTGACACCAATCATCCATATTTTTTAAATTTAGTCTCTTATTAAATTTTCTTTATTTGATCCCTAATTCTTTTATATCTTTTTAATTTTTTGATTTAGTCTCTCGATCAACCATTTTCTTTTTTAACAAATTAGTCCCTTATTAGATTTTTTTTATTTGATTCTTGATTCTTATATAACTCTTCAATTTGTTTATATGATCCTTGATTCAGCCATTTAAAAAAAATGGCCATTTGTTGAATTTTTTTTATTTAATTCCTTATTTTTTTATAACTCTTCCAATGTTTTTGATTTGGTCACTAATTCTTTTATAGCTTTTTAGTTTGGTCCACATTTCATCCAATTTAAGGTTAATGAAAGCTCAAACATAAAGAAAATAAAGGAAACAAAATGAAAAATATAAATAACTGGACCAAGTTAATTAATTTTTTTAAAGCTAGATCGAGTTTTGAACATGATAATTGGATTGTGTTTGGATTTGACTAATTAAATAGAACATGCTACACTAGCTTTTACATGATTTGATTTAAAACTTGAATCTTTCAATAGACTATAAGATATAATGAGGCTAGATAGATTAAAAAAATAATAATAAAGAAATTATGCCAACAGGTTATTATATTTTGATTCAATTTTTAATTTTAATTTATAAAAAAACATATAAATACATGATAGAACAAATATACCAATAATGAGTAAAATTGAAAAATAAATTGTTTTATCTTTATTCGTTGCCTAATATCTAGATGTAGTTTTTGTTTATTATTATCAACTCTTTTAGTTTTGATATTTAATGATTGATTAATTTTATTTAACATATTGATCAAATACATTTTATATTTTATGTTTAATTTAAAATTTTATTTTATCATTATATATACGTGGCGGAGCAGTGTTTATCTAGAAATCTTTCAAGCTTCGCCCTTCTCCAACTGCCAACTGGGAGTAGCCACTGAGACGAGTCAGCTTCCTTAATTTTAATATCATGTCACACGAAAAGTCTCTTGTCCCACTCACCCAACTAACTAATTCCGCGTGTGGAAGGGATGTAATTTTAGTTTTTTGTGGGTGAAAATCATTTTTTTTTTAACTTTTAAAAGATATAATTTATATTTAAAAAATATTATGCCTTTGAAAAAAATCACTTCCAGAAAAAAAATTATCATTTCTAGTAACAAGAAAT
The DNA here is from genome assembly GCA_015708895.1 of Populus ilicifolia. Lineage (NCBI taxonomy): Eukaryota > Viridiplantae > Streptophyta > Magnoliopsida > Malpighiales > Salicaceae > Populus > Populus ilicifolia. Next base: position 60,274 of record SRLM01000444.1, read on the forward strand.
TAAAAAAAGTACACAAAACAGAAACTAATATATATTTAACGTCTTTCTTCGTTATTCGCAAATTGTACCTGGCAAGTACCCTACCTGTACCCTCTCTTCTTTCATCACCTTTTCATGTCTACCCTTGTTTTTTTTTTTATTTGGTATCTGTCTTTACAGTACTTTTGATTTTTTTTTATTTTCAATTAATTTTTCTATTTTTAAATATAGTAATACTAAATTTTAAAAATTAAAAAAATATATTATTTTTATACATTATAAACCACCTCTATACATACACATCCCACTTTCCTCCCATTCCGCCTCCCCCTCTCCCTTCTCTCTCTCAAGAACTCTTCATTCTTCAAGCCTTCAATATTACATCTTACCGTCTGCAAGAACAACCCACTTGCTCTTTACTATCTAACTCTCAAATTAATCTTCTCGTAGTCTTTACGTTCTCTACGCTAATCTGTTGAATCCATCCTTTTAGAATGAAGCAGCTAATTCGCCGCCTCTCCAGGGTTGCGGACTCTTCTCAATATAGCCTTCTACGCTCGAATTCCCAATCCACCCCCTCCACAACCACCGCTCGCCGGAGATCAGGCAGCTCGAGGTCGGCCCACCGGAGAGGAGCGGACAAGCCGGTGCCTGAGGGGCACGTACCGGTGTATGTTGGCGATGAGATGGAGCGGTTTACGGTGAGTGCTGAGCTCTTGAACCGCCCGGTCTTTATATGGCTTCTGGACAAGTCAGCTCAAGAATACGGGTACGAGCAGAGAGGAGTGCTGAGAATTCCATGTCACGTGCTGGTTTTTGAACGAGTTATAGAGTCGCTGAGACTCGGGCTTGAGTCAAGTGACCTTGAGGATCTACTTGGTTCCTTGTTCACCTCCGAGGACTATTTGTGAGATTACTTATATGTGGGGATGTTTTTATAGATCCTTGAAACATATTGGCAATATCGAGAGGTCGTTTTCTGGGATTTTCTTTTTGGTAAATACACCTCTTTCGATCTTGACGACGGGCGATGAGGAGAGATTTGAAAGGTTTTTTTTTTTTTCTTCCGGTTGTAAAAACAAAATTAGTTGTTCTTTTTGTTTGCCCTAATTTTTTAAGGATTGCATTGTATGGTTGGTTCTTGAGAAATTATGGGAAATTAATACGAAGGTTAATACCAATGAAAGAATCCACCTTGCAATTTGGTAAGATCAAGAAGCCACACTCTGGATCTTGCGAAGACAATCAATCATTTGCTTAAATTTTAATTTTTTTTTAAAAAAAAGAAAAAAATAGTCTTTCTTTCCCCTGAAATTCCTCATGCACATTTTATGCCTTACTGTTGCTACTCTCCCTTCGGTTGCCTTCTTCCCCTTTTCTGTTACAGATAACGGGGAATTTGAGATTCAAGGGGTTCTATATCAATTAAGGTTACTTCTCATTAATTAGTCACGATTTAATTATGAGAGGAGTTTTCTTGATTTGGAGCGGCTACATCTTTTGTGCATTTTATATATATATGGGTACAGGTGTTGCTTGGTAATTTATATGAGGCTATTTCTATAAGTTTATGGCGTGAGAGTATATTCCTGGCATGTGCTGCTGTCGTCAGTCCAAATTAATCTTTCCAGCTTCAAGACTGTTCAGCTCAAAATCTCTGTTATTTGCTGCGATTTGTCTGTTTAAAACTAAAGCCGGAAGTTTATACATTTAAGTATTTTATAAGTGGAGGCTATGAAGACTCTTTCTAGTCAACAATGATACATGTACACTAAATGATGGAACAGTCAACAGGGGCAAGAGTAGACGATGAAATCATTTTCAAAGCCATTTTTTTATTTAATACAACATATATTAAAATAATATTTGAAAGAGTTTAAAGGAATAAAATTTTGGAGAAATAAATTATTTATCTTGTCAAAATCATAATTTTTTAGTTATGTAATGTTTTTTATTTTGACAAAACATGTATTTTTTATTAATGACATGACTTTTGGATTAAAAAACACCTAAATTTTAACTTTTTATATCCAAAAACCATGTAAACAAATCTTAAAAACCATAATAACCTCATTCTCAACCTTTAATTAGTATAAAAATAAAAATAAAATAAAATTAAATAAAATAGTCTCCAATTAAAAGATAAAATCACCTTTATTGAATTCTCATATCGTATGTGCCTAGCCAAAATTCTTTTCTCTCATCTGCATTCTTTGGTGGCTTATTTATTGATTCTATGTCAACATTCAAAGACTAAAATGTAAAAAAATAAAATTTTAGCATTGAAACATAAAATTTAAAACTATAGATGCTAAAAATGTAAAAATAAAAAAGTTTAGGGACGAAATTCAATATTTACACAAACTTGAAGGAATAATTAAATTTCTTTTTATTTAGTTCTTTTATAATTGAAATACATATTTGAAAGAAAGATAACTAATTACAATTTGGATAAAAAAAACCATTTTGTTATAAGAATTATTGTTTTCTTATTAATTTTTTTTAATTAAGTAAACAAAAATATTTTTTATTAGCAACACGTTTCTTGAATAAAAGACAATGTTAATTAAAATAAGGATTTGATTCAATAATTTTAAACAACTAGGAAAAATATCTCTCTACCATCTAAACTTTGTTTCTTATTAATGCATTTCTTTATTATTTTATAGAAAATATGTTTTTTTAAATCAAAAGAACTATATTTATTTATTTATTTAAATAAAAACTTATCATAAACTCTAAAGAAAGTTATAATAAAAAATATTAAAATAATATTTCAATAATTTGTAAGTGATTGGAGAAAACAATTAATTAATGTGATAAAATCATGTCAAAAATATATTAAAAAAATATTTTGATTGAGTTTTTAATGAGTATATTTTTATTTTTTTCATATTAGATATATAATTATTAAAAAAGAAATCATTAACATTCTCACAAAAAAAAATTATATAAGAACTATGAAAAGATTGAACATCAATTTAAATATCATGTTAAGAATATTAATTTATAGTGTATTTCAATTAAAATTTAAAAAAAAACTAAAAAAAATACTACAAAAAATAACTAGGCACTTGTGTTTAGAAGATTGGACCTACAACATGACCTATACTTTGAAAACACATTTTTATTAAAATAAAATTAAAAAAATACAACCCATCTACTAGTTTAGATTCTAGCAATTAAATAAGTGGTAGAAAGTCGGGTTTCAAGTTTTCTTTTAATTTAAAACTTATTTTAACCTATTTTTGTATGAAAATGTCTAATAAACATTTTAAAAATCTCAATATACTTTTTTTCAATCTTAAGAGAATCCTAATTTGATAAAAAAAAAATAAAGCTGAACCTAATAAAAAAAATCTTTACAAAATCTGATTTTTTTTTTAATGAAATGAAAGATCAAAACACCTTAATTATATTTATCTTATTTGATAGAAACTCATTAACACAAAGTTGTTGCTAGAAGGTGGCTAACCAACTTTTCCTCTCCTATCTCAAAACTTAAGCAATGAATCATAAAAAAAAAGGGGTTGAAGTTTATGACCTAAATATGAAAGTTAAAACTAAATAGACAAAATATGTTTAAATGATAACTATTGATACAAAAATGATATATATTTTTTTGTAAAAAAAAAGCCATGTTATTTTTTATTTTTTTTTGTTTTGGTCCTATTTCTTTTAAATTTTTTTGAGATAACCAATTTAAATTTGATTCTATCAAAGTGGCCTCAAATTCCATACTAAGATTTTGCCATATACCTTGAATTGTCAAGAATATAAAAGGAGAATAAAATATCATTACAAAATACCACAAACATTAAATGAAATAATGAAATAACAAAAAAATAGTTTAGTGACCCCCCCAAAATAAACAATACATTTATTAAATATTAGTGTCCATGGTAAATCATGAAATAACTATAATAACAAATAATGAAAGTTAATTTTTTTTTTAAAATATAAATATATTGTGTGTGTATGTGTATATATAGTCGCTAAAATTGATCACGGTCCAAATCCAAATCTCTTTTATGATTGGTTTTGGTAAAGAGAACCATTCTCTTTAATTCAAAATCATAAACTTGATGTATTTTATAAATTACTTGCATTTGAAATCACTACCTAATCAAAATTGTTTTAAATATTAACACATAATGCACATGGCAATTCCCTTTAAATGATTAAGAAAAATAATTGTTTGATTCAATATCAAAAGTTTATAAAAATTTGAAATTGTCTAGTAAAAACCAAATATATTTTTTTAGGATAATTTGAAAATATAAATAAAATATCACTGGAAATATATATAGTATTTACTTGTATAATTATAAAATCTCATATGAAAAACAAGATAAGAAAGAAAGTTATAACTAAGAATTGTACCATCTATCACGAAAACTAATTAAATTATTCATCACTAACCAATAAATATAATGAATCTAAAGCTAATAAAACTTACTCCAATTGTTTTCCTCTACAATAATAAAATCTAAGGCTAGAAGAAAGAGAGCATAAGTTTTCTATTTGGTTTCTTCTTTTCTTTTTCTTTTGAGATTAAAGCTACTTCACTCCTAGACTAGGAATGCATAATTAAGTTAAAATTCATTTGAATTAATTCCTCAAAATTAATTGAATTTTCAAATCAATGAATTTGAGAAGATTCAATACAAATAAATTCATTCAAGATACAATTAATTCTTGATAATTCATTAAATTTGTAAAATTAATGAATCTAACAAGATAAGTGAAATTGATCATGTAATTTTATATTCACTTTTAATGGCTTTCTACTATAGATAATCAAAACTATTTTTCTAACAATCTCCAACAAATAAACTTATCATTTCATTTGAATGAAGAAAAAAAATCAAACCACTGGAATAGATATAAATAAATTTACAAATAAGATCTAATTACCCGAATCGGATTATATTTATTTAATACATTGTTGTTAATATGAATGTAAATCTGTTAATAAAAAAAATACACAATGAAGAAAACCAATGAATTGATTGAAATTAACCCTTTATTTTATTGATATTTTATTGAATCATATAAATATTTTTTTTCTTTCCAATATGAATATTAGCAAGGCACCAAACAATTTCTTGCTGCTATCATATAGTATTTATCCCTATTTGGTGATAAATAATGCATCCATATTATTTTTTTTATCTCATAGAGATTTCATTAGACGGGCTTTCTAAAGACCCCAAATCACCATTTTTGGCATGAATTGCTAAGGATCCAATAAGTTTGACATTGATTTCCTTAGACGTGTCAATTGGGTAAATGCATCTATAATGATTAGGATGAATATCTCGTATACAAAAACTAGCGGTTTGCCCTGTCAATCCTCCAAGACCTAAATAACACAATTTTCTCCCATGAACTATTTGTGTTGGTGGATTCGTTCAATCTAAAACTTGAGATAAAGAGTGTAATTTGAAAAAAGATTCATAAGTGATTGTTAATGGAGTTACAATTACCAAATCTTGAGGGGTTGGTATCAATTTATGCCTAATTGCTCCACATATAGTTCCTCTAATCACATTTTCTAAACAAATTAAAACCAATTCAAATTGATCTTGATCTTGATCTTGTAAGAGATCTGCTACAGAATAAATACACTTATTTTTTAAATGATTCATGTTATCAAGTGTAACCATTTCAAATTTCATTCTAAGCAAACGATATGCGGCTGCTAATATATCTTGTAATAACAAAAATGTATTGTTACTAGGTATATCAAGATTCAGTCTCTAGTTCATATTTAGTCAACCAATCCTTCCTACACACACACAAGGACATAAAAAATTATAGAGAGAATGAATTAAAAGGTTATTATATCAAGGTAGGTAGCTTATGGCTTTAATCTTTCTTAATTAAGTATTATTGAATTTACTCAACTAATTATTGAACATAATATCTTAAAATATTCATTCTTTTATGTAAACAAAGAAAATAATATTCACAAAATTCTTTTCCTAAAGTTTTCTTTAGTTTTTATAATTGTGTTCATTTTAACCCTGAACAATATCTAGTTTGATAAGTGTTTTAGTTTAATTTTTCAAAATTTTCAAATAAACAACCACATTTCTCACAAGATTACAAATTTTATTTCCCTTTATTTAATGGCAAACCCTTAGGTTATTCCTAATACAATATCACCATTTAAAAAGATTTTTTTAAAATTTATTTAATATTTCTCAACCTGTTAATAATTATAATAATTATTAATGATTGTATAAAAGTTATTATTAATACATGTGAGTATATGTTAAAATAATCCACATCATTTTGTATTTTGAATCCTTTTATAACTAGTCTTACATTTTATTTTTAAGTGGTTCCTATTGAGATCTATTTTCTACAATTTTTGGCTTAATGTTTAATCTTTTTGCAAATAAAGCATTTATCATTTAATTAATTAACAATGTCTTTACCCTTCATAACATGCTTGTTCTTTTATTTTTTATAATGGAACTTCATCACTTGTTAAATCACATTTTTCCTACTATTAAGAAAATATTAACTCTCATTTTTAATAGCATATTATCCTTTTTTATCTTCAACCTCATAAAAAATCTTCAACTCCCATATCTTTTTGTTTATGCTTATTATAGTTCTTAAAATCTTTTCAAGATGATGACAGTTATTAAATTCTTAAACTTGACTCATTATAATACTTAAACAAATCATCTTGAAGTATATAAATTGATCTACTATGAATTTTTTAATACTAGCATCTTCAACTTTATAATTCTATTCCAAAACTTTTTATAATGTCTTTTATTATTGATGAATCTATATACATGATAGAATATATTGTCTAATTCATTCAAGATGTACTCTTTACATACAAAATTAGAATGCATTTATAATTTCTGCAGCAATGAGATTATATTCTTTGTTTTACAACTTTGGCATATCTTCACTTAACAAAATTTGACAAGTTTAAAGTGATTTGATAGAATAACATGTTTTGTTGCTACATTTTAAAGTTTAATGGTTTGGATTTTTAAGGTTTCTCACCATGCATTAAAACACTACTTGTCATATAACATCATTTTTTAAAAATAATAACAACATTCTCCTTAGGAGAGTTTATATTTTTATATCATGTTAATAAAAAAATAATTATTCTAAGCAATTAAATTATTCAATTAAAAAACATTTAGGCATGGATACACGCACACACATACATATATACATGTATTATATGTATGTATGTATGTATGTATAAACAAACTAAGCAATTAATATAAAAGATTTAGTCCTAAGATTATTAAGAATTGTTTAGTAATAATAAATTATATATTTGCATGATAATATAAAAAATATGAATAAAATATTAAATAAAAGAAGTACAAATATACAAGTACTTGTAGAATTGTGGAATTTTCATATAAAAAACAAGATAGAAAAGAATGTTATTATTGAGAATTTGTTTTCTATGTCGTTAAGGCTAAATTCCCTATAAATAAGTATAAATGGTTTAAGTGCAACTTACGTATTAAGATTTCAACAACAATACCTTAAATGTATGCACATCCAGTCAAGTTTTATAAACTAGAAAGCTTACTCAATCTCTCTCTCTCTACAACAACAAAACTAAAAGCTAGAGGAAGGAGAGCATAAGAACAAATAAATAATTTTTTTTATTTAATTCCTTCTTTTCTATTTTTTATGAAATCTCCTCACTCCTATTTATATAAGAGATTGAGGATGCATAATTAATTCTATGAATCTAAGAAGACTTAACGAAACTAAATTAACTCAAGATCAGTTGGAGTTAATTTATTATTCATTGAATTTGCAAAATTAGTAAAGTGAGAAAATTCATAGAAAATAAATTAATTCAAGATTAATTAAAATTAATTTATGATAATTGATAAAATCAATGAGTATATCAATATACAAAGAAGCTGATTGATTAATTTTAAAATTCACATTTTATAATTTTGGATAATATATAAATACTATGTAAAGACCTTTTTTTTCCAACAATGTAGTCTCAATGGTTGAAATGACAATTATCAAGCTAACTCATTACTCATAATTAATTAATTAAGTGCTTTGATCAATCTCGTCTCATCAAAGATGGATGATTTGTTTCTTGATTTTTCCTTTGGAATAAAATATACAATGCCTAATCATGATTGGAAAATAGTTTATATATTTACGTGTTTATTATTTTTAATTACTCCATTTTTTTAGGAATATAAAATTACTCCATGACATAATAACGAGTGAAGATAATGCATTATTGAAAGTGAAGAGAAATGAATTCTATTAAATATAATATTTCAATTAAGAGTCAGCAGGTTTGAGGGTCACAAACAAGAGAATTTTGGCTATTCATTGGTATTGTGAATTTACACAATGATATTGTTTTTTTTCATTCATGTATTTTTTTTCTTTTCATGTTGATTTTATTCAAGATTAGTTTTAATCCTTTATTTTTTTTTATTTTTTTAGATTAATATGGGTGTTCGGACCAGCTTGTGCGCATCACGACTAATCCCACGAGCCTTGAAGTCAATGACTATGTAAGCCTTTAGTGGTCATCATATAAGCAACCAAGAACTCGAACTTGAGACCACAGAAGAAGCAAACCTCTTAATCTCAAGTTCTTATCACTTGGTCACCACTAAATAGTTTTAATGCTTTATTCTGATAAGCTTGATGTGGGGGTTTTTGTTGATAAAACAAACTCGTTGTTGTTAAATTTTTGTCAAAAACTGTTACAATTTTTTGTTTTCCATACAATTAGAACTATAAAGATTATAATTAAAAATTAGCAAATAATTAAACTCTTTCCATCCATGAAGGAAAGGGGAAAAAATTTCGAGCACGAGAGAAATAGAGAGAAATCACAATAACCACACTGAAATTTCATTTTTCTCAAACACACATCACCTTAGAAAAATGACAACAATGAGACAATTCTAATAGCTACATGAAAGATTGTCTTTGTAGGTGGAAGGAGGTTGCACACAAGGCCCCAGATATAGTGATACCTCTCGCATGATGGAGCGTGCTCTACACTTATTAGCTTTTTTTGTGTTATTTGTTCAATTTAGTTCCAAAATTTATCTTTGATCCAATTTTTTTTGTAATTTAGTCACTAATTCAATAACTCTTTAATTTTGGTCTTTAATATTATTTCACTTGAGCCCAAATAAAACCCAAAAAAGGAAAAGAAGCATGGAAAAGAAAAGCAAAAAATAGCTCATCAACCCAATTAGCTCATTATTGTCATTTTCATGAATGAACTGACTTGAAAATTATTCAATTAATTTGAGTTGATCGGGATCAATGTAATATGTCATTATTGCAATCCCAACATTAAAAAAGAATGTCATCTAGAATTTTTTTTAAAATTATATCATATTTTCACTAGTTATCTAGATTATTTTTATATTTATTAAATTAACTAGATTATCTTGTGATAACTTCTACATGGTTTAATTTGATGCTTGACAATCAGGATGCGAGTTTCAACTTTAACATATCTAGCGAAGTTTAATAATATTGTCAAACAGTTTTACATGACGTATCTTCTTTTTTCATGGTCAATAAAACAACATTGAAAAAAAAATCTCTTTATTATTGCCTAATAAGTTTTTTTAACTCAATTCAAGTTTCAACTGATTTAATTTTATATGATATGAGTTTATGCCTAATGTACATATGACTGTAATGACTAATCATCAAATCCTTTTAACTCAGATCATCCAAATTTAATTAAGAAGAGTGTTGATTAAATAACAATAATAAAATCAAGTTGATTAAGGATTCAATCAATCAGACTTTGGCCTCATATCCACCGCGTTTGAAACGGATAAGCAAGATTCTTATAATTAGGCACCGAAAATTGACACCAAAGTGAAGAATTCAGACCATGAACTCTTTGCCTCCAAGCTAGTGCAATGCGGGTCACATGACATATCATTTAAGCCGCAAAGTCAACACATCAATCTTAATTAAAAGCTTAATTATTGATGGAATTAGATAATGATCATGAATTAGTCTATAAAAAATTCAACGAGTCAACTAGGAACTCGACTGAAATGTAAGGCTAATTAATCCTTATCACTTATGGTCAGGCTAATTTTATATTTTATGTTGATTGTAATGATGTTAGTAATTCTTAAGAAGTAGGTTTTTTGTCCACTTTTCTTTGTTAGGATGTAGGCTAGGCCATTATTAATTCTTCTTAATCATCAATTTCTCTTATTTGAGATGGATCATAATAATTTATCTTGACTCTCATTTTTCGATTAAGTTTAATATTCTTTTTGCTAAAATCTATGATTCTGTGACTACTATAGAAACATTACATCCATGACTTGTTCATGGGATATGCAACCTAAATGAAAAGAGCAAACAACTACATTTAGAAAGATATTAAAAAGTATCTGAAAATACAAAACAATTTGTATTTTTAAAAAAATTTAAATTTTATTTTTGTTAAATATTAATTATTTTTTATATTTTAGGTTGTTTTGATGTACGGATCTTAAAAATAATTTTTTTAAATAAAAAAATATTTTAATATATTTTAATATAAAAACACTTTGAAAAACAACTAGAATTTCTTTTAAATATATTACCACCATATCTCAACGAATCTCTTTGAAGGATGGAAAATTTGTGAGAATGATAAGTCATGGCAGTGCCTCAACCACAGTTAATCGATCATGGATATCTTCCACATCAATAGCTTTGTAACTATGTATGCAGACAAATATTTATCATGTAACTTTTGCAAATAGTAGAGTGTCTAACCTTAATTGTTCATGTATCAGCGTAAGAACACGCAAATAAATCTCACAAATGTGCCAAAAGTATCTTATGATACCGAAAACATTGATTTTTTTGAATATATATATATATGTATATATTCTTACATTGTAGCCTTAAGGGCTAAGGCAGTTCTAGTTTGGATGTAGGGCTTCGAGAAATTGGTCAAGCTATTAGCAGTATTTTGTGCTTGAAGTTGGAGAAATCTCTTACTATATTATGTTCATTGCACATATCCCAGAGACAAGATGTCAAGATTTAGGCTCGTTATATGGTTAAAACATGCTTAGTTATAGCAGATAGCTTGCTTCAAAAATGCAATATCCTAGATTTTGCTCTTTAAAAGTTCTTTATTTAACAAGCTTCTACATTAAAGGTCAAATGGGTTTGGATCAAATTAACAATTTATTAAAGATTCAACAACTTCATTTTTAGTCAATAGGCTAAATGCCAAGAAACTTGACTAACTACCAGCTAGCGTATTTATGTTATTAATTTATTCTAGAAAACCCGATTCGAGTTTGGCTAGTATGTGAACTCGGTTTGGCTCGATCCAGGGGAGGGGAGGGGAGGGCGCGTCATATGCCAGGCAAAAAGAAGCCTAAAAAGGTAGTAAAGAGCAAGTGGGTTGTTCTTGCAGACGGTAAGATGTAATATTGAAGGCTTGAAGAATGAAGAGTTCTTGAGAGAGAGAAGGGAGAGGGGGAGGCGGAATGGGAGGAAAGTCAAGTGAAGTTCTAGTCTAGTGGTGGAAGGGGCTTGTCCCCTTCCTCTGTATCAGGGGTTCGAATCTCACTATGCACGTCTGTCACCCCCGCGGTGCCTTACCTGTTCACTGGGCTTGCAGGATGTTCAGTGAGCCGTGTGGATTAGTCGTGGTGCGCGTAAACTGGCCCGGACATCACACGTAAAAAATAAAAAAAAAAAAAGCCTAAAAAACAAGATCTTGTGATCTGAAGTAGGGATGCAAGGATGAATATAGGCTGTGTACAGTTTTGTCAGAAATTCCAACATGGTATTCGCCAACTAAGACGTAACAATGAATAATATAATATATATATATATATATAGAGAGAGAGAGAGAGATCACTCCATATATTATTAACTTGTAAAACTGATCATCAATAGAAAATAACTTGAAATTAGCAAAGTCGTTGTTCCTAACCTCTCTCCTCAATGATTCCAAGAAATCCACACTCATTCGGAAAATGCATGCGCTTGTGCTGAAAGTAATCGAGTTCTTCTAGTTTTAAGATATAATATGTATGAATGGATATATATTCGAATTTATTAATGGCCATTGCCACTCCTACGTTCTTGATCTTGTAATTTTTATGGTTAGAATAAGGTGAAGCAGGTGAAGTCGGGTTGATCTTGGCTCCTACGTCCTATGCTCATCAAAGATAAGTTTAACAGTCGAGATACTTGAAGACCTTCACCCTTTGCATCATTTCTCAACTAGATCTTGAATAATCTGTTGCGTTCGTCATAAATTTCTCTCTTACGATCTTCCCTTCCCTTTAGCACGACAGCTTTTTAATAATCTTAAAGAAGAAGAGAATATACAGTTGGAATTTTGACTTAAATGTGATGTAAATTAATTATTCCAAGAAACAATGCTGGGCTAGTTTTATTTATACGCGTGACAGTAGAGTACCATGAAAATGCCAATGGCCTTGATTTGCGGTAATGGCACATGGCTTAGCATGTAGGGTCACGTTAAACCCCTCCCATGATCATCTTCTTCGAGAAAAGAGGGAATTTTTGCTCTGGATTTTGCACTTCTTCCTTAACAACACCCAAGAGAGAGTGTATAATAAGATATCCAAGATAAATATTGGCCTTTATACGGTACAAAGATTAATTAGCATGTGAAGTGAAGGTGTGATCTGAGTCACATGGGAGGGTGACTAGAAATTTCATGATTAATCGAGATCTTCATTGGCTTATTATCATGATTAGGAGATCTTTCTACAGCGAGGATTGACAGTGTTTCTAAGATTAACAATGGCAACAGGGTTTTGGCTTCGCGAATCAGGCGTTCCTTTCTTCCCCATGTTTCCAACACATGCTACAGTTCCTCGGAACTCACTTGGGACCTGTGAGAGAGTTCTTCACGTGTTGGAGGAACTCATTTCTGCCTTCAATCCCCCCTCTCCCTCTCTACGTTCTTTCAACTGTACTAGATGCCACGCCTGTACAATATCGTCGCGAGCTCATGACATATTTATATGTTTTCATAATTTTAATAAAAAAAATATTCTAATTTATAATATTTTTTTTAAAAATTATAAATCTAAATTCTTAACTAATTTAATATTAAAAAAATAAAATTAATAAATTTTTTTAAAAAAAATCATAAAAAAATTATGCAGAAAAATATCATAGCATTCTATCGTGTTTCATATACAGTTGTATTTTTCAATAATCTTAATATTAAAAATAATAAAATTAATAAAAATAATTTTAAAAAAATTATTAAAAAATCATATGTGAGAGTACTATAGCAATCTATAGTGTTTAAAAAAAATTAAAAAGCTAAATTATCAATCAATTCAATATGTAAAAAATAAAATCGATAAAAACAATTCTAGAAAAAAAACATAAAAAACCATGTGGAGTATTGTAGCTATCCATAGTGATTTAAAGAAAAAAACTACAAAACTAAATTCTCAATTAGCTTCATATTAAAAAAATAAAAATCAACAAAAAAAATGTAAAAAAGAAGACAATTTTGTTTAAAAAAAGCAAAAAAAATGGAAAAAATGAAAAAAAAAATATGCGGGGAAAGTTTAAGCTAAATTCTCAATCAACTCAATATTAAAAGAAACAATTGGACAAAAATAATTTAAAAAACAAATATGTGAGGAAACATTGTAGCAAAACAAAAACCATGTGTGAAAATATTATAATAATTTATAGTGTTTAAAAAAAATAAAGAAAAATTCTCAACCAGCTCTATATAAAAAAATTAAATTGACAAAGATATTTAAAAAAAAAAACATACAGGAAAATATTGTAGTAATTCATAATGTTTTTAAGAAAAAAAACTATAAAATTAAATTCACAACCAGTTCAATATTAAAAAATTAATAAAAATAATTTTAAAAAATATAAAAACAACAAACAAAACAGTCTTAGAGAAAAAAAAAGATGCAAAACCCAAAGAAAAATAAAAAACTGTGGCTAAAAAAAAGGGAGGGAAAAAAAAAAGACAAAACACGAGGAAAGCTACAATATTTGTTTTTGCATGTTTTAGAGCGTTAATTAATAATTATATTAATGTTTGCTATTTATTACTCATTATTTATCAATGAGATGTTGTGTGGTTGTTTTTTAAATTTATTTATATTTATTTTTTGTAATTAAAATAAATATTTATATGAAAAAGAAAGTATTTAAATTCTAAACAATATATTTTTTGTTAGAAGAAATTTTATTTTTTATTGTAATTTAAAATAACTAGGTAAGGATGTATCTCTTCAATCTAAACTCAATTTCCTTTTTTCTATGATTTATTTTTGTTAGAAGCATTTTTTATTAAATAAAAAAATTATCATGTTAAAAATATTAAAAATTTTATCTTAATATTTTGTATGTAATTGAAGAAAAAACTATAATTAACAAAGAAAATTATGTAAAAAATATATAATAAAAATAAAAAATTTATTTGAAATCTATTACCAAATTGAATGATATTTATTTAAATATAATTTTAATTATTTTATTTATAGTAAATTTTAATAAAAATTTAAGCACAAAAACAATTCTTAAAAAAAAACTAAATAACTGTGTAAAAAGTAACCAAAATTCTATCTAGACTTGGCTAACAAGCCTAAGCCCAAAACAAAGAAGCTAAGGGTATGCGTGTTTTATAATGTATAATAATATTATTTGTTTTCCTGTAAAAAATGAAATTAAAACTTCAAACTAACACAATAAGAATATTTTAGAATATAAATAGAAACTGAAGATCAGACATGACTCAATAGATCGATCCTTCATCCCTTAGGGCATAAAATAAAGGATTTTCCCTCTATATATTCCTGTTTCGGTGAGTAAATTACGGGTCAGGACCTGTAGTTTATCAAAATTAACTAATTAAACCTTGTAGTATGAGGACAGATTAAATAGTAGCTTAGTCACGTTGGTCTACGTCAATTTTTTAGTTTTTTAATTCTAAAAATTCCTCCATCTATAATTAAATTATTATTATTATACATTCAGACTATTAACTATAATTAATACTAGCCCTTTTCTGACATCAATTAATTGAATTTCATAAAAATAAAAAAATAAAAATCAATGGAACCCGAAGGGCGAGAAATGGGTTGGCAGATCCAGCTTCATAATCTTGGGCCTTCCACATAGGGCTCCAAAACAATGGGTTTTTTCTTCAAAGTCTTGGGCCTAAGATTTGTGAATCTTTTCCAACAGTTACCGGGAAGAAAAAAGTAAAAAAGACCATTACACCATTTATATTATATTATAACAAAAGTAAAAGAGCTCATAATTTATTGTGCAAAATTATAGATTTATATTTAGTTTATGTTTGTTTACTAGAAAATAGTTTTTTTTTAAAGTGAATTCAAAGAAAATAAATTATTTTCTTATGTTTGGTAGTGCAATGAAAAGTAAATTGAAAAACATTTTTTAGTGTTTGATTATGTCATGTAAAATAATCTAAAAAATAACTTACTAATATTTTATTTTTTTCAAGTTTATCAAAATAATAAGAAACAAATCTTACAAATTAAAAAGTTGAATGAGAATAAAATTGAAAAAAATATAATTTCATAAATTATCTCAAATAAAATAAATAATAATCAAAATAATAAATATCATATCTAAAAATATAAAAAATAAAAGATAAAGAAATTAAAATAATAATAATAATTAACATTTCATAAATTATTTCTAATAAAAAAGTAGCAAACAAAAGAATAAAGATCAAATTTAATGGATAAAAAAGTTCCATAAAAAATGATAATGAAAAAAAATAATTATAAAATTAAAAATCAAAGTTAATATAAAAATTAAATTTTAATAGATAAGATTAAAAAATAAATATTTAAAATAAAATATATATAGCAATTAAAAGTTTGAGGATCAAATTTGATATAATCAGTAAATAATATGATATTTTTAAATTTTTCACAACTTCTAAAAAGTGTTTTCCACCTAAATTATTTAGGAAAACACTTTCTTGGAAACTGAGTCAAATTTTCCTTTGACTAAAAAGTGTTTTTTGTTTACTAATTTTTCTAATGATAAATAAACACAAGAAAGTTTTAAAAGTGATTTTCTGAAAATTACTTTTCAGGAAACAAATATAGCCTTAAAGAATAAACCCATTTAGTTTAGTTTTAAGGGTGTGAAGGTATTTTTCTCGGAACATATTAGTCATTAAAGAAAAAGAGGAGGTTAGATAGTATTTTTCAAGGCAATTACTAACACACCTTAAAAAATTGTTTTTCTTAAGTTAACTTGTAAAAATTAAAAACAAAATCTAAATTTTTTATATTTCATATAAAAAATTAATGAACAATCTATGTGAATATAAGTTATATTTATTGTAAATAATAAAGTTTAAAAGAATATTTTAAAAAATTTTATATCTAATATTGAAAAATAATATGCTTATCCTTTTAAGTTGGAGTAGTTAAACCAATTTTTTTTTTTAATCTCACATTGAAAAAATATAACTTCTTTCTTATGAACATAGAATATATATTAAAAGGCTTCAAATCCCACATTAAAAAAATAACTTCTTTATTATGAATACAGAGTATATATATTAAAGGACTTTAAATCTCATATTAAAAAAATATTATGTTATTATTTTAAATTGAAACATTTAAATCAAAACGTTTTATATCCTCATTGAAAGAACTTAACTTCTTTTTTTTTTTGTGAACATACAGTATAAATATAAAAGGGACTTCAAATCCCATATTAAAAAAAATATTCTTTTATTGGAAATATAGAGAATATGTACTAAAGTATTTCAAATCTTATATTGAAAAAATAAAATATTTTTCTAGTGAACTTTAAAAAGTGTTAATAACCAACTATATATATATATATAGAAGAAAACCACATTAAAAATAAAATAAAATTAGATCTCATTCAGGTTCGCTCAATTCATGGGTTGACTAGGTTTTATTAGGTTATTGCATTAGTTGATATTTTGTCTTACTCGAACTAATCTAGCCACCGGGTCAACTTGCTACACTCAATCCGGGTTTAATAACAATGGTTACTAGGCTTTGGAGTTAAAAAAAATAAAGAAACAAAACACAATTATTACATTTCTATTATATTATAACAACACTAAAGTAAATACAGATTTCACCATGTAACATTATTTTTTTATGCATAAAGGGTAAACTCAACATATTAATCATTAATGAAAGAAAAGAGTTAAATAGTTTTTTTTACCTTTTTAATATATAGTATAATTACTAACTTACCTTAAAAAATTGATTTTCTTAAGTCAAGGAGTTTTTTTTTAAAAAAAGCTTTTTATGCTACACAATTACTTAAATATTATATAAAAAATAATATTTCTTAACTTTAAATGCAAAGATGTTTTAGTAATTTTGTTATAGTTTTATATATATTAAAAAGTGCATATACATGTGCTAGTAAATGAGATACATATACATCTACATATACTTTTAAGGAGATATATGTGATGTCAAAACAAATATGAATGTCATTGTTCACAGTGATATTTGATGCATCTCACCACCATAATCATGGTGGTGAGGCAAGTGCGATTAAAAGAATATCAACTGAAATTTGATCACATATGTTTTTTTATGTAAAAAAAGATGTTGGTCTTTGCCAAAAAAAAATACAAAAATGTATGGTTATTTATTTGTTGAGTCAAATTATATTTTTATTTTTTTTATTACAATGCATTTAATCTTAAATAATTTATTGAGTTAGTTTTATTTTTTAATTTTATCTATTAACATTTGATTTTTATATCATATTTAGTATTTTTTTTTATTTCAATGTATTTGTTTTTGAATCCTTTATTCAATTAGTTTTTTTTTTAATTTTATCTTTTGACATATGATTTTTATATCAAATATGATATTTATTCATTTAAATGTTATTTTTAGTTCTTGTTATCCTTTTCTTATTTGAAATTATTTTTCAATTTAATCGTTATGATTTGATTTTTTTAATGCCAAATTTTATTTTTATTCTTTTCAAATCTATATATTTTTTGTTTTTACTAATTTTTAATTTATTTTTTCAAGTTTATCTCTAATTATTTTGGTTGATTGAGAATTTTACATTGTTATTTTTTTGAATTTATCTTTTATGCTATAATCCAACCTCATGATTTGTATCACAAGTTCTAAAAGTTGGATCGAATTAAATTCATTTATTTTATATTTTTTAATTTTATCCATCATCATTATTAAATAAGTTGAAAAGTGATATTCTTAAAAACTTTATTTTAGACATTAATTAATAATTTAATGAATACAATAACCAATAATAATTAGATTTAGAAATAAAAAATAAAAATGTATTGAGATTTCTAGTGAAAAGGAACAAAAAAAAACACTAAACTTCCAATTTAATTCATTGTTAATAAAAAGTATTTTTAGCATTTGTATTCCATGCATATCAATAATAATAATAATAAAAAATAGATACCAAAATGTTAAAACTAATCCTAAGACAATGAAAGTTTTTTAAAAGTTTAAAACCCAACTGAATGTCATTAACAATAAAATTTTATTATATGTAATTTAATAGAAAAGTACTAAAAATATAAAATTATATTAAACTACTTTTTATTTATTAATATTTACATGGATTGTTTCATTAGTTATAAATTTCATATATATTTGTCATTATAATATTTTTTTAAAAAAAATACTTAAAAATTCATATATATTTTTTAAAAGTAAAAAATTCATTATAATACTTAAATTTTTAAATGAAAATAATTCTTTGATATTGTAGCTTTGATACTCAAACGATTATAAATCTAAATTTTATTATACCAATAAAAATTAAACATCAGAGTAAATTTTAAACCTAAAAAAGCTTCCACACGCGTGTTATGCAGTTTTTGGTTACTCATTAACGAGTCAAAGCGAATCACGAATTCACGACCTCTGTTAGGCCTCCTCGGGATCCAATTACCTGGGCTTATTAACGGTTCCATGTAGATTAGTAAAATTCCACTATGATTCCGGAAATAAACCCAACCAATTGAATTTGAATACCTATCGTCCACTTGGAAGGAAAAAAAAAGAAGATGTTAATTAAAAAAATTCTACAATAAGGGGTTGATAAAAGAAGATATACACATGATTGTAGTTGTTATGCCTGGAATATAAGCAAACAGGATAGGATATGAACTATGGTTTAATGAAGATACTTAATGCGTTTGATGGTGGTTGGTGTGCGGTCCAAGAAAAGAGATTTATTTATTTATTTTAATTTAAGTAACAATGAGTTTTATTCAATAAAAAAGTTTCATTTAAATATTTTTTACTTTATTTAGCTAAAAATAAATAAATTGTGTATCAAGAACATTTTGGGATTCATAATGATTTTTTATGTTTTAACCAATTAATTTCTAATTCAATATAAAAAATACTATGAGATCCTTAAGGTGTTTTTAACATTCTTTAGAAATTTAAAACTTTTAAAGACTCACCATATGTTCAATTGGCAGTTGTGCAACCAAAAAGGCATTCCACACCTTATTAATAAGGTAGTAAATCTATATATACTTTATTTTCCACTTCTCAATATACTCTATTTCTTTTAACAACGAAACATATCCATTGTTAAATTGAGGACCTTCTAATCAAGCTTGTATTCAGGAAAGAGGGACAAAACTGTTCTTATTGTAAGGCTTTTGGAGTTTGCAAGGGTAAAAACAAAATCACAAAAAAAATAAATTTTCATGTAATTAAAGGTAAAGTTTTGTTTATAATCATGTGTATATCAAGAATTAAGCATTTATTTTTTTCAATTAACATTGAAAAGCCTCCATTTGATCAAAATATATTTATGCAGTTAAAAAACCCCTATAATCGAAATATATGAATACATGTTCCTTTTATAGTACATATATTGGTTATCCATACAATAGGTTATGGAATTATCGAGTATTTATTATACTAAAGATTGTACAATATAAATCTAGATTAATCATTTAACAAGTAAAGTATTAAGAATAAGTAAGGTAACAATTATAAAACATATTAATAACAAACTTCTTAAATATAAACATTAAAGTTTATGTTGAGTTTATACTATACTTGTTCTAACATCATTAGTGTAACCTTTTTAACTTGACAAAATAATTTAGCTAAAAATAAAAAAAAAGAAATAAAAATAGATAAAATAAGAATATAATTATAATATACGTTAAGTATAGTAAAGAAAATAAAAAGCATAAATAAGAGATTAATGAAAATATAACATGAAATAAAACTTGAATTTACAAAAATAAAAAGAAATAAAGCAAGAGTAAGATTTTGATATGAAAATTAAGATGCTTAAATATATAGAAAATGTTTCTTTTTATAGGTTAAAATTTAGAACTATTGATTTGATGACTAACTATTGAGTTGGCAGCCAACAAAACGTCATTACTAATATCAGAATTTAAATAGATAATCTTATAAAAGTCATGGGCATTTGTTTTAACTTTTTTTTAAAAATAAATAAATAAGCGCATTTTGATTTCTAGAACTCAAGATATGAATTAAACATCGAATAATGTCTGGGATGCAGCACAGATTCAGACTTCTCAATTTATTGCTAAGATTTGAACTTGCAAGCGATAATTTTAAAGCTTTGATTTTTCATAAATATTTTAGGCCTATATCTTCAAGAATCAAAGATAAATTGACCCAATAACTAAATGATGTTCTAATTTGAATTGAACCAGTATCTATTCTTTAAACTTAACCTTTTCTTTGTCTTCTCAATTTCAATAGTTAAACACATCAATCAATCTTTTGAACTATAAGATATGCTTGCATTTAAAATGAGTATTTACCATAAATTAAAGATATCTTATATTATCATACTTGTTATTATAAAATATGGTTAAGTTAGAGAATTTAATAATACTTTTAAATACTAACCACTTACCATTTAAATAATCTCATAGTTATGCTTATATACTTCCTAACAAAATCATAATCCTCTACAAGGTACCTTATTTGGAAAGGTGTTATAGGAATATATACTATGATAATAAATGTTGTAATAAAAGCTTTTGAAGCATTTTATATGCTCAAGTTCATGTCCTATATATATGTATGCATATATGTATACATGTATGTATGTCATATAGTTTAAATATTAGGGTAAAATGCATGTGCATGGCAAAGTCAAATGAGAAAAAAAAAAGAAAAAGGATTATCTTCTCTCCTGTACTAAAAGGTCATAAATTGTCACTAACTAGATCCAACTTGGGCTGGCTTGAGCGCCTTGATGGTAGTTTAAAAGATCTATAATTTTACCAAATCTAGGAGTGCCATGTTATCAACTATGATATGAACAAAAATCATGTAAAAAAAAAGAAATAAAATGGATTTTTTTTTCCTGTTAGTCTCACAAATAACGTTGTTGACAAAGACATAGTGTTTTGGGACTCCTAAGAAGTTTTTGGGCTAATTAGTTATCTTCCTAGTATGTTTAAGTCTATTATATATGAGAGCCTAATAAATATCAAAACTAGGTTGAATCACATCAAGAGGTGATGTGATTGACTTTATGATCTAGACTTATAAGGGGCTTAGATCATTTGATAAATCTATAGAATAAGTCCTCTATCATAGATAAAAGACACTTAATGGCCATGTTACTCAAATGTTGATTAATGAGAAAGTTAAGTACATAAAATGTTTAAATGCACCTTTTTGATTAATAAAAAATATTTTTATTTTTAAGTGATTTTCCCTAAGGTTTGGTTGAGAGAAAGAGTCTCAATTTTGATATGAACCTGAAGGGCAAGAACCCTTAAACCTTTCATATAGTAAAAAACAACTCGAAAAACTAAAATCAGATTATAATAAAAAAACTTGACACAATAATTATTTGAATTAAGACACAAAAGTTATTGGATGAGAGACACCTCAACCTTATGATTATAAGAAATCATGAACTGGAAGTATAAGAGAAAGCCAAAAAAATAGTTGATCTTTCATAAGTTCAAGAAAAGTCCAATGAAGAATATAAAGTATGAATAACCTTGTATACACACAATATTATTATGAAATAAACCATGTATTTAAGAAAAAAAAATTAAATACAAGTTAAACAAACTATTTATACTAGGTAAAAAAATTTTAAACTAGTCTAGAAAAAATAATAAAAGAGTACTAAACAAAATAGTAAAAAGAATCTTAAACTAACAAGGAAATTAAATACAATTACCACATAATAGCTTTTTGGTTTTTATCATAAAACCTTATTGAACTCTAATTACTATGAAATTTTAATCCTTTATAAAAGAAGGCCTTTAGAAGTTTCTACAAAAATTTTAATCTGATCCATCAGTTAGATCAAATATTATTACTAATGTAAAAAGTGCATTAGGAAAAATAAAGCTCAAAACTAGCTTAGACTTGTCTAACTCTTAAAGCAATCTTCAAACCAGGAGGAAACTAAGCCCAAATCCTCTCTCCTATAAAACCATGAGGATTTATATTAGTTAGAGCCTTATTATCCCTTGTGATAGTCTTGAAGCTTGACTTAGCTCAAATATCTTTGCATAAACTTATTGAAATCATATTTGATCTTTTTGACCCTTGACTTTTTAGTTGGTATAATCAACATTTCTAATAGCTCATTTCATGGTGCTTATTGGTTTTTAATATCATTATCGGGCATTATAAAGACCTTGTAAAAAAAAAATATTTGACATCTTGTTCTTAGATAGTCTTCTATAAGGAGTCACAACTAGTATTATAGTCACTAAAAAACCCTAATTGATTAATAAAGATTCTATGATAAAAGATAAATTATGCCAAAGAAAAAAAATTCTATTATCCCTAAAGCATTCTATTTAAAGTAGCCTATATTATTGGTTTGTTTTTAATTGCTAATAATTTGTCATGCCTAATCTACTAGTGGTCTACCTAAAATATTCTTGGCAAAGTATTGGTGAATATTCAACTAAAAGTACTTTTATATCTGGCTTTAGTAAGGAGAGCATAGAAAAGATCTTGTATTTCTGATTCTAGCATTAATGAATACTAGTTAAAAATATTTTCAATTTTGCATTTGGTGAATATTTCTAAAAAATTAATGTTTTTGACTCTAGTATTAGTGAATAGTATAAATAATACTTTCAACTCTTGCATTGATGAATATTGCTCAAAAAATAATATTCTTAACTCTAGTGCTAATAAATACTAAGAGTATTTCTAATTTTAGCATTGGTAAATATAAATATTCCTAACTCTAGAGCTAATAAATATTGCATATGATATTCCTAATTTAGCATTGGTGGATATCAATACAAGTTGGTCTTTCCAACTCTAACATTGGTGAATACATTGAAAAAATCTATTTTGAGAAATTAGGGAACTATATATTTTATTGAATCTATTCACATTAAAAAATTTGGGTTTGGGTTTTAAATTAAATGAACTTATACTCTTTATTATAAAGTCTTACAATCTCTTATTAATATAAAATTTTAATCCTATATAAAAAAAGACTTTTAGAAGCTTTGAAAAAAAATTTAGTCTGATCAAATAGTTAGATTGAATATTATGCTTGTTAGCATCAAAATATATATTAAAAAAAATAAAGTCCAAAACGGATATAAACTTGTACAATTCTTGAATTAATCCACAAATCCACAAATAATAAGGAAACCAAGTCCAAACTATCTCATCTTTTCTCGTGTGAATTTTAAAAAATAATTTTTTTTTATCATGATTTTAAAATTTAGCTTGAACTAAATATCTTCAATAAAACCAATCTTAAAAGCAAGGACATGACCTAATAAAGATATTTAAACACCTATGCACAAGTGATTAATCCTAATAAAGATATTTAAAGGCTGGTCCATGCACAAGTGATTAATCCCCATGACAATTAGAAAACTAATTCTCCCATAACAATTAGAAAATATCATATAAGGGCATCACCATTGCTGGGAAAAAAAATATTTTCTAAAGATGGAACTGTCAAGCATGTTGAACTAACGGATACAGCTACTTGGAGCAATAGTCAACGCAGAGAGCAAGCTGCAGTGTTGTCTTCAGAGTGTCAGGGAAGCAAGAATAGTTAGGAGACATTCAACTTACTAACTTTATGAGGAGCATATAGGATTTATAAGTTAATTCCTAGACCATGCAGAGCTAGTATAATTGGAATCTTGCTTTAAATTGACTTCATAACAGTTTACTAACTTTTAGTTTTACTCCTAAACATGCACTTTTATACACTTGTTTTGTCAAGTGTTCCATCCAATTACTTTTGTCAAGTAAAAACTAGGTTTCTCTCTATCAATCAAGTAATTGGATTCCATTAGTGCAATTGAAACATAGTGCCACTGTTTATTCTTGGCAAAATTATTACGGGGCATCGAGTCCAAAACATAACAAAAAAACACACAACTTGCATAGAATTTGTTTAGGAATCTCATGGAAAAATTTATACAGATTCTAAAATGCACTAAGACTCCATATAAAGCACAAAGGGCAGGCCACCAGAAAACCATACACTGCATAGTATAAAAAAAACAAAGGTTATAGGCAAACTTGACTTGTCTTTCATTGCATTAGTTTATAGACATAGAAGCTTAACATTATAGGCAAACTTGTCTTCCATTGCGTTAGTAGTGTATAGACATAGAAGCTTAACAGTAACTCTTGATGGACTTTTCACTTTTTGAAGCCTATAATTATTTACTTTCATTTTCAGAAGGAAAACAAACATTGATAGGCAAGACATCATAGAAGCATAGTAAAAAAGTTTAGGAAAACTCGAAAGGAAACATCCACCCAAGTGTGAAGGAATTGGCAACCTGAATTGTGAAAGTTTCCGCATGCTCCATTGGTAATCGTAGTAGGTTGGCAATCCGTTCACTAATAAAGTTGTGAGTTGAACCGCTGTTTATCAATATAATGACATTGTAAGAGCCAATTTTGGTAGCTATTCGCATGGTTTTGGGTATGGTCCATCTTGATAATGCATGTAATGTAATTGATGGTCTGATAAGCTCCTTATACTTCTCCTAGGTTGGTTTTTATTCAGGATCATTGTCACATAAGAGATGTCACTACCATTGTAAACTTCCAGCATAAGTATATGTGGTCCTTCACATTTATACCTTGCAGTAAATCTTTCATTACAATTAAAACATAAGTTTGGGGCTCTCTTCCGCTACATCTCTTCCCAGGTGAGTCTTCAGACAAGGTTGGCAATGGCCAGTTATGTTGCTTAGTTGACAGACGAAAGGGTAAAGGAGCTTGTATCAATGTAACAGGTCTGACAAATTTCCTTTGTCTAGTAAGTTGACCATCTTTCATCCGTGCTAAGCCGATGACTTCTTTTAAAGTCTAAGGCTTGAAAATTCATATACCATCTAAAATGTGTCTTTTTAATCCTCCTATAAATATTTCCACAAGAGCTCTCTATATCCAACCTCATACACGATTGCCTAAGCATTCAAATTCTTGTTGATAATCACTCAATGATCCATCCTATTGTATCTTTGAAAGAGCTTCATCAAAATCTTTGCACTCTAAAGGTCCAAATTGAACCTAAAGTTCATCTTCAAAATTGATCCACGAAAGAAATTGAAAGAACTCTCTTTAAATGTCTTGCGGATCCACTACCACCACTGGTTGGCCTCTCCTTTCAAATGGGAGAAGGCCAAAGAAACCTTTTGGGTTTTAAGGGTATTTTAAAACTTAAAATGTGGTTCACACAATTGAACCACTCCTTTGGATTATCTCCTCGAATCAAGGGAATTCAAGCTTTATTGTTTTAGATGATATAATAAGTAGTTTCTTATTATGGCCTTTATAGTATGGGTTATCCTAGTTTAAAGGCTCTTAGTTTGCAAGGAGTATATTAGAGAGATGGTTAACAGTTTCTTCCAAATGATACAGCCTGTTAGCCATGCCAAGCTCCATTTGATGTAACTCATTTTGCACTTCATCGAGCCTCGCTTCCAACTACTCTATATACTCCTTATTGGTTCCCATAAAAAAAAATAACTAGGCTTTGATATCAATGATAGGTCCTAACATAGATAGTACAAGAATAAATGTATTTTCTCTTTTGGTGAGAAAGTACCGTAATTCTAAATAATAATTGATTTTCTAAATCTTTCCATAACAACCATTGGCTGCTTCAATAGCAAAGCCATGTCCAAGTGAACTGAATGAAATAGGAAACTAGAAACTGGATTCTAAACTCATATAAAACAACACATGTAAAAACATGATACCACACATGTAATCACTGACATGACTAAAAGATTGATGTCTTCTTCCAAGTTCAAAAGTGTTGAAGTAATAAATAACCCAGCAAGACTGGAGTCAAACCACAAGGAGATTAATTGTACAAATTATAAATAACAATAATACAACAACAATAATAGTAATAGTAATAATAATAATAAAAAAAAAGAAGGAGAAGAAAAAGAAGAAGATGAGAACTTCAAGATTGAATATTAATGTAAGGATTAAACAATGATAATAACAAATGTCAAGGTTAGAGGTTCCACTAATGGTATGTCAAACAAGTATAGTATAAACTCTTATTATTTAATTGGAAACCACACATAAAGGAGGTTCCAATCATATTATAGATTGTAACCATGATTACATTGATCATCTTATTCGATTAATGCTAATACTTGTAAATCTCGTCAAGTATTCATGATTATAACTTATATTAACAACAAATCAAGTTCTTTTTGTAACTCAAGTGTCGGTTATACCATATAGTATGAACTATGAAAGTGCCAAGCATTTTAACACGACTAAAAGATTGATGTCTTCTCTCAAGTGTAGGAGTGTCGAAATAATAAATAACTCGGTAAGACCAGGGTCGAACCATAAAGAGGTTAATTGTATAAATTATAGATGACGACAACAACAACAACAATAACAACAATAAAAATAATAATAGTAGTAGTAGTAATACTAATAATAATAGTAGTAATACTACTAATAATAAAAAAAAAAAACAAGGAGAAGAAGAAGATGATGAGAACTTTGAGATGAAATATTAATGTAAGGATTAAACAATGATAATAACAAATGTCAAGGTTAAAGGTTCCACTAATGGTATGTCAAACAAGTATAGTATAACTCTTATTATTCAATCGGAAACCACACATAAAAGAGGTTCCAATCAAATTATAGATTGTTAACATGATTACATTAATGCTAATACTTGTAAATTTCATCAAGTATTCATGATTATAACTTATGTTAACAACAAATCAAGTTTCTTTCATAGCTCAGGTGTCGGTTATACCATACAGTATGGGCTATGAAAGTGTCAAGCATTTGTTATACCAAGTGTTATACAATATAAATCAAGATTAATCATTTAACAAGCAAAGTATTAAAGAGTGAACAAGATAACAAATATAAAACATGTTAGTATCAAACATTAAAGTCCATATTAAGTTTACACTATACTTGTTCTTATACCATTAGTGTAACCTTTTCACCTTGACATAATAAACTTAGCTAGACATAATGAAAGAAAGAAAATAGATAAACAAAATAGGAACATAAATAAGATAAAAGTTAACTAAGTAAAGAAAAGGAAATGAAAGGCATAAACTTGATATTAATGAAAGCAAAGCATAAGCAATACAAAAAATACAAAAAGAGAAAGCAAGAGTATGATCTTGATCTGGACACTAAGATGCCTAAATGCATGGCAAATGCCTCTTTTTATAGGCCAAAATTGGGAACTATTGATTTGATGACTAATTGATGAGTAGGTGGCCAACTCTTGACTTGGTGACAATCCTTATCTTCTTTTGTGTGCCCAAAACGTCATTGCTAACATAAAAATTAGAACCACCATAAAAGTTGTAGAAAATTATCTCATCTTTCTTGTGTAAACAATTCAGCTCATTTCGACTTCTAGAACTCCAGATAAAGCCAAAATACTGAATAGTGCTCAGGCTGGAGGATAGATTCAAGCTTCTTCTCTAGATATAGCAACAATTTAGACTTTAAAATGACTTTTTTAGATCTTGGGCTCCATATAAAAGTTATAGGCCTCTGTCTTACCTTTCTATCCATATAAAGTAGACCTAAATCTGAGATCTATAACTCTAGATATGATCCAATTACTGAACATTGTTCCGGTTTGGACTCCACCGACATCTCTTTGTCCTTTCAATTTCAATTCTTAAATTCATCAATCAATCCTTTCATTTATATGATAGACTTGAATTTAAAATGAACATTTACCATAAATTAAAGGTATCTTATATTATTAGATAGATTATTATAAAATATGCTTTAGTTAAGGAGTTATTCATACTTTAAGTGCAAAATGATGATATAAAACCTTCATAAAAATACACTTTTAAGTATCAATCACACCCCCCAACTAGCTTATTACCAGTCCCTAGTAATCAAAGCATTAAAATAGAAAAATGCTTTGCAAATTCCACAAAGCAAGGTAGTCATCATTTAACTTCCATTAATCTATCCAGATAAACAAACTCTCATTAAATTTATATACTTGCTCAATACCTCTTAACAAGATATTCATAAACCTTTTTTTTATGCTCAATGTATCAACACATAATTATGGGGCTTTTCTTGGAAGAAAACAAAATTTTTATTTTATTGTTTAAGGTTAACTTCCTTGGGTTGGGATTATTATTTTTGTCTTCTTCTTCTTCTTCTTCCTTTTTTTTAATATATATACATATTATTTAAAACACCATGCATCTTTAACCCATGTAATGAGCTTTCAGCTACTGACTCCCAAACCAATTTGTCTTAGGGCATTAGATGTTAAGACACCCCTACAAGCTTAGTAACTCGGGTCGCAGATACTGATATATAGATAGTGCAATGTTTGATTCCCTTAAGCGTTTCTCCTCAACCCATATAATAAGCGTTGAGTCAATAGCTTCTAAGTCAATTGACTTTAGGATATTAGGTGTTAAAACACCCCTTCGGGCTTAATTACTTAGGTTAGGGAGGTTATAAAACCAAATTTATCTATATTTTTATTATTATCATTTTTTTTAATTATATACTATCCTTTTCCCTTGGTTGGTACCTTTAATAAAAGAACATAAATAATATAATAATCCAATATGCAACCCACAATCATATGTTAAAGTGTCTGTGTGTGTAAATTAAGGTTTAATCATACATGTTAAATAAGTATATGAGCAGAATTAAGTGATAACAATGTGAGAGTTTGTAAATCTGAATATTTCAAGAAGTATTATGATAGACCTTGTTATAAATGATTACTAACATGCATCTCAAGAGTCATAAAAAGTTCTCCTTACTTTGTCATTATAGTAACAACAATTTTGCACATGCTTTATAAAATAAAAAATACAGTTAGTTATTGTTTTTAGCTACTACCCTCTCCTCCCAACTGAAACAAGATATTGTCTTCAATGTTTAATGGTAGAAAGATAGAATATATAAGATATCACCTGAAATAACGAACACTAACAAACCTAAAACACACTGAAACAAATATAAGAAACAACAAAACACAATAATAAAATCAAAAGATAAAAAGATTCACAAATAAAAGCTCAAATCCAATCTAAGAATGACATTGTGTATTACAAGTCCATCTAGCACATCGATGACAGACTTTCAGTCCTTTTGCACAACATTTCTTTGCAAAAGTGCTTTTACCTATTCCAGGCATGTGTAAAATGAAGGAGTTAAAGGACTCACCTGATAATCGAACCTTTGCTTCAATCAACCAGAGAATATCTTCAGGAATTCCATGATTTATTAACAATCTCAATCTTGCACATCTACCACGATAAATTTTTGTAATCGCATTCTGAGGTAGACCGGGAAAATACTTTTTTAATTTTTCAAGATTAGGGTCCATTTTCAAATGAGAATTGGAAAAGAGATTCAAAGAATTTCACAAATATATACACAGGTATCAGTTATTGTGGGAAATTGAAAGAACCGACTTAAGTCACGAAGTATCATTATCCGCCAATTGACCGGGGTGAGAGAAACTAGCAAAAATCACTAAAAAAAACACAAAAAAATCAATCTTTATATACAGGATCACCCAATTCATTAGAGTCATGTTCAACTGAAAAATTATCAAAGTAAATTGTCAGACGATGTCTATTTACCTTGAAAATATTACCATTCTTTGGATTCTCGATGTCGTAGGCCCTATATGGATACACATGTTTCACAATAAAAGGATCGCTCCATCTTGATCTTAATTTTCTAGGAAATAAATGCAGTCGAGAATTATAAAGCAAGACTTTTTGACCAACATTGAATGTTTTTCTCAGTATTTTCTTGTCATGAAACTCTTTGAATTTTCATATACATCATTTCTTATTTCCTCAAGCTCATTTATTTGTAATTTTCATAGTTGACTAGCATCATCCAGATTTGAATTGAAAATTTTAATAGCCCAATAAGCTTTATGTTCAAGTTCCACAGGTAAGTGACAAGGTTTTCCATAGACAAGTCTATAAGGTGACATACCTAATGCTGTTTTATAAGTAGTTCGATAAGCCTAAAGTGTATCATTAAATCTTAAAGACCAGTCTTTCCTATTAGGGTTCACTGTTTTCTCTAAAATATGTTTGATCTTCCTATTAGCAAGCTCTACTTGTCCACTTGTTTGAGGATGATAAGGGGTGACAACTTTATGTGTGATTCCATATTTCTTCATTAAAGACTCAAATGACTTGTTGCAGAAATGTGTTCCACCATCACTTATTATGGCTCGAGGGACTCCAAATCGACTCAAAATATTTTCTTTTAAAAACTTTATCACTGTTTTGTGATCATTGTTTCAACTTGGAATTACCTTTATCCATTTTGATAAATAATCTATTACGATTAATATGTATAAGAAACCAAATGATAGAGGGAATGGACCCATGAAATCCATACCCCAGCAGTCAAAGATCTCAATGACAATAATAGGATTTAAAGGCATCATGTGATGTTTTGAAATAGATCCTAACTTTTGACAATTTTCACTAGACTTGCAGAATGCAAGTGAGTCTTTGAACATAGAGGGCCAATAAAATCCACTTTGTAAGATTTTTACAGTTGTCTTTCTTGATGAGAAATGGCCCCTACATGCCTCAAAATGATAAAATTTAATGACACTACTTACCTTATTGTCAGGAATGCATCTTCAAAATATTTAATCAGGACAATATTTGAATAAATAAGGGTCATCCCAATAAAAGTTCTTCACTTCGTTCAAGAACTTTCTTTTATCATGGGTACTCCAATGAGTTGGCAATTGTCCTGAAACAAGAAAATTGACAATATTAGCAAACCAAGACATTGTAGAGACGAAAAGTAAAGACTCATCGGGAAAGTAGTCATCGATTGGTGTAATGTCAGTTTTTGAATCTATTGTCAATCTTGACAAGTGATCGGCGATAATATTTTCGTTGCCTTTCTTATCTTTGATTGTGATATCAAATTATTGAAGTAACAAAATCCACCGCACGAATCTAGCCTTAGAATCTTTCATAGAAAAAAGATATTTCAATGCTGCATAATCACTAAAAACAACAACAGGTAAGCCAACAAGATAAAATCACTAGCATAATAAATCACATAAGGTTTCTTATCTTTTCTTTGTTCCAAAACAGCACCTACGACATAATCACTAGCATCACACATTATTTCAAAAGGTAATGACCAATCGGAAGGTTGAATGATAGGAGCACAAGTAAGCAAGTTTTTAAGTTTAACAAAAGCTTCTTCACAATGTTCAGTCCATTTAAAAATAGTATCCTTTGTTAGAAGGTTACTTAAAGGTTTAAATATTACACTAAAATCTTTGATGAACCTTATATAAAAACTAGCATGTTCTAAGAACGATCTAACATCTTTAATAGATTTTGGTGTTGGCAAGTTTGTAATTAATTCAATTCCTTTTGATGAAACAATGTGACCAAATACAATGTCGTTTGTTACCATAAAGTGACATTTTTCCAAATTCGACACAAGATTCTTCTCTTCACACCTAGTTAAAACCTTTTCTTAGTTAGTCAAACAAACATCAAATGAATCACCAAAAACAGAAACATCGTCCATGAAAATCTCAAGAAAATGTTCAACCATATCACTAAATATACTAAGCATGCATTTTTGAAATGTGGCTGGTGCATTACATAATCCAAAAGGCATCCTTTGATATGAAAAAGTACCAAATGGACATGTGAAAGTAGTCTTCTCTTGATCTTCCAATCCAATTTTAATTTGGTTGTAACCCGAATAGCCATTTAGGAATTTCATAACCTGCAACTTTTTCTAGGATTTAATCCATGAAAGGTAAAGGAAAATGATCTTTTCTAGTCATTGAATTAAGTTTTCTATAGTCAATGCACATGCACTAATCAGTAACAGTTCTAGTGGGAATTAACTCATTGTTCTCATTTGTTATCACAGTGACTCCAAACTTCTTGGGTACAACTTGGGTAGGACTTACCCATTTGCTGTCAGAAATAGGATAAATGATTTCATTATCTAGAAGCTTAATAACTTCATTTTTCACTACTTTCATATTAGGATTTAGCCTTCGTTGCATTTCTCTAGAAGGTTTAGCATGTTCCTCTAAATAAATTATGTGTGTACAAATCAAAGGACTAATTCTTTTTATATTAGCTATGGTCCATCCTAATATATTTTTGTGCATTTTTAGAGTTTGTAATAACTTACCTTCTTGATGTGTATTATGTTTGGAAGAGATTATTACCGGAAAAGTTTCATTTTCTTCTAAAAATGAGTATTTGAGATTGGATGACAATGACTTCAAATTAGGTTTTGGTGGTTGAAGATTTGAAAGTATGGACTTAATTAATTGTGGTGGCAATTCCTCAATTTGTGTCCTCCAATTACTTGTCTTTAATTCTTCCTGAAAATAAATCATTTGTAAATTATCAGATTCATCAATCTCAATTTCACTGGAAGTGGTTGGAAATTGATCATGAATTAATTTTTGAGTAAAGTCCACTTCCTGTAAATCATTATTATCTCTAGGTTGCTTGCAAATGTTGAAAATATTCATCTCTAATGTTATGTTTTTAAATGATAGCTTCATCAGTCCATTCCTACAATTAATCAATGCGTTAGAAGTTGTAAGAAATGGACGTCCTAAAATAACAGGAAATAAATTACATACTTCAATAGTTTGTATGTCCAAGACAATAAAATCCACACGATAAATGAATTTATCGACTTGTACTAACACATCTTCTATTATTCCTCTAGGCACTTTTACAGATCTATCGGCAAGTAAAAGAGTTATAGAAGTTGATTTTAACTCATCTAGATTGAGACTCTGAAAAACTGAATATGGAAGTAAATTCACACTAGCACTGAGATTAAGTAAGACTCTTTTAATTTTATGCTCTCCAATAAAACAAGACATTGTTGGACAACCATGGTCTTTATATTTCAAAGCATTATTATTCTAAAGAATAGCACTTGTTCGACTAGAAAGGCTTTCTTTTTCATATTCAGTTTCCTCTTCACAGTGCATAGATCTTTTAAAAATTTAGCATAGGAAGGAACCTATTTAATAGCATCCAGCAAAGGTATATTGATTCTTACCTGTTTGAAAGTTTTAAAAATTTTAGAGTTGTGATTAACTTTCCTTTGTTTGGTCATGGGTTGAAGAAATGGAAGTGCTGGAGGAGAATCAGTCTTTTCTTTGCAACTTTCAGATTCAACCCCTTCCTTACCCTTAGAGATTGACTCGTCATCTTTCTCACAAGGTTCAAGAGTGGGTTTTTCAATAACCTTACCACTACAAATAGTAGTGACTGATTTGACTTGATCCATGTGTTGGCTTCTAGAACTACTTGCATTTGCATTGTATTGCCCCTTATGATTTTATTGTGGTTGAGATGAAAACTTACCTTTCTCTTGGAAACTGAGAGAGATGTTAATTTTGCAAGAGTATCTTTAAAATCTGTCATGTTTTAAGCAAGTTGAGTATTGATTGTCTCTTACTTTTCAATGAATGCATGCAATGTTTCCTCAAGATTTCTTCTAGGAGGTGGAGTATAAGGAGGTGTATATCCATGAGAATTTTAGAAATTATGGTGTACTTGAAATGATGGTTATGAAGTTTGTGCATTGTTGTTGTCACTCTTCCAACTAAAATTTAGGTTATTTCTCTAACCAGGGTTGTATGTTTGTGAGTATGGGTTGTGGTTGGCCCTTTGAAAACTATTTGAAGCATGGGCTTGTTCATGGGGACATTCCTTAAAAGAGGGCAAGGTTGGACAATTATTGGTTGAGTGTTCATTTGTTTCATATATTTGACACACAATATTTTCAATAGATTTTAATTGACCATTTTTTTTCAATTCTAGTGCCTCAACTTTTCTAGCTAAAGATGCAAACTTGACTTGAAGGTCATGATCTTCCTTAAGGTTGTACATATCTCCACTAGATATATGAGGTTGAGTTTTACTCGGTGCCTCATAAGTACCCACGGTGTCCTAATTTTGAACATTTTCAGCTAACAAGTCTAAGTACTCCATTGCTTCATCAGGGTCTTTATCTTTAAAAATTTCATTACATATCAATTCAACCATTTGCCTATCTGTAGGTGTTAACCCTTCATAAAAATATGAAACCAATCTCCATGTTTCAAAACCATGATGAGGGCAAGTACTAAGCAAGTCTCGATACCTATCCCAACATTGGTAAAATGTTTCTCCTGGTTTTTGAGTGAAAGTGGTGATTTGTTTTTTGAAAGAGTTTGTTCTATGAGATGGGAAAAACTTCTTTAAAAACTGTCGTTGCATTTCATCCCATGCACGAATGGATCCTGGTCTCAAATTTTATAGCCATGTTTTAGCTTTATCTTTTAATAAAAAAGGAAAAAGCTTTAATCTAATGGTGTTCATACTACAATTTAAATTATTATATGCGTTACAGACCTCCTCAAATTCTCTTAAATGCAAGAAGAAGAAGATAAGAACTTTGAGATGGAATATTAATGTAACGATTAAACAATGATAATAACAAATGTCAAGGTTAAAAGTTCCACTAATGGTATGTCAAACAAGTATAGTATAAACTCTTATTATTCAGTTGGAAACCACACATAAAGGAGGTTCCAATCAGATTATAGATTGTTAACATGATTACATTAATGCTAATACTTGTAAATTTCATCAAGCATTCATGATTATAACTTATGTTAACAACAAATCAAGTTTCTTTCATAGCTCAGATGTCGGTTATACCATACAGTATGAGCTATGAAAGTGCCAAGTATTTGTTGTCCCAAGTGTTATACAACATAAGTCATGATTAGTCATTTAACAAGCAAAGTATTATTGAGTGAACAAGATAATAAATATAAAACATATTAGTATCAAACATTATAGTCATTTAACAAGCAAAGTATTATACCATACAGTATGGGCTATGAAAGTGCCAAGTATTTGTTGTACCAAGTGTTATACAACATAAATCATGATTAGGTATTTAACAAGCAAAGTATTATTGAGTGAACAAGATAATAAATATAAAACATGTTAGTATCAAACATTAAAGTCCATATTAAGTTTACACTATACTTATTCTTACACCATTAATGTAACCTTTTCACCTTGACATAATAAACATAGCTAGACATAATAAAAGAAAGAAAAATAAATAAATAAAATAGAAACATAAATAAGATAAAAGTTAACTAAGTAAAGGAAAGGAAATGAAAGGCATAAACTTGATATTAATGAAAGCAAAGCATAAGCAATACAAAAAATACTAAGAGAGAAAGCAAGAGTATGATCTTGATTTGGACACCAAGATGCCTAAATGCATGGCAAATGCCTCTTTTTGTAGGCTAAAATTGGGAACTATTGATTTGATGACTAATTAATGAGTAGGTGGCCAACTCTTGACTTGGTGACAATCCTTATCTTTTTTTGTCTACTTAAAACATCATTGGTAATGTCAAAATTGGAACCACTTAAAAACATGAGAGTTGTAGGAAATTGTCTTAGCTTTCTTGTGTAAAACATTCAACTCATTTTGACTTCTAGAACTCCAGATATAGCCAAAATACTAAACAGTGCTCGGCCTGGAGGACAGATTCGGGCTTCTTTGTTGTTGCAATAATTTGGAGTTGAAAATGACCTTTTTAGATCTTGGGCTCCATATAAAAGTTGTAGGCATCTATCTTACCTTTCCATCTATATAAAATAGACCTAAATATGAGATCTACAACTCTAAATATGATCCAATTACTAAACAGTATTCTGGTTTGGACTGCACCGACATCTCTTTTCTAAGTTTGTCCATCTCTTTATCCTTTTAATTTCAATTCTTAAATTCATCAATCAATCCTTTTATTTATATGATAGGCCTACATTTAAAATCAACATTTACTATAAATTAAAGGAATCTTATATTATTAGATATATTATTATAAAACATGTTTTAGTTAAGGAGTTATTCATACTTTAAGTGCAAAATGATTATATAAAACCTTGATAAAAATACACTTTTAAGTATCAATCACATTTGTTGTGTCAAGTGTTATACAACATAAATCAAGATTAGTCATTTAATTAGCAAAGTATTAAAGAGTGAACAAGATAACAAATACAAAACATCTTAGTATCAAATATTAAAGTCCATATTGAGTTTACATTATACTTATTTTTACACCATTAATGTAACCTCTTCACCTTGACATAATAAACTTAGCTAAACATAATGAAAGAAAGAAAAATAAAAATAAAAACAAAAACATAAATAAGAGTTAATAAAGTAAAGAAAAGGAAATGAAAGGCATAAACTTGATATTAATGAAAACAAAGCATAAACATTACAAAAAATACAGAGAGAGCAAGCAAGAACATAATCTTTATCTAGAAATCAAAATACCTAAATGCATGACATATGTCTCCTTTTATAGGCCAAAATTGGAAACTATTGATTTGATAACTAATTGATGAGTGGGTGACCAACTCTTGACTTGATGACAATCCTTATCTTCTCTTGTCTACCCAAAACATCATTGATAACATCAAAATTAGAGTCACTTGAAAACATGAAAGTTGTATAAAATTGTCTTAGATTTCTTATGTAAAAACTTCAAGTCATTTGGACTTCTAGAACTTCATATATGGGCCAAATATTGAATAGTGCTCGGGCTGGAAGACAGATTCAAACTTCTTTGTTGTTGTGATAATTTGGACTTGAAAATCATTTTTTTAAGTTTTGAGCTCCATATAAAAGTTGTAGGCCTATATCTTACCTTTCTATCCATATAAAGTAGACTTAAATCTGAAATCTACAGCTCTAGATATGATCCAATTACCAAATAGTGTTCTGGTTTGGACTACACCGACATCTCTTTTCTAAGTTTGGCCATCTCTTTATATTTTCAATTTCAGTTCTTAAATTCATCAATCAATCCTTTTATTTATATGATAAACCTGCATTTAAAAAAGATATTTACCATAAATTAAAGGTATCTTATATTATTAGATACGTTATTATAAAACATGCTTTAGTTAAGGAGTTGTTGATACTTTAAGTGCAAAATGATGACATAAAACATTGATAAAAAAATATATTTTTAAGTACTAATCACCCCCTAACCAGATTATTATTAGTTTCTAGTAATCAAAACATTAAAATAGAAAAACAATTTGCAAATTCCACAAAGTAAGGTATTCATCATTCAACTTTCATTAATCTATCCAAATAAACAAACTCTTATGAAATTTATATATATGCTCAATGCCTCTTAACAAGATATTAATAAACCTTTCTTTTGTGCTCAAGATATTAACACATAATTATAGGGCTTTTCTTGGAAGAAAACAAAATTTTTGTTCTAATGTTTAAGGTTAACTTCCTTGTGTTGGGATTATCATTATTTTTTTCTTTTTTTTTTAAATATATATACATATAACTTTAAACATCATGTATCTTTAACCCATGTAATGAGCTTTCAGCTAATGATTCCTAGACTAGTTGGTCTTAGGGCATTAGGTGTTGAGACACTCCTACGAGTTTAGTAACTCGGGTTGCAGATACTGATATGTAGATAGTGCAATGTTTGATTCCCTTAAACTTTTCTCCTCAACCCATGTAACAAGTGTTGGGCCAATAGCTTCCAAGTCAGTTAACTTTAGGGTATTAGGTGTTAAAACACCCTTTTAGGCTTAATTGCTTAGGTTAGGGAGACTATGAAACTAAACTTATCTATATTTTTATTATCATCATTTATTTTTTTCTCTTTTTTTTGTTTTTATTTCAAATTATATATTATCCCTTTCTCTTAGTTGTTACCTTTAACAAAAGAACATAAATAATGTAATAATCCAATGTGCAACCCACAATTATATGTTAAAGTGTGTGTGTGTAAATTAAGGTTTAAGAATACATATTAAATGGGTATATGAATAGAATTAAGTGATAACAATATGAGAGTTTATAAACCTGAATATTTTAAGAAATATTATGATAGACCTTATTAAAAATGATTACTAAGAAGTGTCTCAAAAGTCATAAAAAGTTCTCCTTTACTCTGGCATCATAGTAACAACAATTTTACACATGCTTTATGAAATAGAAAACATAGTTAGTTAATTTATTTATTTTTTAGCTACCACCCTCTCCCCCCAATCAAAACGAGACATTGTCCTCAATATTTTAAGATAGAAAGATAGAGTATAGAAAATATCACTTGAAATAACAAACACTAACAAACCTGAAATACACTGAAATAAATATATGAAACAACAAAACACAATAATAAAATCAAAAGACATAAAGATTCATAAATGAAGACTCAAATCTAATCTAAACTTTTTACAGCTTTTCTTAGATGACCAATTTATATGACTCATGAAGGGATTAATTACAGGAATGAAATATTATAGTTGATCAATCAATTGTTCAACAGTAGCAGCAGAGATTATGATTTGTCGTGCAGAAGATGTTAGAGATTCATGTTCTATAGCATGATCAAGAAAAGACAACAACTTATCATAATAACCATTAACATTTAACAAACCTATGAATTTATGGTGAATGTGCAGTTGGGCCAAAGAGAAAATATAAAAGATCTCTTTTAATGTGCCGAGACCACCTAGTAAATCAATAAAGGCATCAACATGGTTAAACATTGCATTCATTCGAGCTGACATTGTGGAGACCTGAAGTTCTTTTCTAATTGTTTTTCCAATAATGTCCTATTATGCTAAAGCTTTAGTGATGACCCCCAAAACTTGACTACCTCCTAAAAATATAGCTATTGACACACCTCTCATTAACTTAAGACTACCTCCCCTATATACTAAATGAATATTTCTCTCAGCTAAAACTTGACCAAGATAATTTGCTGTTTCTAAAAACTCCTTTTCTTTCCCAGGACTGGATCCACCGAAAATATAAATATTTCTTATATGATGACTTGAGGAACTTGTCATTGCTACACACTTCTATATTTGTTAAATGTATGGTTTGAGTAGAAATGAAATGAAGAAAGAGAGGATTTTATAAATGAGAAATTAAAAAGACAATCATACCACCTATTTGTAGGCCAACTGGAGTCTTACTCTCTCTCTCTCTCTCTCTCTTTATTTATTTATTTTTAAAAAAGCATGTGTATGTACAGGTAGTTGTGATTGTGGCTCATATCTTCCCTTGGTTTTACGTCCAAGAACAGCTTAAATGCCTTTTATGGGTCGGGGATAGGCTTCCCATCCACTTTTCTTAAAAACTAGCAAACATAGTCTTTTTTAGTCAGATTCTCAAGACTAAGTCAATCATGTTTTTTATGAAAATAGGGTCATAAATCATGAATTGCATGATACATATCTCCACTAGGATGCGTCTCAAGAGTTAATAAAAGATTATCTAAAGATTTCTTACTCAGGCCATCCTTAATGAACTGTATTCCATCTTCATGTTTTATAGATACCATTCCTAAAGAATGACATTGTGCATTACAAGTCCATCTGGCATATCGATAACAGACTTTCAATCATTTTGCATGACGTTTCATTGTAAAAGTGTTTCTACCTGTTCCAAGCATGTGTGAAATGAAGGAATTAGAGGACTCACCTGATAATCGGACCTTTGCTTTAATTAACCAATGAATATCTTCAGGAATTCCATGATTCATTAACAACCTCAATCTTGCACATCTAGCACAGTAAATTTTTATAATCGCATTCTAAGGCAGAGCGAGAATATAGTTTTTCAATTTTTCAAGATTAGTATTCATTTTCAAATGAGAATTGGAAGAGAGATTCAAAGAATTGGAAGAGAGATTCAAAGAATTGCACAAATATATACACATATATCAGTTATTGTAGGAAACTGAAAGAATCGACTTAAGTCACGGAGTACCATTATCCGCCATTTGAATAATCATGTTAACAATCTATAATCTGATTGGAACCTCCTTTTTATATGGTTTCCAATTGAATAATAAGAGTTTATACTATATTTGTTTGATATACTATTAGTAGAACCTTTAACCTTGACATTTGTTATTATTATTGTTTAATCTTTACATTAATATTTCATCTTAAAGTTCTCATCTTCTTCTTCTTCTCCTTCCTTTTCTTTATTATTATTATTATTATTATTATTATTATTATTATTATTACTATTATTATTATTAGTATTACTACTACTACTACTACTACTATTATTATTGTTGTTGTTGTCATCTATAATTTATACAATTAACCTCCTCGTGGTTCGACCCCGGTCTTGCCAAGCTATTTATTACTTCAACACTTCTGCACTTAGAAGAAGACATCAATCTTTTAGTTGTGTCAAGATGCATTAGGAGGAAAAAATATGCATGATGGTGTATTTATTCTTGTGGGATTCATGTGGTCTCTTAGTGTTCTAACACGGTTATTCTCATTATTTTCATTATGAAGTGATATTTTCTTTGGTCATATTTTATGAAAATTATAAGGATACCTTATAAAGTTTACCACTTGATGTACATGACCACACTCTCATGCACATGTAAGAATAGAATAAAAGAAAAAAAACAAAAGAAGAAGACATAAGAGACAAGAAACAAAGTTATATACAAGAAAAGTGAAAAGAGAAAAAAAATAAATATTATAATTTGTACAAAAACTTACCTCCCCGACAATGATGCTAAGAATTTAACATGACTAAAAGATTGATATTTTCTCCCAAGTGTAGAAGTGTCAAAGTAATAAATAACCCAGCAAGACCGAGGTCAAACCACAGGGAGGTTAATTGTACAAATTATAAATAACAATAATACAACAACAATAACAATAACAATAACAATGATTGATACTTAAAAGTGTATTTTTATCAAGGTTTTATATCATCATTTTGCACTTGAAGTATCAATAACTCCTTAACAAAAACATGTTTTATAATAACATATCTAATAATATAAGATGTTATCAATGATGTTTTGGGTAGACAAAAGAAGATAAAGATTGTTACCAAGTCCACATACTCGTCAATTAGTCATCAAATCAATAGTTTCCAATTTTAGCCTAAAAAAGAGGCATTTGCCATGCATTTAGGCATCTTGGTGTCCAGATCAAAATCATGCTCTTGCTTTATCTCTTGTATTGTTTTGTATTGCTTATGATTTGCTTTCATTAATATCAAGTTTATGCCTTTCATTTCCTTTCCTTTACTTAGTTAACTTTTATCTTATTTATGTTATTTTGTTTATCTATTTTTCTTTCTTTCATTATGTCTAACTAGGTTTATTATGTCAAGGTGAAAAGGGCACACTAATGGTGTAATAATTAGTGTAAACTTAATATGGACTTTAGTGTTTTATACTAACATGTTTTATATTTGTTATCTTATTCACTATTTAATACTTTACTTGTTAAATGATTAATCTTGATTTATGTTATATAATAATTGGTACAACAAATGCTTGGCACTTTCATAGCCCATACTGTATGGTATAACTGACACCTGAGCTATGAAAGGAACTTAATTTGTTGTTAACATAAGTTATAATCATGAATGTTTGATGAAATTTACAAGTATTAGCATTAATTGAATAAAATAACTAATGTAATCATGTTAACAATTTATAATATGATTAGAACCTCCTTTGTGTGTGGTTTCTAATTGAATAATAAGAGTTTATATTTATTTGTTTGACATATCATTAGTAGATCCTCTAACCTTGACATTTTTTATAATCATTGTTTAATCCTTACATTAATTTTTCATCTCAAAGTTCTCATCAATTTTTCTTCTTTTTTTTTTAATTTTTTTATTATTATTACTACTACTACTACTATTACTACTTCAACACTCCTGCAATTGGGAGAAGACATCAATTTTTTGGTCATGTCATGTTTTTGGCACCGTTGCCGGGGAGTTAAATTCTTTTACAAATTATAGTATTTATTTTATTTTCTCTTTTCACTTTTCTTGTATTTATCTTTGTTTTTTTGTTTTATTTCCTTTTCCATTGTTTTCTTCTTCTTTTTATTATATTCCATCACGTGCATAAAAGTGTAGTCACGTACATTAAATAGTAGACTTTATAGGGTATCCTCATT
Organism: Populus ilicifolia; assembly: GCA_015708895.1. Taxonomy (NCBI): domain Eukaryota; kingdom Viridiplantae; phylum Streptophyta; class Magnoliopsida; order Malpighiales; family Salicaceae; genus Populus; species Populus ilicifolia. Next base: position 102,857 of record SRLM01000444.1, read on the forward strand.
ATTTTCAAAAAATATGGTCAAAAAAGATAATCAATTACTTCATAACAAGAATAATAAGAATAACCGTGTTATAACACTTAGAGACTGTTTGAATCCTATAAGAATAAGTGCATCATCACATATAGTTTTCCCCCCTGATGCATCTCATTTTAATTTTCAACTAGACATTATTCAACTTTTATCTTATTTTAATGGCTTAGATTTAGAAAATTCATACTTACATTTAAGGAAATTTCAAGAGGTTTGTAACACTTATAATGACTTAAATTGTAACATGAACACCATCAGATAAAAGCTTTTTTCTTTTTCATTAAAAGATAAAGCTAAAACATGACTATAAAATTTCAGACCAGGATCCATTCATGCTTAGGATGAAATGCAATAACAAGCTTTTTAGTTTTTTTTCCCCTTCTCATAGAATAAAATCTTTTAAAAGACAAATCACTACTTTCACTCAAAAGTCAGGAGAAATATTTTACCAATGTTGGGATAGATATCAAAACTTGCTTAATAGTTGCCCTCGTCATGGTTTTGAAATATAAACATTAGTTTTATATTTTTATGAAGGGTTAACACCTAAAGATAAGCAAATGGTGGAATTGATGAAGCAATAGAGTACTTAGACTTGTTAACTGAAAACGCTCAAAATTAGAACATTACAGGTACTTATGAGGCATTAGGTAAAACTCAACCTTATATATCTAGTAGAGGTATATATAATCTTAGGGAAGATAATGACCTCCAAGCCAAGTTTACATCTTTAGCTAGAAATGTCGAGGTATTACAATTAAAAAAGAGTGGTCAATTAAAATATATTCAAGACATTGTGTGTCAAACATATGAAACCAATGATTGTCCAACTTTGCTTTTTTTAGATAATGCCTCCATAAACAAGCTCGTGCTTTAAATAGTTTCTAAAGGCCTAATCATAATTCATACTCACAAATATACAATCTTGTTAGAGAAATCACACAATTTCAGTTGGAAAAGTGATAATAATAATGCACAAACTTTACAACTATCGTTTCAAGCACACCATAAATTTCAAAATTCTCATAGATGTGCACCTCATTATGCTCCATCTCCTAGAAGAAATCTTGAGAAAATATTGCATGCATTCATTAAAAAGCAAGAGACAATTAATACTTCACTTGCGTAAAGTATGACAAATCTTAAAGATACTCTTGTAAAATTGATATCTGGTCTTAGTTTTCAAGAGAAAGGTAAGTTTCCATCTCAACCACAACAAAATCACAAGGGGTAATACAATGCAAATGCAATTAGTTTTAGAAGCCAACACTTAAATCAAGTCAAATCAGTCATAACTCTTTGTAGTGGTAAGATTGTTAAAACAAAAATCACTCTTAAACCTTGTGAGAAAGATGATGAGACAATCACTGAGGGTAAGGAAGGGATTGAATTTGAATATTGCAAAGAAAAGACTAATTCCCTGCCAGCACTTCCATTTTCTCATGACATGACCAAACAAATAAAAGTTGATTAGTGTTTAAAAGTGCATTTTTATCAAGGTTTTATATCATTATTTTACACTTAAAGTATGAATAACTCATTAACTAAAGCATGTTTTATAATAATAAATCTGATATCATTAGATACCTTTAATTTATGGTAAATATTCATCCTAAATGCATGTATATCATATAAATAAAAGGATTGATTGATGAGTTGAAATATTGAAATTAAAAGGACAAAGAAATGGCCAAACTTAGAAAAGAAATGTTGGTGCAGTTCAAACTAGAACATTGTTTGGTAATTAGATCATATTTAGAGCTGTAGATCTCAGATTTATGTCTACTTTATATAGATGGAAAGCTAAGATATAAGCGTAAAATTTTATATGAAAGTCAAACTCAATTCTGCTGATTGGAAGTCCAAATCTTAGCAACTATGTAAAAGTCCGAATCTATCCTATAGCCTAGACATTGTTCAGTGTTCAGCCTATATCTCGAATTCTATAAGTCCAAATGATCTCAATGTTTTTTCCTAGAAAGATAAGACAATTTTCTAAACTTTGATGTGGAAGTTTGATTCAAGTTATGACGTTATCAATGATGTTTTATTGAGACAAGAAAATAAGAATTGTCACCAAGTCAAAATGTGGTCATCCACTCATCAATTAGTCATCAAATCAATAATTTCTAATTTTAGCCTATAAAAGGAGGCATTTAGCATCCATTTAGGCATCTTGGTTTTCAGATCAAGATTATGCTCTTAGTTTATCTCTTTGTATTTTTGTAATGCTTAAGTTTTGCTTTCATTAATATCTTATTGATGACTTTCAATTCATTTTCTTTACATAGTTAACTTTTATTTTAGTTATGTTCTTATCTTGTTTATTTATAATTATGATTCTCTCTTTCATTATGTTTAACTAAGTTTATTATGTTAAGGTGAAAAGGTTACGCTAATAGTGTGAGAATAAATATATTGTAAACTCAATATAGACTTTAATGTTTGATACTAACATGTTTTATATTTGTTATATGGTTCACTTTTAATACTTTGCTTGTTAAATATTTAGTCTAGATTTGTGTTGTATAACACTTTGTATAACAAATACTTGACACTTTCATAGCCCAACCGTATGATATAACTAACACTTATACCATAAAAGGAACTTGATTTGTTGTTAATATAAGTTATAATCATGAATACCTAACACTATTTATACTAATGGTGTAGGAATAAGTGTAATGTAAACTCAATATGGACTTTAATATTTGATAGTAACATGTTTTGTATTTGTATCTTGTTCACATTTAATACTTTACTTGTTAAATGATTAGTCTAGATTTATGTTGTATAACACTTGATACAACAAATAGTTGGCACTCTCATAGCTCAACCGTATGTTATAACAGATACTTGTGCTATAAAAGGAATTTGATTTGTTGTTAACATAAGTTATAATTATGAATACTTGACAATATTTACAAGTATTAGCATTATTCGAATAAGATAACTAATGTAATAATATTAAGAATTTATAATCTGATTCGAACCCCATTTATGTATGGTTTCTAATTGAATAATAAGCATTTATATTGGTCTGAAATACATTAGTAGATACTCTAATATTGACATTTGTTATTATTGTTTAATCCTCACATTAATCTTCCATCTCAAAGCTCTCATCAATCTCCTTCTTTTTCTTTATTATTATTATTATTATTATTATTATTACTATTATTATTACAATTACTACTACTACTACTATTACTATTATTGTTGTTGTATTATTGTTGTTTATAATTGATACAATTAACCTCTTTGTGGTTTGATCTTGGTCTTACCAGGTTATTTATTACTTCGACACTCCTACACTTGGGACAAGACATCATGACCTACAAACCAAGTTTACTTCTTTAGCTAGAAAAGATGAGGTACTAGAATTAAAAAAGAGTGGTCAATAAAAATATGTTCAAGATATTGTGTGTTAAATTTGTGAAATAAATAAACACTCAATCAATAATCGTCCAACTTTATCTTTTTTTAAGGAATGTCTCCATGAACAAGCATATACTTTAAACAATTTTTAAATGCCCAATCATAACCCATACTCACAAACATACAATTCTGGTTGGAGAAATTACTCAAATTTCAGTTGGAAGGGTGATAATAACATTGCATAAACTTCACAACCACCATTTCAAGCACATTATAATTTATAAAATTCTCATGAATATGCACCTTCTTATGCTCTACCTCCTAGAAAAAATCTTAAGGAAATAGTGCATGTATTCATTGAAAAGCAAGAGATAATGAATACTTAATTTACTCAAAGCATGACAGATTTTAAGGAAACTCTTGCAAAATTAACATCTGCTCTCAATTTCTAAGAGAAAGGTTAGTTTCTACCTCAAGCATAACAAAATCTCAAGGAGCAATATAATACAAATGCAAGTAGTTCTAAAAGCCAACACATGAATCAAGTCAAATCAGTAACTACTCTTCGTAGTGGTAAGATTATCAAAAAACCCACTCTTGAATCTTGTGAGAAAGATGATAAGTCAATCTCTAAGGGTAAGGAAGGGGTTGAATTTGAAAATTGCAAAGAAAAGACTGCTTCCTTGAGAGCACTTCCATTTCCTCATGCTATGACCAAACAAAGAAAAGTCAATCACAACTCTAAAATCTTTGAAACTTTCAAATAGGTAAGGATCAATATACCTTTACTGGATGTTATTAAACAGGTTCCTTCTTATGCTAAATTTTTTAAAGATCTGTGCACTGTGAAGAAAAAATTAAATATGAAAAAGAAAGTCTTTTTAGCTAAACAAGTAAGTGTCATGTTTCAGAATAATAATGCTTTAAAATATAAAGACCCTGACTGTCCTATAAGTTTTTGCTTTATTAGAGAACATAAAATTAAAAGAGTCTTGCTTGATCTTGAAGCTAGTGTGAATTTACTTTCATATTTATTTTTTCAAAGTCTTAATCTAGGTGAGTTAAAATCAACTTCTGTAACTTTCTTACTTGCTGATAGATTAGTAAAAGTGCCTAGAGGAATAATTAAAGATGTGTTAGTATAAGTCGATAAATTCATTTATCCTATCGATTTTGTTGTCTTGGATACAAAACTTGTTGGAGTATGTAATTCATTTTCTGTTATTTTAGGACATTCGTTTCTTGCAACTTCTAATGTATTGATTAATTATAAGAATGGACTAATAAAGCTATCATTTGGAAACATGACATTGAAGTTGAATATTTTTAACATTTGCAAGCAATTTGGAGATGATAATGATTTACAAGAAGTGGACTTTACTGAAAAATTAATTTATGATCAATTTCAAATAACTTCTAGTGAAACTGAGATTGATGAATTTGATGATTAGCAAATGGCTTATTTTTAGAAAGAATCAAAGGCAAGTAATTGGAGACCATAAATTAAGGAATTATCACCATAATGAATTCAGTCCATACCTTCAAGTGTTCAACCACCCAAACCTGATTTGAAACCATTATCATTCAATCTCAAATACTCATTTTTAGGAGAAAATGAAACTTTTTCAGTAATAATCTCTTCCAAGCTTAATGCACATCAAGAAGATAAGTTATTACAAACTCTGAAAATAAAAACAATACATTAGGATGGACCATAGTTGACATAAAAGGAATTAGTCCCTTGATTTACACATGTAGAATTTATTTGGAGGAAAATGCTAAACCCTCTATTGCGATGTCGTGGTCGCATAAATTAATTACCCTAGCTTAAAACACAACACACAAGATAGTATAGAGCAAGCAAGGGATCGATCCCACAAGAAAGATTTAGTTAAGATTTTTATGTTATACGTTATGCAATTGGGGAGGTTTTGATTTGTGATGATCTAAACTATGGAAGAAATTAAACTAGCGAACAAAATCAATTCAAATCGAAATTTATCAAGAAAACAAACCTTGGTTGCAAGCACACATCCACTAACAAAAATTAGAACCGATCCTTGAAACAAAAGTACAATTTATATTCTGAATTTTTATCTTTTTTTTAATGTTGGTTAATTAACGGATCCGCCGTATAACTAACCCTAACCAACAAACAATCACAATGTCCACATTAATGATTTAGTTCAATAGCAGCCCTAAGAACTAGATATTTGAGTGTTCTCCCTAAGTTTAATAATGTAGTTCCACCATAATTATCAAGCCTAGTTGCTTCAGAAGTTCATACATCACAATTCCGGTTTTGATATCAAACTTAGCAATAAATTGTTCACAATAATAACTCAGAGTTCCGCTCTAGCAATTATCAACAACAATCATATAAAATATGCATAGGAAAAAAATCATACTCATTCATACTATAAACTAAAAATAAAAGGAAGAATAAATCTCATGGTTCTTGAAATCCGAAGGTTTGTTGTGTCCTTGCAACCAAGAAAAGAGCTTAGCCTTGCATAAGTATCGAACAACTACTCTTAAAGAATGAAGAGAGCATGATTTTTTTTTGGGTTTGTAGAGGAGAGAATTTGTGTTTCTTAACTTCTGGCTGCTGTCCCCTTTCTCTCCTCTCTCTCTTTCCTTTTATATGCTAAGAAACCCTAGTTCCTAATTTACAAAGTAGTCCTCCCTTAAGTTGACAATTAACATTTAAGTAATTTAATAACTATTTTCTCTTTAAAAAAAATATCCTTGCATGAAATCTTCAAACTCTGACTTAGAGGAGCTAAATTGCTGATATAAAAATTTTGATGATGGTTTAGAAGCTTTGAAACGTAATTTGGACTCATTTCTTCACGAAACTTGATTGCTGGCAAAATTCAGTTGTCATCTTTGAAAAATCATATCTCCCTCATCTAATATCGTTTTGGGTAAAATTTGGAGCGTTTACCGATCTTTGAGTTAGGAATCCAACAAAATTGAGTTTGCATAAATTGGATTTCTATAGCTCTAGATATTGAATTTTGAATAGACAAAGGTCAACAGTGGCAGAATGCGAGATTTGACTTTGAAGGATGTGATTTCCATGATCTTCCTCTTTTTATTTTTCTCGCATTACATTTCCAGAAAGGTATAGATATTAGCTTTTTAGTGCCATTAGAATCAGTTCATTTTAATCTCTAGAACTCACGCTCTGCATAAAATATCGACTAAACATCAAATCTACCAATTATCTCCAATTTACTTCTTTTTGTATTTTTCATCCAAAAGTGCCTTCAAAACATAAAACAAAGAATATCAAGGCATTTTACATATAAAACATGGATAAAAAATTAGGCAAATATAGGTGAAACTATCAAATAATATGATTACATCACCCTCTAGAGAAATACAATGAAGGCTCAATCCTAATATAAAAGAAATAATGAAAAATGAAGTCATTAAACTTATAGATAATGAAATCATTTATCATATTTTTAATAGCAAATCCTAGAAAGAGTTGTAACTTATAAAAAACTTAATTTAATGACTAGAAAATATCATTTTCCTTTACCTTTCATAGACTAAATCCTAGAAAGAGTTGTAACTTATAAAGTTTTTTGTTTCCTAGATGGTTATTCAGGTCATAACCAAATTAAAATTGAATTGGAATATCAAGAGAAAACTACTTTCACATGTCCATTTGGTACTTTTGCATATCGAATCATGTCTTTTAGATTATGTAATGCACCAGCCATGTATCAAAGATGCATGCTCAGTATATTTAATTATATGGTTGAACATTTTCTTGAGATTTTTATAAATGATTTTTCTATTTTTGGCGATTCATTTGATGATTGTTTGACTAATTTAGAAAAGATTTTGAGCAGGTGCGAAGAGAAGAATCTTGTACTGAATTGGAAAAAAATATCACTTTATAGTAACAAACAACATTATACTCGGTCACATTGTTTCATCAAAAGAAATTGGGGTTGAAAAATCTAAAATCGAGTTACTTGCTAACTTGCGAACACCAAAATTTATTAAAGATGTTTTATCATTCTTATGACATTTTTAGGACAGATTCAAAACCTGACATTATACCAATTAATGACTACTTTCCCAACGAATCTTTACTTTCTGTCTTTATAATGTTGTGGTTTGCTAATATTATCAATTTTCTTATTTTAGAATAAATGTCAACTCTTCGGAGCATCCAAGATAAAAGAAAGTTCTTAAGTAAAGAATTTTTGGGATGACCCATATTTATTCAAATATTATCCTAATCAAATATTTTAAAGATGCATTTCTGACAATGAGGTAAGTAATGTAATTAAATTTTATAATTCTAAGGCATGTGAGGACCATTTCTCATCAAGAAAGACAACTGCAGAAATCTTACAAAGTGAATTTTACTAGCCCACCATATTCAAGGACTTATGTGCATTTTGCAAAACTTGTGAAAATTATCAAAAGTTGAGATCTATTTTAAAATGTCACATGATCCTTTTTCTATTTTTATCATTGACTGATGGGGTATAGATTTTATAGGTCTATTTCCTTCTTCATTTCGTTTCTTGTACATTTTAGTCACAACAGATTATATTTCGAAATGGATAGAGGCAATTCCAAGTTAAAATAATGATCATAAAACAGTGATAAAGTTTTTGAAAGAAATTATCTTGATTCGATTTAAAATCCCTCTACCCATGATAAGTTATGGTGAAACACATTTCTACAATAAGCTATTCAAGTCTTTAATGAAGAAATATGGAATCACATACAAAGTTGCCACTCCTTATCACCCTCAAACAAGTGGACATGTAAAGCTTGATAATAGGAAGATCAAACATATGTTAGAGAAAATAGTAAACCTTAATAGAAAAGATTGGTATTTAAGACTTAATAATGCACTTTAGGCTTATCAAACTACTTATAAAACATCATTAAGTATGTCACCTTTGATGTAACCATATTATTCGATAGTTTCACCCATATTTACCTAATGTTTTGTCCATGTTTTATATGTAAAATGCCTTGATATTCTTTGTTTAATGTTTTCAAGACACTTTTGGATGAAAAATGCAAAAAGTAGTAAATTGGAGATAATTGGTAGATTTGATGTTCAGTCGACGTTCTGTGCAAAGTGTGAGTTCTAGAGATCAAAATAAAGTGATTCTAGTGGCACTAAAAAGCTAACATCCATACCTTTCTAGAAATGTAATGCAAGAAAAATAAAAAGAGGAAGATCATGGAAATCACATCCTTCAAAGTCAAATCTCGTATTCTGCCACTGTTAACCTTTGTCTATTCAAAATTCCATATCTAGAGCTATAGAAGTCTAATTTATGCAAACTTAATTGTTTTAGATTCCTGACTCAAAGGTCTATAAATGCTCCAAATTTCATCCAAAAAAATGTCAGATGAGGGAGATATGATTTTTCAAAGATGACAATTGAATTCTTCCAGCAATTAGGTTTCGTGAAGAAATGAGTCCAAATTACGTTTCGAAGCTTCTAAACCGTCATCCATGTTTTTATATCAGTAATTTAGCTCCTCTAAGTCAGAGTTTGAAGATTTCATGCAAGGCTATTTCTCTTTTTTAGGGAAAATAGTTATTGAAGTACTTAAATATCAATTGTCAACTTAAGGGAGGACTACTTTGTAAATTAGGAACTAGGGTTTCTTAGCATATAAAAAGAAAGAGAGAGAGGAGAGAAGGGGGGCAGCAGCCAGAAGTTAAGAAACACAAATTCTCTCCTCTATAAACCCAAAAAATCATGCTCTCTTTATTCTTTAAAAGTAGTTGTTCAATAGTTATGCAAGGCTAAGCTCTTTTCTTGGTTGCAAGGACACAATAAACCTTTGAATTTCAAGAACCGTGAGATTTATTCTTCCTTTTATTTTTAGTTTATAGTATGATTGTTTTCCTATGCATATTTTCTATGATTGTTGTTGATAATTGCTAGAACGGAACTCTAAGTTATTATTGTGAACAATTTATTGCTAAGTTTGATATCAAAACCGAAGTTGTGATGTATGAACTTGTGAAGCAACTAAGCTTGATAATTGTGGCGGAACTAAATTATTAAACTTAGGGAGAACACTCAAATATCTAGTTCTTAGGGTTGCCATTGAACTAAATCATTAATGCGGACATTGTGATTGTTTGTTGGTTAGGGTTAGTTATATGACGGATCCGTTAATTAACCAACATTAAGAAAAGATAAAAATTCAGAATATAAATTCATCAAGGATCGGTTCTAATTTCCGTTGGTGGATGTGTGTTTGCAATCAAGGTTTGTTTTCTTGATAAATTTTGAGTTCAATTGATTTTGTTTGCTAGTTTAATTTCTTCCATAGTTTAGATCATTACAAATCAAAACCCCCCAATTGCATAACGTATAGCATAAAAATCTAAACTAAATCTTCCTTGTGGGATTGACCCCTTACTTGCTCTATACTATCTTGTGTGTTGTGTTTTAAGCTAGGGTATTTAATTTGTACGACCACGACATCGCAACAAATTTTAGCGCCGTTGCCGAGGAAGTAATTTTAGTTGATTCTTGTGCTTGTACTGTTATTTTTAGTTGCTGTGATTTTTTATTTATATTTCTGGAAAAAAAAAAGAAATAGAATTTTTGCTTGCGGTGGTATTGTTTATTTGCGGTGGCGGTACTATTCAAAACAAAATTGTTTGTGGAATTAGGTTTTGGCTTCTCCTTTCCTGAAGGAAAACGACATTCCGAACAAGACTAGTTATACATTACTAGCCCCACCCTATTGAGGCTAAATTCCATTGTTTTCTAAGGTTTTAAGACAATTTTAGTTTTCTAACGTAGGATTTTTGTACAATTTACATTGTTTTTGATCTTTTATGTGATTGGTTTCTTTTACGTTTTCTTAATGATTTATGCCAGTAACACATTCTACTAATCAAAGTCAAGTGCAGTTGGATCTTGAAATAGACAAAACACCATGGCTATTGCACGACAACAAACACTCAAGGAGCTTACTGCTCCTAACGTGGAAAATCAGCCACTATGCATAAACATTGACAATAATGTAAACTTTGAGCTCAAATCTGGTTTTATACATTTGTTACCAACATTTAATGGTCTTGCAGGAGAAGATCCTCATACTCATCTCAAGGAGTTCCATATGGTTTGTGTTGGCATAAAACTAAATGGAGTTGATAAAGAACAAGTTAAGTTGAAAGCTTTCCCTTTCTCTTTAAAAGAGGCAGCAAAGGCATGGCTTTTCTCTATTCTTCCAGGATCTATTGGAACTTGGAATGCCATGAAAAAGATTTTCCTTGAAAAGTATTTCCCAGCATCTCGAGGTGCCAACATAAGGAAAGAAATATGTGGGATTCAGCAATCTCATGGAGAGACACTCTCTGAGTATTGGGAAATATTTGAGCAACTATGCATTCAATGCCCTTATCATCAAATACCCGATCAACTGCTCATTCAATATTTCTATGAAGGATTGATGTCTACTGACCGTAGTATCATTGATGCTGCAAGTGGAGGCACATTGGTGGATAAGACACCCGAGGCTGTATGCCAATTGATCTCAAACATGGCAGCTAACTCAAAACAGTTTGGCACTCGTGGAGACTTCTCTAACAAACGAGTAAATAAGGTAAGTATTTCTAACCTTGAAAATAACGTTAATGATCTTACTTCTCTTATGCGTTCTTTGGCTTGTGGAAATGTGCAGTAGGTGAAAGTTTGTAGCATATGCTCCTTACAAGGACATGCTTCGGATATGTGCCCAACAATGCAAGAAGATTACATTGAACAAGCTTATGCAATTGATGGAGCATTCAACGGACAGCCCTAGTGTAAATATGATCCCTTTTCCAACACGTACAATCCTGGATGGAGAGATCATCCCAACTTACGCTATGGCAACCCATCCTAACAAGGCAATCAAGGCCGACAATTCCATCCCCATGGATTTCAGCCCCAACATAATTATCAAGCAAGATAACCCCCTCCATTCACAAACTCCAATGTTACAAGGTTGTCATCCAATGATGATCTTCGCGAGATGATGAAAACTTTGGCTTCTAATATTGTTACCTTGCAATAAAATATCATGTCTTTTCAACAGGAAACAAGGTCAAGTATTCACAACTTAGAGAAGCAAATGGGGCAAGTAGATTCAAGTGTAGGGAAATTGGAGTCACAAATGAATGGAAAATTGCCCTCCCAAGCATTGAATCCAAAAGAGAATGTTAGTGTGATCATGCTGAGAAGTGGGAAAGAACTTGAAGAGAAAAGGTCAAAACAAATTGAGATGGAGGAAGAAGAAGAGATAGAAACTGAATTGAGTACAAAGAAGGAACATCATCCTCCTCCATAAACTAAAACATCGACCAACACTCCAAAGGTAACTCCTCACTTAATGAATTCAAGTTTTAAAGCAATTTAACCCTTTCTTGTGAGTTCTTCTAGGTCAAAGAAAGAGGACAAAGAAAAAGAGATTTTAGAGGTTTTCAAAAAAGTAGAACTCAACATTCCTTTGCTTGATGCTATCAAGCAAATTCCCAAGTATGCTAAATTTTTGAAGGAGTTGTGTACTACCAAGAGAGCTTTAAAATTGAAAGGTCATGAAATGGTAAGTATGGGTGAAGTTGTGTCTGCTGTTGTTCAAAAGAATGTCTTTGAAGCAAAAGGACCCAAGTGCGTTTACTATCCCATGTGTTATTGGTAATGCTAGTTTCAAGAGGGCCTTATGTGATTTAGGAGCATCCATTAGTGTTATGCCCAAACATGTTTATGATTCTCTTAGTTTTGAGCCTTTGCATAAAACTAGCATTGTAATACAACTTGTGGATCGTAGTTTGGTTTACCCACTTGGTGTGATAGAGGATGTCCTAGTCAAGATTGATACTTTGGTTATTCCATGTGACTTTTATATTCTTGATATGGAACATGATTCTTGTGCTTCATCAACCAACACTTCTATATTGTTTGGAAGACCATTCTTGAAAACTGCCAACACAAAGATTGATTGTGGTAAGGATACCTTGTCTATGGAGGTAGGAGATGAAAAAATTGAATTTAATTTTTATGATGCAATGAAATATCCTTATAGCAATGTTTATTCTATCACATGCTATGACCAAATTGATAAGTGTGTGTAGCAAGTTTGTGATTTTGATTGCGAAGATGGATTAAGCATAGCTTTGAGCTATGGCTATGATTTCACCAAGATAGAAGAGATGGAGAGGCACATATGTGTTCCCCAAAACATGCACGAATCAGTATTGGCCTTACAAGCTTTACAAACCGTTCCCCATGGTAATGTCTTTATTGATTTATTACTCTCACATAAAAAGCTTTTGCCATCTATTTTACAGGCCCCCGAGTTAGAATTAAAACCTTTGCTCTATAATTTAAAGTATGTATTCATTGCCAACAACAATACACTTCCCCTTATCATAGCAAAAGGTTTGACAAGTATACAAGAGGAAAAACTTGTGAAGTTGTTGTGTGATCACAAAACAGCCATTGGATGGACTTTAGTTGACATCAAGGGCACTAGTCCCTCAATGTGTATGCATCACATACTATTGGAGAACAACACAAAACCAACAAGGGAAATGTAAAGGAGGTTAAACCCACCTATGATGGAGGTAGTGAAAGCTGAAATTTTAAAATTGTTAGATGCAGGAGTCATTTACCCTATCACTGACAGTAAATGGGTAGCGTTAATCCATGTGGTGCCTAAAAAAACCAGAATCACGTTGGTGAAAAACAAAAATGATGAGCTCATTCCTACTCGCATCTCGAGTGGATGGAGAATGTGTGTTGATTATAGAAAGCTCAATCTTTCTACACGTAAAGATCATTTCCCATTACCATTCATAGATCAAATGCTTGAACGCCTAGCAGGTAAGTCTTTTTATTGCTTTCTTGATCGATATAGTGGATACAATCAGATTGTTATTAATCCTAAGGATCAAGAAAAAACTACATTTACTTGTCCATTTAGTACATATGCATAAAGGAGAATGCCTTTTGGTCTCTGTAATGCTCCTGCAACTTTTCAAAGATGCATGATGAGTATTTTTTCTGACTATGTTGAAAGAATAATGGAGGTTTTTATGGATAATTTCACGGTGTATGATGATTTTTTGAATAAATGTCTAGAAAATTTATCTTTGATCCTAAAAAGGTACATTGAAACAAACCTTGTCTTAAACTATGAAAAGTGTTATTTTATAGTAGAACAAGGAATAGTTCTTGGGCATATTGTGTCTTCACATGGATTACAAGTTGATAAAGCTAAGATAGATGTTATTTCATCATTGCCTTACCCCTCATGCGTGAGGGAAGTTCGTTCTTTTCTAGGTCATGCAGGTTTCTATCGATGCTTTATCAAAGATTTCTCGAAGATTACAGCACCTTTGTGCAGACTATTAGCCAAAGAAGTGGATTTTGTGTTTGATCAAACCTGTAAAGATGCCCATGATGAGCTTAAGAGACGTGTCATATCTGCCCCTATCATCCAACCACCAAATTGGGATGAACCTTTTGAGATAATGTGTGATGCGAGTAACTATACGGTAGGAGTTGTGCTTGGGTAAAGAATTGGAAAGAATTTGCATGTTATCGCCTATGTTTCTCGCATGTTGGATGGAGCACAATGCAATTACCATACAACTGAAAAGGAACTTTTTGCATTGGTGTTTGCTCTTGAAAAATTCAGGTCATATCTACTTGGTACAAAAGTCATTGTTTTTACTGACTATGCAGCTCTCAAGTATCTTTTGAAGAAGAAGGAGTCCAAACCAAGACTGATTAGGTGGATCTTGCTTTTACAAGAATTCGATCTTGAGATCAAAGACAAAAAAGGTGTTGAAAACCATGTGGCTGATCACTTAAGTCGACTGAGGACCGAGGATATTCCAACTGAAACAATAAGAGAAACATTTCCTTATGAACAGTTGTATATGTTGCACTCCTCTACAAAACCATGGTATGCTGATTTAGTAAACTATTTAGTCACCAAAGAATTCCCTCTAGGTTTGTCTACATCCTAAAAGGCCAAGTAATAGCTGATGCTAAATATTATTTTTGGGATACTCCTTACTTGTGGAAATTTTGTATGGATCAAGTAGTAAGGAGATGTGTACCACAAGATGAATTTCATTTCATTCTCACTTTTTATCATTCTCATTCTTGCGGTAGGCATTTTGGAGCAAAAAGAACAGCCCACAACGTACTTGAAAGTGGTTTCTATAGGCCTTTTATTTTTAAAGATGCATATCACTTCTGCAACTCATGTGAAAAATGCCAAAGAACATTAAGTATCACTCATAAAAATCAAATACCTTTAACAAATATTCTTGTAAGTGAAATTTTTCATGTTTGGGGTATTGACTTTATGGGTCCATTTCCTTCTTCTTTTGGAAATCTTTATATTCTTCTTGTTGTTGATTATGTGTCCAAATAAATTGAGGCGAAAGCCACACGAACTAACAATGCTAAGGTTGTTTTAGATTTTGTCAGGACTCACATATTTAATAGGTTTGGCATCCCTAAAGCTATCATCAGTGATTGTGGCACTTATTTCTGCAATCGTTTCATGGAAACATTGCTACACAAATATCATGTGACTCATCGAACATCCACAACATATCATCTTCAAATGAATGGCCAAGCTGAAATTTCCAATCGAGAAATCAAGTCCATTTTGGAGAAAACAGTGCAACTGAACCTACGAGATTGGAGTCTACACCTTGGAGATGCACTTTGGGCTTATAGGACTGCTTATAAATCACCTATAGGAATGTCACCTTATAGAATGATTTATGGGAAAGCATGTCATCTACCAGCGGAGCTTGAACACAAAGCTTTTTGGGCCATTAAACAATGCAACATGGATTATGATGCTGCTGGGATTGCAAGAAAATTACAACTGCAAGAGTTGAAAGAAATTCAAAATGATGCTTATGAGAATGCAAGGATTTGGAAAGAAAAGACTAAGAATCTTCATGACCGAATGCTTATAAGAAAGGAATTTCATGTTGAAGACAAAGCCCTTCTTTATCATTCGCGTTTGAAACTTTTTCCTAGAAAATTGCGCTCTCGTTGGATTGGACCATTTGTTGTTTCTAATATTTTTCCTTATGGTGCAGTTGAAATTACAAGTTTAGAAACCAGTAAAGTACTCAAGGTCAATGGACATCCTTTGAAACCTTTCTATAAAGGTTGGACAGTAGAACTCACCGCTTCTATAGAGTTAGCTGAACCAATCTATGAAGAATGAGCATGCCACATGTCAAGCCAATGACATAAAACAAAAGCGCTTACTGAGAGGTAACCCAGCACACAAAAAGAAAAATCAAATTTGCTTTCTTTTTCCTTATCTTTTATTTTTTTGTATTTTAATTTATTTTCTGTCATTCTCTTATGTTCTTTTGCTTTTATTTCAACATTAAAAACAATGTTGTGTTTTAAGTGTGGGGGTATAGGAAGAATTTTTGTTTTTTTATTTTAGTTTTCTTTGTTGTTCTTAAAAAAAAATGTGTTTGATCTTTTTAACTCCCATTGGTTTTTGAGAATATGAGTATTATGTATGAGAATTAATTGAGATAGATGAAGATATAAATCAAATGAAAGAGTATGCATGCAAATTTTAAGGTTTAATTGGTTTAGGGATTAACTTTGAGAATATGTCATGTTGATTTTATAATGTTATACTGCTGTAAGTTTTTGAGCCTTCAACATTGTATTCTTTGAGTGTGCATTCTTTCAATAATATCTATCTCTAGAACTTGCTTCATATCTTTCAATAATATATTCCATTACAAATATACATGAAGATGATAAAGGCAATAGAAATTTTAAAGCACTTGAATCAAAAAGCCAACCTAAAGCATATTATCCTTAGTGAGCCCCTTTTGAGCTTGTTTATCTTTTCTTTGCTTTATCCATGTATAAGCCTTAACTTTATATATATTTTCTTTTTCCCCTGGTCAAGGATTAGTAGAGCATATACTTGTGACACTTCATGGAATTATGGTTGGAAATTATGTGAAAAGACAGAAGAAGTGATGCTTGATGAAAAGATGGGCAAAATTACAAAAAAAAAGGAAAGAAAAAAAATGTTCCTTTATGTTCTCAAGATTTTATGTTAAAAGAGCTTAAAATCAAAAGGAGTTAAGCATTGTGATTAAAGATGAAAAATTTATGAGTTTTGATGGAATATCTTGTTTGAAATATCATTTTTCAAAATGCTCTACTTTTTTTATTTGAACCTTTTCTTTTACTCTCTTTTACCTTACCTTAACCTTAGCCCCATTACAACCGGAAAATAAGACCTTTTGATTCATGCATTGTTTGTAATATGTTAGTAATGGAGATGAGATTGAAAAGCAAGCTTATGGTAGAACATACTCTTTGATTGAATTTGAGAGATTTAAACACATAAACCCTAAACATATGAGTGTTGGAGTGTATATCAATGAGAGGACCTATTACTTTGGCATGACATAGATTTCATTTAAATTCTGATGATTGATTGAATTTTCAAGTTTGCATGTAAACAAATTCATAAAGAATTATTTATTTTATCCTTTTTTATTATATTCTTATTTATAATGTTTGTACTCTTAGACATTGATGCGAGATTAAGAGATTGATCATGGTTATTTTCAATTTAATTTTATTTATCCTTTCTTAAGGACGAGCAAGAACTAAGTGTGGGGGTATTTAATGTAACCATATTATTTGATAGTTTCACCCATATTTACCTAATGTTTTGTCCATGTTTTATATCTAAAATGCCTTGATATTTTTTTTTTATGTTTTGATGGCACTTTTGGATGAAAAATGCAAAAAGCAATAAATTGGAGATAATTGGTAGATTTGATGTTCAGTCGATGTTTTGTACAGAGCGTGAGTTCTAGAGATCAAAATAAAATGATTCCAATGGCACTAAAAAGCCAACATCCATACCTTTCTGGAAATATAATGCAAGAAAAATAAAAAGCGGAACATCATGGAAATCACATCCTTCAAAGTCAAATCTCGCATTCTGCCACTATTGACCTTTGTCTATTCAAAATTCAATATCTGGAGCTATAGAAGTCCAATTTATGCAAACTCAATTTTTTTGGATTCTAGACTCGAATGTCTGTAAACGCTCCAAATTTCATCTAAAAAAATGTCAGATGAGGGAGATATGATTTTTCAAAGATGACAACTGAATTCTGGCAGCAATAAGGTTTCGTGAAGAAATGAGTCCAAATTACATTTCGAAACTTCTAAACCGTCATCCAAGTTTTTATATCAGCAATTTAGCTCCTCTAAGTCAGAATTTGAAGATTTCATGCAATGATATTTCTCTTTTTTAGGGAAAATAGTTATTGAAGTACTTAAATGTTAATTGTCAACTTAAGGGGGGACTACTTTGTAAATTAGAAACTAGGGTTTCTTAGCATATAAAAAGAAAGAGAGAGAGGAGAGAAAGGGGGCAGCAGCCAGAAGTTAAGAAACACAAATTCTCTCCTCTACAAACCCAAAAAATCATGCTCTCTTTATTCTTTAAGAGTAGTTGTTCAATAGTTATGCAAGGCTAAGCTCTTTTCTTAGTTGTAAGGACACAACAAACCTTCGGATTTCAAGAACCATGAGATTTATTCTTCCTTTTATTTTCAATTTATACTATAAATAAGTATGATTGTTTTTCTATGCATATTTTCTATAATTGTTGTTGATAATTGCTAGAGCGGAACTCTAAGTTATTATTGTGAACAATTTATTGCTAAGTTTGATATCAAAACCAGAGTTGTGATGTATGAACTTGTGAAGCAACTAAGCTTTATAATTGTGGCAGAACTACATTATTAAACTTAGGAAGAACACTCAAATATCTAGTTCTTAGTGCTACCAATGAACTAAATCATTAATGTGGACACTGTGATTGTTTGTTGGTTAGGGTTAGTTATACGGCAGATCCGTTAATTAACCAACATTAAGAAAAGATAAAAATTCAGAATATAAATTCATTAAGGATCGGTTCTAATTTTCGTTGGTGGATGTGTGTTTGCAACCAAGGTTTGTTTTCTTGATAAATTTTGAGTTCAATTGATTTTGTTTGCTAGTTTAATTTCTTTCATAGTTTAGATCATTACAAATCAAAACCCCCCAATTGCATAACGTATAGCATAAAAATCTAAACTAAATCTTCCTTGTGGGATCGACCCCTTACTTGCTCTATACTATCTTATGTGTTGTGTTTTAAGATAGGGTAATTAATTTGTGCGACCACGACATCGCAACAACCTTATAGATTACTCTATAGAAAATCTTATCACTTGCGTGTGGAACTTCAACATAAAGCTTATTGGGCTATTAAAGCTTTCAATTCGAACCTTGATGATGCTAGTCAATAGTGAAAATTATAAATAAATGAGCTTAAAGAAATAAAAAATTATGCATATGAATATTCAAGAATTCATAAAGCAAGAATTAAAGAGTTTCATTACAAAAAAAATACTAAGACAAACATTCAATGTTAGTCAAAAGTATTGCTTTATAATTCTATACTCTATTTATTTCTTGGAAAACTAAAATTCAGATGGAATGGTCCTTTTATTATGAAACATATATGTCCATATAAGGCCTATAATATCGAGAATCTAAAGAATGACAATGTTTTCAAGGTAAATGGACATCGTTTGAAAGTTTACTTAGATAATTTTTCCGTTTAAAATGACTCTATTGAATTGAGTGATCCTGTATATAAAGATTGATTTACTTTTTCTCACATTGTTTTATGTTTTGTTTTGGTGAAACTTTTGTTTTGCTAGTCTCTCTCACCCTAGTCAAGTGGTAGATAACAGTACTCGGTGACCTAAGTCAATTCTTTTAGTTTTCCATAATAATTGATATTTGTGTATATATTTGTGCTATTCTTTGCTCTTTCCCCTTTCTTTGAATCTCTCCTCCAATTCTCATTTAAAAATGGACATTACTCCTTGAAAATTGAAAAAGTATTTTCCCACTCTGTCTTAAAATACAATTATAAAAATTTACCGTGCTAGATATACAAGATTGAGGTTGTTAATAAATCATAAAATTCCTAAAGATATTCGCTAACTGATTGAAGCAAAGGTCTGATTATTAGGTGAATTTTCCAATTCCTTCATTCCAACATTCCTAGAACAATTAAAAGCACTTTTGTAAAGAAACATCATGCAAAATGACTGAAAGTCTATCACAGATGTGCTAAATGGACTTGTAATGCAACATGTTGTTCTTTAGGAATGGTATTTGTAAATCGTGAAGATAAAATATAATTCATTAAGGATGGCCTGAGTAAGGGGTTTTTATATAATCTTCTATTGACTCTTAAGATGCATCCTAGTAGAGCTGTGGATCGTGCAATTCATGATTTATGACCACAATTCCATAAAGAATATGATTGACTTAGTCTTGAGAATTTGACTAAAAAAAACCCTATTTGCTAATTTTTAGGAAAACTAGATAGGAAGCCTATCACCGACTCATAGAGGGCATTTAAGCCATTCTTGGATGTAAAACCAATGAAAAGTGTGAGCCACAATCAAAACTACTTGTACATACACATATTGTATTTTTAAAAAATATTATAAATAAATAAAAAGAGAGATAGAGAGAGAGAGAGACTCCAGGTGGCCTATATATAAATGCTATGATTGCATTTTCAGTTCTCATATATAAAATCTTCTCTTTCTTCCCTTCATTTCTACTCAACCCATACATTCAACAAATATAGAAACATGTAGAAATGGTAAATTCTTCAAGTCAACACATAAGAAACATTTGTGTTTTTGGTGGATCTAGTCTTAGAAAGAAAATAGAGTTTTTAAAATCAACAAATCATCTTGGTTAGGTACTAGCTAAGAGAAAGATTCATTTAGTTTTTAGGAGGTAGTTAAGTTTTGGGTGTCGTCCCTAAAGCTTTAGCAAATAAGAACGTTATTGGAAAAACAATTGGAGAGGAACTATAGGTCTCCATAATGTCTGATTAAATGAATGCAATGTTCAACCATGTTGATGCCTTCATTGCCTTATCAAGTGGTCTGGGCATATTAGAAAAGATCTTTCATATTTTTTCTTGGGCTCAACTGCACATTCACCATAAACTCATAGGTGTGTTAAATGTTAATGGTTATTATAATAAGTTGTTGTCGTTTCTTGATCATGCTGTGGAACAGGAATTTCTAACATCTTCACCATGAAAAATTATAATCTCTACTAGCTACTACTACTACTGAACAATTGATTGATAAATTACAATCTTTCACTTTTGTAATTAATCACTCTATGAGTCATATAAATTGATAACTAAGAAAATCTGTGAAAAAGTTTAGATTAGATTTGAGCCTTCATTTATGAATCTTTATGTCATTTGGTTATCTTAATAATATATTATTTTGTTTTGTTATTTGTCATATTTGTTTAAGTATGTTTCAAGTTTATTAGTCTTTAATGTTTCAAGTGATGTCTTTTATGCTCTATCTTTCTATCTTACGACATTGAAAATAATGTCTCGTTTAGGTTGGATGAAAAAGATAGTAGTTGATATTAAAAAAAAATTAATTAACTAATTATATTTTCTATTTCATAAACCATTTGCAAAACTGTTGTTACTAGGATGACAAAATAAAGAAATTCTTTTATTAAGGTGACTCTTGAGACGTATCTTAGTAAGCATTCTTAACAAGGTCTATCAAGATACTTCTAGAAATATTCAGGTTTATAAACTCTCGCATTGTTATTACTTAATTCTTCTCATATACTCATTTAACAAGTATTTTTAAACCTTTATTTTCATACATACACTTTAATATATGATTGTGGGTTACACATTGGATTATTATATTATTTATGTTTTTTTATTGACGATAACAACTAAAGGAAATGAATGGTATATAAATTGTAAAAAAAAATAAAACAAAAATAATGATAATAAAAACATAAATAAGTTTGGTTTCATAGCCTCTCTAACCTAAACAATTAAGTCTGAAGGGGTGTTTTAAACCTAAAACCCTAAAGTCAACTAACTTGAAAGCTATTGACCCAATGCTTGTTATATGAGTTGAGGAGAAAAGCTTAAGGGAATCAAACATTACAGTATTTACGTATCAGTATCTGCAACCCGAGTTATGAAGCTTATAGGGGTGTCTTAACACCTAATGCTTTAAAACCAACTAGTCTTGGAGTCATTAGCCAAAAGCTCATTACATAGGTTAAAGATGCATTGTGTTTTAAGTTATATGTATATATATTAATATAAAAAAGAAAAAAAATAATCTCAACCCAAGAAAGTTAACATTAAATATTACAACAAAATTTTTATTTTCTTTCAAATAAAATCCTATAACTATGTGTTGATATATTGAGTATAAAAAAAGTATTTATTAATATCTTGTTTAAGAGGTATTAAGTAGATATATATAAATTTAATAAGAATTTGTTTATCTAAATAAATTAATGCAAGTTAAATGATGAATGCTTTGTTTTGTGGAATTTACACATTATTTTTCTATTTTAACGCTTTAATTACTAAGGACTAGTAATAAGCTAGTTAGGGGGTATGATTAGTACTTAAAAGTATATTTTTATCAATGTTTTATATTATCGTTTTGCACTTAAAGTATCAATAACTCTATAATTAAAGCATATTTTATAATAACAAATCTGATAACATAAAATAGCTTTAATTTTTCATAAATTTTCATTATAAATGCAAACCTATCATATAAATAAAATGATTGATTGATGAGTCGAAGGATTGAAATTGAAATGACAAAGAGAGGACCAAACTTAAAGAAGAGATGTTGATGCAGTCCAAATTAAAATATTGTTTGATAATTAGGTCATATCTGAAGGTATAGATCTCAGATTTAGGTCTGTTTTATATGAATGGAAAGCTAAGACATAGGCCTAAAACTTTCATGCGAAAGGCAAGACTCAATCCTACTGTTTGGAATTCAAAATTTTAGTAACAACATAGAAGTCTGAATCTGTCCTGTAGCCTAGATACTATTTACTGTTCAACCTATATTTTGAGTTCTAAAAGTCCAAATGATCTCAATTTTTTTTTGTGGAAAGCTAAGTCATTTTTTAAAAACTTTCATGAGTAAGGTTGGTTCAAATTATGATGTTCTCAATGATATTTTCATAAGTAAGTTTGGTTCAAATTCTGATGTTATGAATGACGTTTTATTTAGACATGAAGATAAGGATTATCAATAAGTCAAGATGTGGCCATTAACTTAATAATTAGTCATCAAATCAATAGTTTTCAATTTTGGCCTATAAAAGGAGGTATTTTTCATGTATTTAGGCATCTTGGTTTTCAAATCAAGATCATGCTATTGCTCTCTCTTTATTGTAATGCTTAAGTTTTACTTATAATAATATTTTGTTTATGCTTCTCATTTTCTTTCTCTTGTTTAGTTAATTTTTATCTTATTTATGTTATTATCTTATTTATTTATGTCTCTCTCTTTTAATATGTTTAGTTAAGTTTATTATGTTAAGGTGAAAAGGTTACATTAATGGTGTAAGAATAAATATGAACTTTAATGTTTGATACTAACATGTTTTGTATTTGTTATCTTATTCACTTTTAATACTTTATTTATTAAATGGTTAGTCTAGATTTGTGTTGTATAGCACTTGATGCAACAAATATTTGATACTTTTATAGCTCAACCGTATGGTATAACTAATACTTGTGCTATGAAAAGAATTGATTTGTTGTTAACATAAATTATAATTAGCTCAAAGTTGTTGTTGTATTATTGTTGCTTATAATTTATATAATTAACTAATGGTACCATCCACTACCTGCTACGTTGCATGTAGCATACATGCGATGATCTTGTATGTGCTGATATTCATCCTAAATATTTGGGATTTGACTTATAGTCCCTATTTGATTGTCATGGCCTATCAATACACCTTGGTTGGTAATAATATGCTCTAGATATTCTAGTTCTTGCTGACCAAATGCACATTTGCTTGCTTTGACAGAGAATTGGTTGTCTCAATATTTCAAAAGTTAGTTATATATTTACTAGATGTTTATCCCAATCATAACTATAGATCCAAATGTCAGCAAATAAAACTAATATAAATTACTATGATAGATATCAACACAGATAATATAAAAATAAGTGAATTATTTTCTTTTCTGATGAGAAAGTACCGTAGTTCTAAATAAAAATTAATTTTCTAAATCTTTCCATAACAATTGTTGGCTGTTTAAATAGCAAGGCCACGTACAAGTGAACCAAATCAAATGGGAAACTAGAAACTGGATGTTAAACTCACGTAAAATAACATTTACAAATACACAACATCATACACATGATCACATGTAAACTGAATATAACTGCATGAAAGAAAAGTGATATAAAAAAAAAAAAACTGTTGAAAACCCATTCACATGTAAAATTCCTCCCACATGCTTTAATGGTTTCGTCCACTACCTGCTACGTTGCATGCAGCAATCTTGTACATGTTGATATTCATCCCAAATATTTAGGATTCAACTTATGGCCCCTCTCTGATCGTCGTGGCCTATCAATACCTTCCCCATCAAGTGAATCCTTGTCCCCAAGGTCCAAATTCGCTCTCAAGGTCTTGATTCGAAAACAGCTCTCAGAGTCAGGTTCCCACGTTGCCTCCTTGACAAAAAGATGCTTTCATTGCACTCAGCTTTTAGCGACAAGTTGTGTTCCTTGTTTGAGTCAACAGTAGTCTAAAACACTTCGCGGCTCTAACATTATTACCTCGTCAGCGTTGACTGGTGGTAATTCAACTTGCTTTGGCTCAAAAATTCCTTCGTTTATCTGGTATCGTTTAGGCAGTGAGACATGAAACAAACAAAACATGAAATACAAAAAGAAAAACAAATTAAGAAAATACAACAAATTAACAAGAACACAGGATCTATGCCACAATAACAACTAAAAATCTAAACGAAGAGGAAAGCAGATAATAAAGAGAGATTTAAGAAAGAGATTTACCTGAAATAAAAGGATTCAAAAAGCTTCAATGAAGATTGTTGCAGAAGGCAAAAAAAAAAAATGATTATGTTTTCTATTCTAGTAAAGAAGAGATTCAAGGGGGAGAGATTTGCAATAGCCAAAAAGTTTTTTATGAGGTATTTTATTTGCGAAGAAAAGAAAGGGTTTTCAAAGATAAATTTCTCTTGTAAAGGTTTAACTTCTTTAACTAGAAATCATTTTCCCTTTGATGAAAGTTCCTTCGATAAACTTTCCTTGAGCTCATCGAAGTAGAAAAGTTGTTCCTAGAAAAGTATTTTTCTGGAAACAAACAAGGCATGAGGTACCACTGAGCCAAAATCTACAATTGGTTTTCCCGAATTGCAGCTATGTGATTAATAATTATGTTTAAACATGGGATTGAATGGTGCAATTGATTGCCATCCACACCCAAACATTGCGTTTGCATCATACAAAGATCTCCCACATAAATTCTGGAAAAAAACCGAACAAAAGGAAAAGGAAATATCACGTGCATTGAATGAGTAATATCTAAACATTGAACCCCACAAATCCAGTACTTGGAATTTTCCGGAAAGTAATTTTGGCAGCAGTCCCTGTAAGATTAGCATTATTCCAAAATAATTATACTCGCTAGCCAGAACATAACCAGTTTTAGAGAACACTGCATACTTTGATAAATAGTACAGCAGACCATTGATCATGCAGCCACAATTCTGATACAAGCCCAATTTAAAGATTAGTGGAATTGGATACCGCAATCACTCACGATGAAATGATATATAATGCAGAATGGTTTAAAAAAAGTGCAAGCACATCTATATGTACAATTGGTTAGTAAAAATCCGGGAAAGTAGTTTTTTGAACACAGTTTCTACAGAAGGGTAGTCAATATCAAATCCAAAGCTTTGTCCGCCATACTGTACATAAAGATACCCTTTAGGGGATAAAGGTGGAGGCAAAATCTTAGAGATCTGGGGTAAACCTGAGAGGGGTGGGGAAGGCAAGTCTTTCTTCTTCAAAGCATAGTATACATCCGCTAGTAGAAGCCATATAAGGTCAGAGTCGATGGATGCAAGTCCACATAGTGCATTAATGGACGCATCATGAAGCCCTTTAACACCACTAAAAGCTATTCCCACAACAAGGCCACTAACCTTCTTGAGGACTATTTGCAATGCTGATCTGCTCCTTTTATTCTGGGACAAATAAGCAATCATGTTGAGCACTGCAACCTGGACCTTCAAGTTTGAAATTTCAGACATCGAGTCCCCTGAGGAAGTAGGAGCGCTTCTGTAAGGAAGTTGAAGTGGAGTTCGTTCTTCTTTGGAAAACGGTTTCTTCTGTAATGGAGATGTTGAAAGAAGTTTCCAGAAGTGTGGTCCATCGGTGTGGAAGCGCCGAGAAAAGAAATCTCCTCCACAAATTAATACTACACTGGATATCACACTTAAACATCTCCTGACAGCCTGTCAAATGAAAGGAGTTAGAATCCAAGATAATAGTACCAAATGATTGTTAATATGAAATTCTTCTGTTTCTTTACTCTTTTCAACTTCAGCAATTCAGGATGTGAAAAGGCTGGGCTAAGAATGAAGCTTGCTGTGAGTTAAAAGAATTTAAAACCATAAACAAGAGCTGACCTATGTTTTTTGTAGAAAAAAAATGCCCCAGGACTAGATTAACAAAGCAACAATGTTTCAATACAATCACTAAAGGTATACCACATTAGGCAACTTCCAACGGGAAAAGATGAATACGCACCACTAGGTTTTTATTACGAACACAAGCAACCAAGAATGGCCATATTTTATTCATTGCTGGGAGCAACCTGTTCTCATCAGTCCCTTCCTCAGCCGCTTCCAAAGTATCTTGAAGCTGATATAATGAATTTGATTGAATCACTTCCTCAATTGCTTCTTTAGTTTCTTTCTCATGCCTGTATGCTTCTTCCACTTTGGCCAGTGTCACAATGCCATCCTAAGAATGCAATTTGTCATGAGAATATATTAAGAAAAATCTCTCGAGAATTTGTTTGATGCACAGCATTAGCGTAACGAAAACAGTTGATTCACAGATTTAAAGTAATCTGAAAGGTTCTAGTCTGTTCAATTAACTTTTTAAGATAAAATACAAAAATAATTATAAGAACTGAGAGATAGGGCATCACCACTATATTAATAGCACCTTGCCGACCTTCTATCCAAGGAATTTGCAATTAGAATATTTAGGTTTCAGAAGCACCAGAACTGGAGAGATGACCATAATTTCTAAAAGCAATGACACCAAGGCACAATTTGGAATTGTGTTCCAAATGGCATTTCATAAAAAAATTGATTTTTTTTTGCTTAAAATAAATTTTTTAATGTTTTTAGATCGTTTTGATATGCTGATGTAAAAACTAATTTTTAAAAAATTAAAAAATGTTATTTTTGTGTTTTTTTAAGAGAAAAACACTTTTAAAAACAACCACTGCCACACTCTCAAACATCCCTTGACATGACTACTACAATTAAAAACCCCAGTACTCCCAACAACATCCAAAAAAATTAGGTATCACATCTACCACCAATAGACGCAAGTTTGAGCTTCATAAATGTAAGGCGTAAGAAAAAAACAGATGTTAAGTTGTGCAAAGCATCTTAAGTCTCACATCTATATTTCAACAAGCTTATTTGATATCACACACCTGATGAAATTTCAAAAATTAATATGCACCCAAGGTACCTCAACTATATTCAGGGCCACCATGCATTCCTCTTGCTTCATTGAAGCTAGTAGTGGGATCGCAGCTGTTAAGCATGAACCAGCAATTGATCCAACAGTTCGTCTGTATCTTTTGGAATCATTCAACTTGAAAAGCAAATTCTCCCATTGCTCTGCAATCAATATCATTGCTAAAAGCTTTCTCAACAAACACACATACACTTTAAATGAAAAGAACTAAATTCTTCTGTCTTCAGGACAGGAATCAAAATCAGATCAACTAAGATACATAAACAGACATAAAACTAGCAGGAGGGATACAGTTCAATGGTTCACAAGAAGAAGTGGATGATTCAATAAGGAGTCATGAAGTGTCCCTTGGTTATTCACAATCTGTTACATAGTTTAGGTGAATATTCTGCATCGCACTGCAACTAAAAGACACAGGCTATGAATGTGAAAACTGCCAAAAGCAACATTATTTCCATATCAAGCACAAAGGAAAAAATTCCCATCTCCTTGATATCTGAAAATAACAAGAAAAACAATGGGAGCAAGCACAAATGCACGACCATGGGCATCATCATTTTGAAATGGTGCACAATTAATTTCATGGCATCCTTTTTATCCAAAAGTTTGTAAATGATAACATAGAGACATCAAAACTGTACACCTAAATCGAAAGAACCAGATCATGAAACCTTGGATCCAATTCCAAACTGAATAAGCAGAATGCAAGACATAATTGCTGAAGTAATCACCTGATTCCATGTCAGACATATCAATATCATTGTCATAATATGATGTTGAGTTTTCATGGGATTCCAGTTTTTTTCCTTCTCCCATATCAGATACTTTGGACTTGACATGCATATGATAAGATTCTGCATTGGTGGGCAGTGAAGAAGCCTCAAGTTTAGACGCCTTACCAATTTCCGCTACAGCCTACAGGAAACAAAATTGTTGACAATAAGAAAAATATCATATACAATAAATTACTGGGTAGACACTGACATAAAATACAACCTTCAAAAAGGGAATAGTTAAAACTGGGTGTTGATGTCTACCAAGAATCTCGAGTTCCTGAGAAACAGAGCGCATCTGCACAATTTTGCAACATTTGTCTTGAGCAATATATATCAGCAGCAAATCAATTTAAATGCAATTTATTGACTAATAAAATGCCAAGTGGGTTAAAGCAAAATTAACAACATGAGAAAAAGAATGTGTATGCCCATGAGAAAGACCAAGGAGCATAAATTTAATAATTAGTGAAACAAAAGAAAAAATAACAATGTATCAGAAAATTGACCAAGCCAACTCAAAACTGCTCTCAAAATTCAGGGTAAATTGCCATACTGGTTCCTCCAGCAGAGGCAGTATCATATGAGCTACTCCAACATAAGAAAGCAATGAAGCCAGCACATTTGGCACACGTGGGTTTAGATCCAAATGACGCAGTTGTCGACATATTGAATCTATTATGTAGTCTGCATTTGCCAAGACTAATTGCCCAACCTACAAGAAAAAATAACAATATAAAGACAGTCACAGAAGCATGGATCCAGAGGCAGATAAAATGTTGGCTATGCAAGCTCACCGTTGGATGGCCCGATGCACAGGAAAGGACATGTAAAACAGCATCAGAAGCTTGTCTAACTTGGATGTTTGAACATATTAGACTCTCAAGCAACAAATAAAGGGATGAATGAAGAAATCCACTAGAAGCGAAATCTTTCCCAAGGCACATGGAAAAGATACCTATCCCATCAATAATAACCTGATTGAGAAACAAAAGGTTAGAATAGAAGCTCAGTAATATGCCATCCAGGAAATTGATGAACTAATGCAGGATTCATAAAATTATATGCACTTTCTGATAGAAAGACAAAGTACCTGTTGCAGCATGGCAGTATCGTGGAAGAAGTGCAAGGTAATTTCTTCAACTTCACCACCAGACTGTATGAGAGAAGATTTTTGATCTATTGGAAGGTTCCACACTTCAGAAGATAGATATTCGTGTGCAATTCTACCAACACAATCATTCAAATGACTCCTGGCAACTCTTTCCTGTGAAACCTTCCAAATAGATCGAGTACACTCAAGATGTTCAAATGTATTGGGCTGAGCATCAGCACCTTCTGCATCAGGTGCTTGAACTCCTTCCCTGTTTAATTCAGACTTACGAAACAATCTTATAAGATTATCAACTGCTTGGTCAGAGAGACCAAAAATCATCTCATTCAGAATACACACTGCAGTGCTTGCCTGGCACAGCAATTGGCCTGAACCTGTCCTGTTATACCATGATTGCCAGCTTTCTTTAGTAAACTCCTTATCACGGATCTCAGAAACCAGTTTACGAAGGTGACCCAGTGGTATATCACTAACAACGGACATATGCCCTTCAGTTTTAGAGTCTAGCAAAACACAAAAAGAAAAACAAGCGTGGTGTTAAGTATAGAGAACATGAGACCCAAGTCTAGTAAAGAAACTGACAGTACAAGAGTTGAGATGACCTGTCATTAAAGATAAACCTACAAGTCTAAGAATTCCTGCTAGAGTCTGATATAATTTCTGACTACCAAACCAAGGGGGCATGCGTGGAAGCTCAGAATTGTCCTGCAGAGAGAGCGATGGGTTTTGTATTGCTTTTCCATTGATATCCCTGGACTTTGGGTTATCAGAAGGAACAACATCCACAATGGGTTGGTAATCGGAGGAAAATCGAGAACCAGATTTCAACTCAGCAATAGAGTGAAGATATCCAATTGAAGATGGCCTTGCTAACATAAACTTGTCAAGAGCACCTATAAATACTGAATTCTGACTCAAACCGAGGGCAAAAATATCCAAAAATCTTGCAGCTGTTACCTATGCATATAAGAAGGGATAGCTGGAAATTATAACTTTCCTCGTACAAAGAATGAAAAATAAAAAAGGGGAACTCATATGTCAGGCACCTACAGGAGACTGAAGGTGATCCATCAAAAACTTGGGACCGGAATAGTAGATAACTACAAGTAATTGCTGGGCATGTGAGAGCGCATGTGATTCATCATTGCTGAAAAACACTTTTGGAAGCTTCTCGACAAGCCTTAAGAGGAAACGAAATTCATAATAAGAAATTATTTTGAAGAAGAAATCATGTATGCCCCCACATCCAGTCTACTCTCACATAAAGGACTAACCTGCTGAAAAGCTCAGCAACATCAGATTGTACATTAAGTTTGCTGCTTGATGAAAGTAAATATTCAAGAAACTCCTGAGCAGGTGCAGAAATGTCTCCACATTCATCAACGACCAAGACAAATAGACACTCCTGCATGATTACTCATCAGAATATGCATGAAGCCAAAATTTACAAGTTAAAAGTTATTAGATGCCTTATCCAATCTAATTAAAAACAACATCCTAAACAAACATAATGTTTTTTCTAACAGCTTCCATTCTTACAGGATAACAATGACAAGGAATACAAATGATTCTAAAACTTTACAACAGACAACAAAATGCAACACCATTTGCACCCATATATATTGAATGTCTGGTACTACCAGCAAGTCAACTTCAAGGAAAAAATGACAGGTTACATGGAAATAGATTTTAATTCTTAGCTTACCAAAAACATTGATTTGCTTTGCTTGAGAGTGCAACTGCACTTTGACAACAGCCCTTGTATGACAGCCAGCAGTCCTTGTCTCACCTTTCTTGCTGGATGAAGACAAATCTAGAAACATTTAAACTATTAAGGCAATGAAAAGAATCAACTGACAACATCTAAGGAGAGAGAGTGGGTAAATGCACTAACTCAAAAATGAGGTTTTGTAAAGCCCTGATTCCTCTACCAAAATCTTAACAGGAACTAAAAGCTGAACAAAAAGGGAATTTCAAAAACATACATGTGGAAAGGTTGCACTCAAAAGTCTATCCACATGTGCTGAAGTTTCCTCAACCCAGTCTCTTGTGCGATCCACATGCAAAGCTCCTTTGTCATTGCCAGGCTTAGCACTTTGAAATTCAGATGCAGAAGTAACTGATTTTACTGCTTCAGCAACTGAATTTTCAGCTGCAACTTTACTCTGATTTTGAGTGCTAACAGGTAACTGGCGAAGTTCATCCAGAACTGAGTGGATAGAAGATCCTTTCTTATGTGAATGAAAGCCAGAACCAGCACATAAAGATCTATCAAGACTGGATACATTAGCATCATCCTCAAGGACAATCATCAGATACTCAGCCAAGGCTCTAATTGCCTGGTCAATAGCCTCCACACTTCCAGCTGCCCCACTTATCATCGTTTTTGACATATGCAAAACTTTTGCAAATTGACTAACAACACCAGGTAAGAAGAAAGCCAATGCATCTGCAGTCCCAATCTACCAAAGATAATTTACCACTAAAATTAGCTAATTGTTGTTGTGAGAACTTGTTTGCAGGATAAAGCTGAAGGTAGGATTCAGTTAACCCAAAAGCTAATCTAAATTACTATAATCCTTCCTGCTAGAAGAAACTTCTGGTCTTATCATTTCCAACAAAAAATCAAAGTGAGTAACTAATAAGAAAGATACACTAATGGATAGGAACGCTGCCACACAGCAAATCATCTTCTATTAAGACTGAACACCTTAAGAAAAATCTCCCAAGCTAACAGTCAATAATTACAAAATACAATAAATTAATGCAACATAGTTACATCACAAACAAAAATCCAACAAGTTGCCCCAAAAATAACTAAATTCAATCACCCCAAGCACTCCGTGCAAAAGAACTAAACAGAGCACTTACATAACAAAATTATATGCCAATTCACTACTGCAAGTTATGAGCTTTAACATTACCATTTTACATACTACCACGATGAGATGAAATTACCTTAGCAACAAGAGCACGCACAGTCAAAAATGCTTCAACCCGAATCTTCGCACTCCCTCTATGTCCTCTAGCAACCTCATTATCTGCAGCCTTTTATAATAATAATAAAATAAAAGGACCATTTTCAGCGCAAACTCAAATATGAACAACAAGGGCAACTCCCAAAAATCACAACTTACTTTGAGAAGAAGTGAAAACCAATGCCCAACAGCAGCAGAAGCACTCTGCGACCTCAAAAACGAAACCAAACATTCTCCTTCCCCTCCTACAAAATCCCGAGCTGAACTCACATTCCGATTGTCTCGGGCCTCTACAAGCGCAGGCAAACCATTAATTTCTTCACATGAACAGCCTTCAACTCCACACGAACTTAATCCCTCAATTAATGCCCTAAAACACTTAATCACTCCTGCTCTAAACTCCTCCGAAGCCTCATTTTCCGTTAACATGGCCGCATACGTCAACTTCTTCATCAACACTACCATCTAAAAACAAAAATCTTTAATTAATTTAAACAAATTCAAGCAGGAAATTTCGAATTTTTGTTTGAAATACCTGATCAATGGAAACTAAATAACACTTGTTCAACAACTCTTCTAAGCACTGAACAACTCCTTCGGCTACTCTGTCGCTTATTTTATGAGGCTTAGGATTTTGTTTTCGAGAATCAACGGCGGCGTCGAGGAGGAGGAGGAGAGGGAATAAAGCGTAGTCGAATAAAGGTTGGAGAGAAGGAGGAGGAGAGTCGTGGAGGAATTGGACAAGTGAGGGAATTGAAGACGAAAAAGAAGTAGGATTAGGGTTTTGGAGGAGTTGAAGAAGGTCCAAACAGTAAGGTTTTAGCTGCGAAAACACAACACCGCTGCTGATAATATTTTGTTGTTGTTCTTCTTCTTCTTCTTCATTGACGTCGTCGTTTTGGTGGTTGAAATTGGTGGTGATCAGGTGATTAAAAGCGTCCATTTTCAGAGAGAGAGGGGGAGAAGTAGGCGCTTGTTCGAGAGAGTGAGAGCAGAAGAGAAGAAGACGAAGGAAAGGAGGAAGAGGGGGTGGAAGAGTGGGTTGTAATTTAGGGAGATGCGAGGGTGAAGTTGAAGTTGTCGTACAGTATTTAAGCTCCGTGGTTTTTATTATTTTTAAAATATTTTTTATTTATAAATATATTAAAATAATATTATTTATTTTTAAAAAATTATTTTTAATATTCTCATTTTAAATTGATTTAAAAATAATAATAAATTAATTTAAAGTAAAAAATAAAAAATAATTTTTTTTCAAAAATACTTTTGAAACGCAAAAATAAACAGGACTTAACTTATGAAGGGCATTAACCAAAAGAAAAGGATAAATTTTTGGCTTTTATCTTTTTCTTTTTTTAACATCTTCAAGGTAAAATCTATATTGAAAAACTAAAATAGTATTTTTATGTTATTTTTATGCATCAATAAAAAATGTTAAAGATTTATTTAATATATATCATAATTGTGAGACATATACTCTAATAAAGTAGCTTAACACGGCCAACTTTCTTTGCACTTAATAGCTACTTATAGGAGTCATTTTTTAAATGATGATAACGAAAGCTTCTAGTTTAAAATGTAAAAAGGGTTTGAAAAATAGAGAATTAGAAAAGCAGGTTCTTTATTGAAGAGGTTTCTCTTTAAAAGCCTATATTTTAAAAGTTTTGCCTCATAACATTATAAACATCCTCTATTTGTACTACTTTGAAAGCTTTTGCTTACATCACACCTTACATCAAAAAAGCATTGAAGTATACTTAATAATGCACCCTTACATGACTCATGATACAAACGACAAACTAGTACAATATTAATATCAATCAAAAATAGGTTCATGATCTGGAGAGAGATTTTGGTTTGACAAGTTATGCTGGTCATGAATAGTTTGGACTTGTAGAGCTAGCACATAGTCATCTTCTACAATCATTTCCATCTCATGTGGTTCAAAAAGCTTTAGCATTCCTAAAATTATTTGCTTGAGTTTTTTGTTTTGATATTGTATCTACAAGTTGTAAAGATGAGTAGAATATTAAGGATCATACAAATTATAAACAATTTCTTCATCAGAGTTTGTTCCTTTAAGTCATATTTCATCAGGAATAATCTTATTCTGAAGGCACACTATTTTTTGCAAGGTCATGATGTCCAAGAGATTATCTAAGGGTTTTACATACAGGAAATATGGATGAGTTTTGTATATTGTAGACTGTGAAAAACTCATAACCAGATTGTCTGTTGAAGCTTTGAAAGGCTTGTGGAATATGAAAATAGAGAACAAATGAGCAAAAGCTTACTTAATAGATTTATTATGAAGTGTATTGCGGTGCACTTTAATCCAGAAGGTTTGTGCATGAGGCCATTTAGATTTTTCCTGTTGAAAAAGAGAGATCCATTATGTGAGGTTGTAGAACCATTTGTGAAATTTTAAAATATAGTTCCACATGTCTGCTGGCCATAATGTCCTGAGAAATCTGGAAAAAAAAGATTAGTGGGAAACTCGATAGCAATATAGCATAAGTGATAGAAATACCATAAAAAAAGGTAGAGTTTCTTAGGAACAATCCAACAAGTTTGAAGGTGAAAAGGTGAATGAAAGGATATTTAGGATGGATGCTAGACTTTGAAAACAGACATATCATAATTAAGAAGAATGTAGAGTGTGGTTAAGAACTATTTCTTGAGCAAGAAAAGTTAAGTCATTTGTAGGGAAGTCTTGTTTGGGTGGAGGAGGATTGGAAGAAGAGGCTATAAGAATCAGGAGAAGGAGTAGTGTTTGTGATTTGAGTAGTCTGGTGAGCATATCTAGAATCAAGTTCTTGTTTCATTTTATATGCTTGATAGTGAAGGTATACTTGGAAAACCACTTAGCTAATCTCAGAAGTTATGAATGAGGAAGCATCTTGTTAATTAATACTTAAAAGTATATTTTTATCAAGGTTTTATATTAACATTTTACCCTTAAAGTATTTATAACTCATTAACTAAAACATGTTTTATAATAACAAGTTTAATATTATAAAATACCTTTATTTTATGGTAAATATTTTCATTAATATATTGTTTATGCCTTTCATTTCATTTCATTTCCTTTACTTAGTTGAATTTTATCTTATTTATGTTCTTGTCTTGTTTATTTATGTTTTTCTCTTTTATTATGTTTAGCTAAGTTTATTATGTCAAGGTAAAAAGGTTACACTAATGGTATAAGAATAAGTATAGTCTAAACTTAACAAGGACTTTAATGTTTAATACTAATATGTTTTGTATTTATTATCTTGTTCACTCTTAATACTTTACTTGTTAAATAGTTAATCTGGATTTATATTGTACAATAATTAGTACAACAAATACTTGGCACTTTCATAGCCCAACCGTATGGTATAACTGACACTTGTGCTATAAAAGAAACTTAATTTGTTGTTAACATAAATGATAATAAAAACATTTACTATAAATTGAAGGTATCTTATGGTATCAAACTTGTTATTATAAAACATGCAGTTAAAGAGTTATTGATATTTCAAGTGCAAAATAATAGTATAAAACCTTGATAAAAATACATTTTTAAGTGATAATCGCACCTCCCAACTAGTTTATTACTAGTCACTAGTAATCAAAGCATTAAAATAGAAAAACAATTTGCAAATTCCATAAAGCAAAGCATTCATCATTCAACTTACATTAATCTATCTAGATAAACAAATTTTTTGAAATGACTCCCACATGCTTCAAAATGATAAAATTTAATGACACTACTTACCTCATTATTCGGGAACGAATCTTTAAAATATTTGATCAAGATAATATTTAAATAAATACAAATCATCTCAATAAAAGCTTTGCATGTTGCTCAAAAACTTTTTTGTATTTGGTACTCTAATGAGCTAGTAAAAATCTTGAAGCAAAAAAATTGATATTTTTAGCAAACCAAGGCATTAAACTAAAAAAAATAAGGATTCATTAAAAAAGTAATCATTGATTGGTACGATGTTGGATGTCGAATCTATTGTCACTCTTGATAAAAGATCTGTATCAACATTTTTTATACCTTTTTCATCCATCATTTCTTTCTGAGAATAAATCATTTGCAAATTTTTAGATTCATCCAACTTAATTTTACTTAAAGTATTCAAGTTTATCATAAATTAGTTCTTTAATATGATCTACTTCTTGTAAATTATCATCATCTTTAGGTTACTTGTAAATGTTGAAAATATCCATCTCCAATGTTATGTTTTCAAATGATAGTTTTATCAGTCTATTTCTACAATTAATCAATGCGTTAGAAGTTGCAAGAAACGGACGTCCTAAAATAACAGGAAATGAATTATATGCTTCAAGACGTTGTGTGTCCAAGATAATAAAATCTATAGGATAAATGAATTTACCGACTTGTACTAACACATCTGCAACTATTCCTCCAAGTACCTTTATAAATTTATCAGCAAGTAAAAGAGTTATAAAAGTTGGTTTTAACTCACCTAGATTGAGATTTTGAAAAACTAAAAATGAAAGTAAATTCACACTAAATCCAAAATCAAGTACGAAACCTATTTAATAACATCCAACAAAGGTATATTGATCCTTACTTGTTTGAAAGTTTCAAAGATTTTAGAGTTGTGATTGACTTTTCTTTGTTTAGTCATAGCATGAGGAAATGAAAGTGATAATGGGGAATCAATCTTTTCTTTGCAATATTTACTTATAACCCCTTTCTTACCCTTAAAGATTGACTCATCATGTTTTTTGTCAAGTTTAAAAATGGGTTTTTCAATAATCTTACCACTACGAAGAGTAATGACTGATTCAACTTGATCCGTGTGTTAACTTCCAAAACTATTTACATTTGCATTGTATTGCCCCTTGGAATTTTATTGTGATTGAGATGGAAATTTACCTTTCTCTTGGAAACTGAGAGCAAATGTTAATTTTGAAAATTATCTTTAAAAATATATCATACTTTGAGCAATTTGAGTATTGATTGTCTCTTGCTTTTCAATGAATATATGCAATATTTTCTCAGTATTTTTTTTAGGAGGTGGAGCATAAAGAGGTGCATATCTATAAGAATTTTGAAAATTATGGTGTACTTGAAATGATGGTTGTGAAGTTTGTACATTATTATTATCACTCTTCCAACTGAAATTTAAGTGATTTCTCCAACTAGGATTATATATTTACAAGTATGGGTTATGATTAGGTCTTTGAAAACTATTTAAAGCATGAGCTTGTTCATGGAGACATTCCTTAAAACAAGGCAAAGTTAGACAGTCATTGGTTGAGTGTTCATTTATTTCATATATTTGATACACAATGTCTTGAAAAAATTTTAATTGACCACTCTTTTTAAATTCTAGTGCCTTAACTTTTCTAGCTAAAAAACCAAATTTGGCTTAGAGGTCATAATTTTTCTAAGGTTGTATATACCTGCACTGTATGTATGAAGCTGAGTTTTACTTAGTGCCTCATAAGCACCTATAATGTCCTAATTTTGCACGTTTTCAGCTAGCAAGTCTAGGTATTTTATTGTTTTATTAGAGTATTTATCTTCAAAAGTTTCATTGCACATCAATTCAACCATTTACCTATCTCTAGGTATTAACCCTTCATAAAAATATGAAATCAATCTCCATTTTCAAAACCATGATGAGGGTAAGTATTAAGCAAGTCTCAATAACTATCCCAATATTGGTAAAATGTTTTTCCTAGTTTTTGAGTGAAAGTGATGATTTGTCTTTTAAAAGAGTTTGTTATGTGAAAAGGGAAAAACTTCTTTAAAATTTATTGTTTCATTTCATCACAAGCACGAATGGGTCCTAGTCTCAAATTTTATAGCTATGTTTTAACTTTATCTTTTAATAAAAAAGAAAAAAACTTTAATTTGATGGTGTTTATACTACAATTTGAGTCATTATAGGTGTTACAGACCTCCTCAAATTTCCTTAAATGCAAGTATGGATTTTCTAAATCTAAGCCATGAAAAGAAGGTAAAAGTTGAATAATGTCTAGTTTAAAATTAAAATAAGATGCATCAGGGGGGAAATTATGCTTGAAGATGCATTTGTTCTTATAAGATTCATGTGGTCTCTAAGTGTTCTAACACGTTTATTCTTATTATTAAGTGATTGATTATCTTCTTTGGCCATATTTTCTGAAAATGATGAAGATACCCTATAAAGTCTACCACTTAATGTACGTGACCAGTGATATGACCAAAATATTGATATTTTCTCCCAAGTGCAGAGTGTCAAAATAATAAATAACTCGGTAAGACCAGGGTCGAACCATGGAGGGGTTAATTGTATAAATTATATATAACAATAGTATAATAACAACAACAATAATAATAATACCAATAACAGTAGTAGTAGTAGTAGTAGTAGTAGTAGTAGTAATCAAAAGTTTCTTTTATAACACAGAAGTCGGTTATACCATACAGTATGGGCTATGAAAGTACCAAGTATTTGTTGTATAAAGTATGATACAACATAAATCTAGATTAATCGTTTAACAAGCAATGCATTAAAAGTGAACAAGATAACAAATATAAAACATGTTAGTATCAAACATTAAGGTCTATGTTGAGTTTATATTATACCTATTCTTACACAATTAATATAACATTTTCATCTTGACATAATAAACTTAGCTAAACATAATGAAATAAATAAATATAAATAAACAAGATAAGAATATAAATAAGATAAAAGTTAACTAAGTAAAGGAAAGGAAATAAAAGGCATAAACAAGATATTAATGAAAGCAAAACTTAAGTATTACAAAAATACAAAAAGAGAAAGTTGATCTTAAACTGGAAACCAAGATGCCTAAATGCATGGCAAATACCTCCTTTTATAGGCCAAAATTAGGAACTATTGATTTGATGACTAATTGATGAGTGGTTGGCCAACTCTTAACTTTGTGACAATCCTTATCTTCTCTTGTATGAATAAAATATTATTGATAACTTCCGAATTTGAACCAGACCTCTATATGAAATTGTAGGAAATTATCTCAGCTTTTCAAGAAAAAAAATTGAGGTTATTTGGACTTCTAGAATTGAAGATATAGGTTGAACACTGAAAAGTGTTTGAGCTGTATGACAAATTCAGACTTCTTCGTTGTTGATGCAAGTTGGACTTGAAAACAACCTTATTAAAACCAAACTTCCACATGAAAGTTGTAGATCTATATCTTATCTTTCTATTTATATAAAGTATACCTAAATCCAAAATCTACAACTTCAGATATAACCCAATTACCAAACAGTATTCTAGTTTGGACTGTACCAACATCTCTTTTCTAAGTTTAGCTATCTCTTTGTCCTTTCAATTTCAGTACTTAAACTTATTAATCAATCCTTTTATTTATATGATAGGTCTGTATTTAAGATGAACATTTACCATAAAGTAAAGGTATATTATATTATTAGATATGTTATTATAAAACATGAAGGAGTTATTGATACTTTAGGTGCGAAATGATAATATACAACCTTGATAAAAATGCACTTTTAAGTACTAATCACATCCTTTAACCAATTTATTACTAGTCCTTAGTAATCAAAGCATTAAAATAGAAAAATACTTTATAAATTCTACAAAGCAAGGCATTCATCATTCAAGTTTCATTAATCTATTCAAATAAACAGACTCTCATTAAATTTATATATATGCTCACTACCTCTTAAATGAGAGATTAATAAACATTCTTTTTATGCTCAATATATCATCATATATTTATGGGACGTTTCTTGGAAGAAAATAAAATTTTTATTCTAATGTTTAAGGTTAACTTTCTTAGGTTGAGATTATTTTTTTCTCTTTTTTCTTATTTTTTTTAATATATATACATCTAACTTAAAATACAATGCATCTTTAACCTATATAATGAGCTTTCAGCTAATGACTCTTAGACCAATTAGTCTTAGGGTATTAAGTGTTAAGACACCCCTACGAGCTTAGTAACTTAAGTTGCAGATACTGATATATAGATAGTGCAATGTTTGATTCCCTTAAGTTTTTCTCCTTAACTCATGTAACAAGCATTGGACCAATAGCTTTCAAGTCAATTAATTTTAAGGTATTAGGTGTTAAAACACCCCCTTCGAGCTTAATTGCTTAGGTTGGGGAGGCTATAAAACCAAACTTATTTATAAAACCAAACTTGATTTGTTGTTAACATAAGTTATAATCATGAATACTTGACAACATTTACAAGTATTAGTATTAATTGAATAAGATAACTAATGTAATCATATTAATAATTTATAATCCAATTAGAACCTCCTTTGTGTTTGGTTTCCAATTTTAACTGTAGAACAGATTCAAACTTCTTTATTATTGTTATAATTTGGACTTGAAAATGGTCTTTTAAAATCTTGGGCTCCACATGAAAGTTTTAGGTCTATGTCATACTTTTCCATCCATATAAAATAGACCTCAATATGAGATTTATAGCTCTAGATATGACTTAAATACCAAACAGTATTCGGGTTTGAACTGCACTAACATCTCTTTTATAAGTTTGGCTATCTCTTTGTTCATTTAGTTTCATCTCCTAAAGTCATCGATCAATCATTTTATTTATGTGATAGGAATCCATTTAAAATGAATATTTACCATAAATTAAAGGTATCTTATATTATTTGATATGTTATTATAAAATATATTTTAGTTAAAGAGTTATTGATACTTCAAGTGCAAAATGATGATATAAAACCTTGATAAAATGCACTTTTAAGTATTAATCACACTCCCTCAACTAGCTTATTACTAGTCTGTAAGAATCAAAACATTAAAATATAAAAATAATTTGCAAATTCCACAAAGTAAGGTATTCATCATTCAACTTCTATTATTCTATCCAGATAAACAAATTCTCATTAAATTTATATATATGCTCAATACCTCTTAAATAAGATATTAATAAACCTTTCTTTTGTGCTCAATATATCAACACATAGTTATGAGGCTTTTCTTGGAAGAAATGTTTTTTTTTGTTCTAATATTTATGGTTAACTTTCTTGGGTTGAGATTATTATTTTTATTTTTTTTTATTTTTTAATATATATACATATAACTTAGAACATCAAGTATCTTTAACCCATGTAATGAGCTTTCAGCTAATGACTCCTAGATAAGTTGATTTTAGGGCATTAGGTGTTGAGACATCCTTACGAGCTTAGTAACTCAGGTTGCCGATACTGATATGTAGATAGTGCAATGTTTGATTTCTTTAAGCTTTTCTCCTCAACCCATGTAACAAGCATTGGGTCAATAGCTCACAAGTCAATTAACTTTAGGGTATTAGGTGTTAAAACACCACTTCGAGCTTCATTGCTTATGTTTAGGAGGTTGGGAAACCAAACTTATCTATATTTTTATTATCATCATTTTTTTGCTCTTTTTTATTGTTTTTTTTTAAATTATATACTATCCATTTCTCTTAGTTGTTACCTCTAACTAAAAAACATAAATAATAGAATAATACAATGTGCAACTCACAATCATATGTTACAGTATGTGTGTGTGTGTGTGTGAAAACTAATGTTTAAAAATACATGTTAAATGAGTATATGAGTAGAATTAAGTGATAACAATACAAGAGTTTGTAAATCTAAATATTTCAAGATGTATTATGATAGACCTTGTTAAGAATAGTTACTAAGATACGTCTCAAAAGTCACTTTAACAAAATAGCTCCTTTACTCCGTCATTCTAGTAACAACAATTTTACACATGCTTTATGAAATAGAAAGATAGTTAGTTAGTTTTTTTTTTGTAACTACTACTCTCTCCCCCCAATAAAAACAAGACATTATCCTCAATGTCCTAAGGTAGAAAGATGGAGTATATAAGACATTACCTAAAATAACAAACACTAACAAACATGAAACACATTTAAATAAATATAAGAAATAATAAAATATAAATATTATACTATTAATAAAACCAAAAAACAAAACTAAGACTCAAATTGCAGTTATGATTATAGCTCTCCTTTGGTTTTATATCCAAGAATGGCTTAAACACCTTCTATAGGTCAAGGATAGGCTTCCCATCCAATTTTTTAAAAAACAGCAAACATGGTTTTTTTTAGTCAGATTTTTAAGACTATGTCAAGCATGTTTTTTATGGAATAGTGGCCATAAATCATGAATTGCACGATGCACATCTCCACTAAGATGCGTCTCAAGAGTCAATAGAAGATTATCTAAAGACTCCTTACTCAGGTCATCCTTAATGGATATTATTTTATCTTCATTGTATATAGATATCATTCCTAAAGAATAACACTATGCATTGTAAGTCCATTTAGCACATCAATGGCAGACTTTTAGTCATTTTACATGACGTTTCTTTACAAAAGTGTTTTTACCTATTCCAGGCATGAGTGAAATGAAAGAATTGGAAGACTCACCTAATAATTAGACCTTTGCTTTAATTAACCAGCGAATCTCTTCAGGAATTCTATGGTTCATTAACAACCTTAATCTTGCACACCTAGCTTGATAAATTTTTGTAATCACATTTTGAGGCAAAGCGGGAAAATCCTTTTTCAACTTTTCAAAAGTGGTGTCCATTTTTTAAGATGAGAAGTGGAAAAGAGATGTAAAGAGAAGAGAAGGAATAAAGAATTGAATAAATATATAGACAGATATTAGTTATCATGGGAAACTAAAAGAACCGATTTAAAAGTCACAGAGTATCGTTGTCCGCCGTTTAACCTGGGTGAGAGAGACTAACAAATCAAAAGTAAAAAAAAAAAACACAAAAATAATATGGAAAAAAAAAATTAACCTTTATCTATAGGATCATTTAAACCAGTGGATTCATTTTCACTAGAAAAATTATCGAAGTAAACTTTCAAATAATGTCCGTTTATCTTAAAAACATTATCATTCTTTGGATTCTTAATATCAAAGGCCTTATAAGGATACACATGTTTCTCAATAAATAGACTGCTCCATCTTAATCTTAACTCTTTAGGAAATAAATGAAGTCAAGAATTATAAAAGAAAACTTTTTGACCAGTATCAATTGTTTGACAATTTTTACAAGTTTTGCAAAATGTATGCGTGTCTTTGAACATGATAGTCAAATAAAATCCATTTTGATCCCTATGTTGGTTTCTGGAATTACTTACATTTGCATTATATTGCCCCTTGGGTTTTTATTGTGCTTGAGATGGAAACCTACCTTTCTCTTATAAACTAAGAGTAGATATCAATTTTACAAGAGTATCTTTAAAATTTGTCATACTTTGAGCAAGTTAAGTATTGATTGTCTCTTGCTTTTTAATAAATACATGCAATGTTTCCTCAAGATTTCTTCTAGGAGGTGGAGCATAAGGAGGTGCATATCCATGAGAATTTTAAAAATTATGGTATGCTTGAAATAGTGGTTGTGAAGTTTGTTCATTGTTATTATCACTCCTCCAATTAAAATTTGGGTGATGATTAGTATTTAAAAATGTATTTTTATCAAGGTTTTATATCATCATTTTACACTTGAAGTATCAATAACTCCTTAACTAAAGTATGTTTTATAATAACATATCTAATAATATAAGATACCTTTAATTTATGGTAATTATTCATTTTAAATGTAGTCCGATCACATAAATGAAAGGATTGATTGATGAATTTAAGAACTGAAATTGAAAGAATAAAGAGATGGCCAAACTTAGAAAAGAGTTGTAGGTGCACTCCAAACCGGAATACTATTCAGTAATTGAGTCATATCTGGAGCTGTAGATCTCTGATTTAGATCTACTTTATATGGACGAAAAGGTAAGACATAGGCCTATAACTTTTATATGGAGCCCAAGACTTAAAAAGGTCATTTTCAAGTTCAAATTATGGCAACAACAAAAAAGTTCGAATCTATCTTCTAGCCCATGTACTATTCAATATTTGGCCCATATCTAGAGTTTTAAAAGTCCAAATGAGTTGAATTTTTGACATAAGAAAGCTGAGATAATTTTTCACAACTTTCATGTTTTCAAGTGGCTCTTATTTTGATGTTATCAATGATTTTTTGGAAAGACAAAAGAAGATAAGGATTGTCACCAAGTCAAGAGTTGGTCACCCACTCATCAATTAGTCATCAAATCAATAGTTCTCAATTTTGGCCTATAAAAGGAGGCATTTGCCACGCATTTAGGAATCTTGGTTTCCAGATCAAAATCATGCTCTTGCTTTCTCTCTTTGTATTTTTTGTAATGTTTATACTTTGCTTTCATTAATATCAAGTTTATGCCTTTCATTTCCTTTCATTTACTTAGTTAACTCTTATCTTATTTATGTTCTTATTTTTTTTATTTATTTTTCTTTCTTTCATTATGTCTAGCTAAGTTTATTATATCAACGTGAAAATGTTACACTAATGGTGTAAGAATAAGTATAATGTAAATTTAATATGGACTTTAATATTTGATACTAACATGTTTTGTATTTGTTGTCTTATTCACTCTTTAATACTTTGCTTGTTAAATGACTAATCTTGATTTATGTTATATAACACTTAGCACAACAAATGCTTGGCACTTTCATAGCCCATACTGTATGGTATAATTGACACTTGAGCTATGAAAGGAACTTGATTTGTTGTTAACATAAGTTATAATCATGAATGTCTGACAACATTTATAAGTATTAGCATTAATCGAATAAGATAACTAATGTAATCATATTAATAATTTGTAATCCAATTAGAACTTCCTTTGTGTGTGGTTTGCAATTGAATAATAAGAGTTTATACTAGTTTGACATACCATTAGTGGAACCTCTAACCTTGACATTTGTTATTATCATTATTTAATCCTTACATTAATATTTCATC
Organism: Populus ilicifolia; assembly: GCA_015708895.1. Lineage (NCBI taxonomy): Eukaryota > Viridiplantae > Streptophyta > Magnoliopsida > Malpighiales > Salicaceae > Populus > Populus ilicifolia. Next base: position 147,736 of record SRLM01000444.1, read on the forward strand.
TTAAAGTTCTCATCTTATTCTTTATTATTATTATTATTACTACTAGTACTACTATTACTACCACTATTATTATTATTATTATTATTATTGTTATTGTTATTGTTATTGTTATTATTGCTATTGTTGTTGTTTATAATTGTTGTTTATAATTTGTACAATTAACCTCCCTATGGTTCGATCCCGGTCTTGCTGAGTTATTTATTACTTCGACACTCCTGCACTTAGGAGAAGACATTAGTCTTTCAGTCATGTCAAGTTTTTGGTGTCGTTGCCGGGGAGGTATGTTCTTGTATGAATTATAGTAGTTATTTTATTTTTTATTTTTTTGTATATAACTTTGTTTCTTTTCTCTTGTTTCTTCTTCTTTTGTTTTCTTCTTCTTTTTTTTTTATTTTATTTCTACACATGCATGAGAGTGTGGTTACGTACATTAAGTGGTAGACTTTGTAAGGTGTCCTCATCATTTTCAGAAAATATGGCCGAAGAAGATAATCAATCACTTTATAATGAGAATAACCATGTTGGAACACTTAGAGACCACAGGAATCCCACAAGAATAAGTGCACCATCATGCATAGTTTTTCCTCTCGATTCATCTCATTTTAATTTTAAACCAGGTATTATTCAACTTTTACCTTCTTTTCATGGCTTAGAATTGGAAAATTCACACTTGCATTTAAGGAAATTTGAGGAGGTTTACAACACATATAATAATTTAAATTTTAGCATGAACACCATCAGACTAAAGCTTTTTCCTTTTTCATTAAAAGATGAAGCTAAAACATGGCTATAAAATTTGAGACCAGAATCCATTCGTGGTTGGGATGAAATGCAATAACAATTTTTAAAGAAGTTTTTCTCTTCTCACAAAACAAACGCTTTCAAAAGACAAATCACCACTTTCACTCAAAAACCAAGAGAAACATTTTATCAATGTTAGGATAGGTATCGAGACTTGTTTAGTACTTGACCTCATCATGGTTTTGAAACATGGAAATTGGTTTCATATTTTTATGAAGGGTTAACACCTAGAGATAGGCAAATGGTTGAATTGATATGCAATGAAACTTTTGAAGATAAAAACCCTGATGAAGCAATGGAGTACTTAGACTTGTTAGTTGAAAATACACAAAATTGGGACACCGCCGGTACTTATGAGGCACCGAGTAAAACTCAACCTCATACATCTAGTGAAGGTATGTACAACCTTAGGGAAGATTATGACCTTCAAGCCAAGTTTGCATCTTTAGCTAGAAAAGTCGAGGCACTAAAATTGAAAAAGAGTGGTCAATTAAAATCTGTTAAAAACATTGCATGTCAAATATGTGAAACAAATGAACACTCAACCGATAACTGTCCAACCTTGCCTTTTTTTAAGGAATGTTTCCATGAACAAACTCATGTTTTAAATAGTTTTTAAAGGGCCAACCATAACCCATACTCGCAAACATACAATCCTAGTTGGAGAAATCACCTAAATTTTAGTTGGAAGAGTGATGATAACAAAGTACAAACTTCACATCCACCGTTTCAAGTACACCATAATTTTCAAAATTCTCATGGATATATACCTCTTTATGCTCCACCTCCTAGAAGAAATCTTGAGGAAACATTGCATGCATTCATTGAAAAGCAAGAGATGATCAATACTCAACTTGCTCAAAATATGACACATTTTAAAGATACTCTTGCAAAATTGACATCTGCTCTTAGTTTCCAAGAGAAAGGTAAGTTTTCATCTCAACCATAACAAAATCCCAATGGGTAATATAATGCAAATGCATGTAGTTTTGGAAGCCAACACATATATTAAGTCAAATCAGTCACTACTCTTTGCAGTGGTAAGGTTATTGAAAAACCCACTCTTGAACCTTGTGAGAAAGATGATGAGTCAATCTCTGAGAGTAAGGAAGGGGTTGAATATGAAAATTGCAAAGAAACGATTGATTCCCTACCAGTACTTCCATTTCCTTATGTCATGACCAAACAAAGGAAAGTCAATCACAACTCTGAAATTTTTGAAACTTTCAAATAGGTAAAAATCAATATACCTTTGCTGGATGCTATTAAAACAGTTCATTTCTATACTAATTTTTTGAAAAATTTATGCGCTGTGAAGAGAAAATTGAATGTGAAAAAGAACGTTTTTTTAGCCGAACAAGTAAGTGTCATTCTTCAAAACAATAATGCTTAGCTTTTTTAGCTGAACAAGTAAGTGTCATTCTTCAAAACAATAATGCTTTGAAATATAAAGACTCTGGTTGTCCTATAATTTCTTGCTTTATTGAAGAACATAAAATTGAAAGAGCCTTACTTAATTTTAGAGCTAGTGTGAATTTAATTCTATATTCATTTTTTCAGAGTCTTAATCTAGATGAGTTAAAACCAACTTCTATAACTCTTTTACTTGCCAATAGATCTGTAAAAGTGCCTAGAGAAATAATTGAAAATGTATTAGTACAAGTTGATATATTCATTTATCCTATGGATTTTGTTGTCTTGGATATACAACTTGTTAAAACATGTAATTCATTTCTTGTTATTTTAGGACGTCTGTTTCTTGCAACTTCTAATGCATTGATTAATTATAGGAATGGACTGATGAAGCTACTATTTGGAAACATGACATTGAAGATGAATATTTTCAACATTTGCAAGCAACCTGGAGATAATAATAATTTACAAGAAGTAGATCATATTGATAAATTAGTTTATGATCAACTTGAATCTACTTTAAGTAAAATGAGTTGGATGAATATGAAGATTTGCAAATGATTTATTCCGAGAAAGAAATCACGGATGAAAAACACACCAAAAATATTTATGCAGATCTTTTATCAACAGTGACAACAAATTCAACATCTGACATCACACCAATTGATGATTACTTTCCTAAAAAATCCTTACTTTCTATTAGTCCAATTCTTTAGTATGATAAAAATATCAATTTTCTTGCTTTAGAAGATTTGCCAGCTAATTAGAGTACCCAAAACAAAGAAAAGTTTTTGAACGAAGTGAAAAACTTTTATTGTGATGACCCTAACTTATTTAAATATTGTTCTGATCAAATATTTCAAAGATTTATTCTCGACAATGAGGTAAGTAGTGTCATCAAACTTTGTCATTCTGAAGCATGTGGAAGTTATTTCTCGTCAAAAAAGACAACTGCAAAAATCTTTCAAAATGGATTTTATTGGCCCACCATATTCAAGGACATGCATGCATTTTGCAAAACTTGTGAAAATTGTCAAAAAGTTGACACTATTTAAAAAGTTTTGTTTTATAATTCTCAACTCTATTTATTTCCTAGAGAGTTAAGATCAAGATGGAGCAATCCTTATAGGGCCTGTGATAGTGAGAATTCAATGATTGACAATGTTTTTAAGGAAAATAAACATCGTTTAAAAACTTACTTTAATAATTTTCCTAGTGAAAATGAATCAACTGATTTGGATGATCTTGTAGATGAAGGTTGATTATTTTGTTTTTCTCACATTATTTTTGTATTTCTTGTTGAGTGATTTTTACTAGCTTCTCTCACTCCGGTCAAATAGCGTATAACGGTACTCCGTGTCTTAAGTTGATTCTTTCAGTTTCCCATAATAATTGATATATATGTATATATTTGTGCAATTCTTTGAATCACTCTTCCAATTCTCATTTGAAAATAGACATTAATCTTGAAAAATTGAAAAAGTATTTTCCCGCTCTGCCTCAGAATACGATTACAAAAATTTACCATGCTACATGTGCAAGATTGAGGTTGTTAATGAATCATGGAATTCCTGAAGATATTTGCTGGTTGATTGAAGCAAAACTTCAATTATCAGGCGAGTCCTCTAATTCCTTCATTTCACACATGCTTGGAACATGTAAAACTATTTTTGCAAAAAAACATCGTGTAAAACGACTGAAGGCATGTCATCAATGTGCTAGATGGACTTGTAATAATTCACAATGTCATTCTTTAGGAATGTATCTATAAACCATGAAGATAAAATACAATTCATTAAGGATGACCTGAGTAAGGAGTCTTTCAATAATCTTCTATTTACTCTTGAGATGCATTCTAATGGAGATGTGCATCGTGCAATTCATGATTTAAGACCACTATTTTATAAAGAACATGCTCGACTTAGTCTTGGGAATCTGACTAAAAAAGACCTTGTTTGCCAATTTTTAAGAAAATTGGATGGGAAGCTTATCATCGACCCATAAAGGGCGTTTAAATAGTTATTGGACATAAAATCAAGAAAAGAAGTGAGCCACAATCACAACTACCTGTACATACTCATGTTTTTTCAAAAGTAAATAAATAAATAAAGAGAGAGAGAGTGTGTGTGTGAAACTCCAGCTAACCTACATATAGGTGGTATGATTGCCTTTTTAATTTCTCATCTATAAAATCCTCTATTTCTTCCTTTCATTTCTATTCAACTCATACATTCAACAAATATAGAAGTGTGTAGAAATGACAAGTTCCTTAGGTCATCAAATAAGAAATATTTGTGTTTTCGATGGATCTAGTCCTAAAAAAGAAAAGGAGTTTTTAGAATCAGCAAATCATCTTAGTTAGATGCTAGCTGAGAGAAAGATTTATTTTGTGTATGGGGGAGGCAATTTTGGGTTAATGGGAGGTGTGTCAATAGCTGTATTTTTAGGAGGTAGTCAACTTTTAGAGGTTGTCCTCGAAGTTTTAGCACAAGAGGACATCATTGGAAAAATAATTGGAAAGGAACTTCAGGTCTCTACAATGTCTACTTGAATGAATGCAATGTGTAACCATGCTCATGACTTCATTGCTTTACTAGGTGGTCTAAGCACATTGGAAGAGATCTTTTATATTTCCTCTTGAGCCCAATTGCACATTCACCATAAACTCTAGGTCTGCTAAATGTTAATGGTTATTATAATAAATTGTTGTCTTTTCTTAATCATGTTGTGGAACAAAAATTTCTAACATCTTCTACATGATAAATTATAATCTCTGCTGTTACTGCTGAACAATTGATTGACCTACTACAATATCTCATTCCTGTAATTGATCCCTCCATGAGTCGTATAAATTGGTCATCTAAGAAAAGCCATTAAAAGCTTAGATTAGAATTGAGTCTTTATTTGTAAATCTTTGTGTCTTTTAGTTTTATTATTGTGTTTTGTTGTTTCTTATATTTATTTCAGTGTATTTCAGGTTTGTCAGTGTTTGTTATTTCAAGTGATACCTTCTGTACTCTATCCTTTTACCTTAGAACATTGAGGACAATGTCTCGTTTTCGTTGGGGGGAGAGGGTAGTAGCTAAAAAAAAAAACTAATTGTGTTTTCTATTTCATAAAACATGTGCAAAATTGTTGTTATTATAATGGTAGAGTAAAGGAGATCTTTTTATGACTCTTAAGACGCATCTTAGTAATCATTCTTAATAAGGTCTATCATAATACTTCTTAAAATATTCAGGTTTACAAACTCTCGCATTACTATCACTAAATTCTCCTTATATACTCATTTAACATGTATTCTTAAACCTTAATTTACATATACATACTTTAACATATGATTGGGGGTTACATATTGGATTGTTACATTATTTATATTCTTTTGTTAAAAGTAACAACTAAGGGAAATGGATAATATATAATTTAAAAAAACAAAAAAAATGAAATGATGATAATAAAAATATAGATAAGTTTGGTTTTGTAGCCTCCCTAACCTAAGCAATTAAGTCCGAAGGGGTGTTTTAACACTTAATACCTTAAAGTCAATTGACTTGGGAGCTATTGGCCTAATGCTTGTTACATGGGTTAAGGAGAAAAGCTTTAGGGAATTAAATATTGTACTATCTACATATTAGTATCTGTGACTCGAGTTACTAAGCTCGTAGTGGTGTCTCAATACCTAATGTTCTAAGACCAACTGGGCTGGGAGTCATTAGCTGAAAGCTCATTACATGGGTTAAAGATGTATGGTTTTTTAAGCTATATGTATATATATTTAAAAAAAAAGAAAAAAATAACAATCCCAACCCAAGAAAGTTAACCTTAAATATTAGAACAAAAATTTTATTTTCTTCCAAGAAAAGCCTATAATTATGTATTGATATATAGAGCATGAAAGAAAGGTTTATTAATATCTTGTTAAGAGGTATTGAGCAGATATATAAATTTAATGAGAGTTTGTTTATCTAGATAGATTAATAGAAGTTGAATGATGACTACCTTGCTTTATATAATTTGCAAAGTACTTTTCTAGTTCAACCCTTTGATTACTAGAAACTAGTAATAAGTTGATTAAGGGGTGTGATTAGTGCTTAAAAATGCATTTTTATCAATGTTTTATATCATTATTTTGCACTCGAAGTATCAATAACTCTTTAACTAAAATATGTTTTATAATAACATATCTAATAATATAAGATACCTTTAATTTATAGTAAATATTTATTTTAAATACAGGTCTATCATATAAATAAAAGAATTGATTGATGAATTTAAGAATTGAAATTGAAAGGACAAAGAGATGGCCAAACTTAGAAAAGAGATGTCGGTGCACTCCAAACTTAAACACTATTCGATAAAATACCATGGTATCATAATTAAAAAAATAATAATAGGACTATTTTAATTTTATAAATTAACATTAATTCTAGTTATTTTTAAATTTAGTTTTTTATAAAAATAAATTATATAATATAGTCATACTTTGGGTAGCAATTACATAGTAGAAAAAAAGTCACCTGGCAAATCAAGAGTAATGAATAGATAATGATTCGACGGCTGAGTAGGTAACCATGCTCACTTGCATTGCAAGCAAATGCATGGACTTTGGAGATAGTTGTTAAACATGCTTTTCAAGTCCCATTTTATTTTCCATTTCTTATAATCACTCTCGGATTTCATTGTAAATGACATGGCCTATGACGTGCATCTTCACTAGAAATTTATATTACGAACACAACTTCATGCTTGTTTATTTCTAGTTAACTTGAAAAGCCGCCCTGCCATGACATGGGTCCCCATAATTTTCTAAACTCTCTGCTTGGAGCTGTAGATCTCTTATTTAGGTCTACTTTATATGGATAGAAAGGTAAGACATAGGCCTACAACTTTCATATGGAGCCCAAGACTTGAAAAGATCATTTTCTAGTCCAAATTGTAGCAATAATAAAGAAGTCGAAATCTATCTTCCAGCCCGAGCACTGTTCAGTATTTGGCCTATATTTGGTGTTCTAGAAGTCCAAATGAGCTGAATTTTTTACACAAGAAAGCTAAGACAATTTTTTACAACATTTATGTTTCAAGTGGCTCCAATTGTGACATTATCAATGATGTTTTGGGCAGACAAGAGAAGATAAGAATTGTCACCAAGTCAAGAGTTGGTCACCCACTCATCAATTAGTCATCAAATCAATAGTTCTCAATTTTAGTCTATAAAAGGAGGCATTTTCCATGTATTTAAGCATCTTGGTTTCCAGATCAAGATCATGCTCTTGCTTTCTCTCTTTGTATTTTTTGTAATGTTTATGCTTTGCTTTCATTAATATCAAGTTTATGCCTTTCATTTCTTTTCATTTACTTAGTTAACTCTTATCTTATTTATGTTCTTATTTTGTTTTTTTTTCTTTCATTATATCTAGCTAAGTTTATTATGTCAAGGTGAAAAGGTTACACTAATGGTGTAATAATAAGTATAGTGTAAACTTAATATGGACTTTAATGTTTGATACTAACATTTTTTGTATTTGTTATCTTGTTCACTCTTTAATACTTTGCTTGTTAAATGACTAATCTTGATTTATATTGTATAACACTAAGTATAACACTTAGTATAACAAGTGCTTGGCACTTTCATAGCCTATACTGTATGCTATAACCGACACCGGAGCTATAAAAGGAATTTGATTTGTTGTTACCATAAGTTATAATCATGAATGCTTGACGAGATTTACAAGTATTAGCATTAATCGAATAAGATGACTAATGTAATCATGTTAACAATCTATAATCTGATTGGAACCTCCTTTATATATGGTTTTCGATTGAATAATAAGGGTTTATACTATACTTATTTGACATACCATTAATGGAACCTCTAACCTTGACATTTGTTATTATCATTGTTTAATCCTTACATTAATATTCCATCTTAAAGTTTTCATCTTTTTTTTTTTATTATTATTGTTAGTATTAATATTACTATTACTACTACTACTACAATTACTACTATTATTGTTGTTGTTGTTGTTGTTGTTGTTGCTATTGTTGTTGTTTATAATTTGTACAATTAACCTCCTTGTAGTTCGACTATGATCTTGCCGGGTTATTTATTACTTCGACACTCCTACACTTGGGAGAAGACATCAATCTTTTAGTGGTGTTAGGTGATTTCTCCAACTAATGTTGGATGTTTGTTGGTATGGGTTCTGATTGGATCTTTAAAAACTATTTAAAGCATGGGCTTGCTCATAAAAATATTCCTTAAAAGAAAGCAAAGTTGGACAGTTATTAGTTAAGTGTTTATTTATTTCACATATTTAACACGTAATGTTTTCAATAGATTTTAATTGACCACTCCTTTTCAATTCTAGTGCCTTGACTTTTCTAGCTAAAGATGAAAACTTGGCTTGGAGTTCATTATCTTCTCTAAAGTTGTAAATACCTCTACTAGATGTATGAGGATGAGTTTTACTAGGTGTCTTATAAGTACCCGTGGTGTCCTAATTTTGAGCATTTTCAGCTCATAAGTCTAAGTACTTCATTGCTTTATTTTATAGGCTAAAATTTAGAACCATTGATTCAATGATTAATTGTTGAGTGAGTGGCCACATCTTGACTTAGTGACAATCCTTATCTTTTTGTTTGAATAAAATATAATTGATAACATCTGAATTTGAATTAGATTTCCACATGAAAGTTCTAGGAATTTATATGATCTTTCAAAGAAAAAATATTAAGGTCATTTGGACTTCTAGAACTCAAGATATGGCTGAACACTAAACAGTATTTGGGCTGCAAGACAGATTCAGACTTCTATATTGTTGCTAAGATTTGGACTTCAAAATAACAGAACTAAGATTTGGACTTCCAAATAACAGAATTGAGTTAACTTCCAATTAAATTTTTAGGCCTATGTTTTAGCTTTCCATTCATATAAAGTAGACCTAAATATGAGATATACAACTCGAGATATGACTCAATTACCGAATAATGTTCCAGTTTAGACTACACCAGAATCTTTTTTCTAAACTTCACCCTCTCTTTGTTCTTTCAATTTCAGTATTTCAATTCATTAATCAATCCTTTTATTTATGTGATATGCTTATATTTAGGATGAATATTTACCATAAATTAAAGGTATCTTATGACATCAAACTTGTTATTATAAAATATAATTTAGTTAGGGAGTTATTAATATTTAAATATAAAATGTTGATATAAAATCTTGATAAAAATACACTTGTCAACCTAAGTCGTAGATTTGGCAAGTTAATCTATTTTACCTGAGTCGATTTAATTGGCATTGTTTCAATATCTAAGAAACAAAAAGTTAAAACAAAATTGACTTTAATTTTCCTTTTAAGTAAAACCAAATTTTACCTAGAATGTCTTTTGGTCTATAGGTTTGAATAGTTTATTCAAGTCAACTCTAAACCAAATTATTTTAGAATAGGGCTTAGCAAGAGCTCAAAATGACAAGTCTTCAATTTTAATTGAAATTCATTAAAATAAATTAGCTTAAAATATATTTTGAATATTATTGTATTTAATATTCCTTAATTTTAACTTTATTTTCAAATAAGATTATAATATTTTTTTATAATATTAGCAAGTGCTTTTATAAAAAGCCTTTATGATTTTTTATGTAAATTTTATTTAGTTGTTTTCCTACACTTTTTTATTTGTATAGTTATATAATTAAGTAAGAAATAAGATTCTAAAAAGTCAATTTATTAAACCCAACCAAATACTAGACTCAGCTAAAGAGTTTACCAAGTTGAATTGGGTCGATATAGCTGGATTTTGACCATGTCAATTGAGTTGTGTTTACACTCATAATGTTGATTGAGTTTCATCATGTCAACTCAAATCCATTTTAATTTGAAACCTAAGCCATACTGGGCTTCATAACACAATCAAAATATTCACCACCTCAATAGACAAGCTGTGTATTATTCTTATATTTGTAATGCATTTACATCAAATTATTATTATTATTATTATTATTATTATTATTATTATTATTGTTATTGTTATTGTTATTATTTTAAATTTTCTATATGATTCCGATGAGGTGTTGTCTAATAAAATAGTTTGATAAAAAATGTTGTAAAAAAAAGGGAACACGTTAATAAAATAAAGGGATTTTAATTAGAGAGATGCCTTTTATTTTTATTTCAAATCATCTAATTTTTTTGAAATATTTTTTTTATTTTTTATTTATATTAAATAAAAAATATTGATACATATTGGAAAATTAAAAATGTTGAAAAAATAATGGTATATAATTAAATAAAAAAAATCAATAGCTCATCATGACTTGAGATCAGATAACTTAACTTTCTAATTTACTTTTTGGTTATTGTTTAACAACTCTTTTTAATATTTATTGTTCTATATCATTATCAATTTATTTTATCAAACACACCTATCAAATTTTAAGTTCACAATTAAGTTGTTTTCTTGAAAAACAATTAACAATACATATATAGTTTTTCCATTAAAAATTAACATTTGATCCAACTTCTAGTGAGATGAGAGTAGGTTAGCTAGTTAACAAAAAGAATAATTTTTAAAAGTGTTTTACTATAGCTTATTGTATTATGGTCCCTCTCATAGTTCGTTGTGTTTTACCCAATTTAATGCTTATTTAAGACTATAAATGGGTTTATTAAGCTTTAAATGGTGTCTTTTATGCATTTCAGGTGAAAAGGGGGTTGGAAAATGACTTTTAAAGGTCTTAGAGGGTTGAACCATAACTTATCATATGACATTATTGACGACATGTTATTGGTATTTTTTTTTTCTAAAAAAAATTGGATGGAAAATTTGTCGTCCACTTAACTTTTTTAGAAAATAAAAAAGGACCAGAGATGTGGGTCGGGCTTAGTATTGTAAGCCTAACATGTTTGCCTTGTTTTGATGGCCCAAGCCTTTATGTTTTTTTTCTTTAATTTCAATTTAAGTTCATAAAAATAAATAAATTAAAAATAAACAAAGATTTTATTTTCTTTCAAGTAAAACCCCGTAACTATGTGTTGATATATGATTAGTACTTAAAAGTGTATTTTTATGAAGAGTTTATATCGTTATTTTGCATTTAAAGTATCAATAACTCCTTAACTAAAACATGTTTTATAATAACATATTTAATAATATAAGATACCTTTAATTTATGGTAAATTTTCATTTTAAATGCAAGCCTATCACATAAATAAAAAGATTGATTGATGAATTTAAGAACTGAAATTGAAAGGATAAAGAGATGACCAAACTTAGGAAAGAGATGTTGGTGTAGTTCAAACGAGAACACTATTCGGTAATTGGATCATATCTAGAGCTGTAGATTTTGGATTTAGGTCTACTTTATATGGATATAAAGGTAAGAAATAAGCCTACAACTTTTATAGGAGCTCAATATTTAAAAAGGTCATTTTCAAGTTCAAATTGTAGCAGCAACAAAGAAGTTTGAATCTGTCATACAATTTGGACTTGAAAATGACCTTTTTAAATCTTAAGCTCCATATAAAAGTTGTATGCCTATCTTACCTTTCCATCTATATAAAGTAGATCTAAATCCGAAATCTATAGCTTCAGATATGACCTAATTACGGAACAGTGTTCTGGTTTGGACTACACCAACATCTCTTTCCTAAGTTTGGCCATCTCTTTGTCCTTTCAATTTCAGTTCTTAAATTTATTAATCAATCCTTTTATTTATGTGATAGACCTGCATTTAAAATGAACATTTACCACAAATTAAAGGTATCTTATATTATTAGATATGTTATTATAAAACATGTTTTAGTTAAGGAGTTATTGATACTTCAAGTGCAAAATGATGATATAAAATCTTGATAAAAATGCACTTTTAAATACTAATCAAAGACTAAAAAATTTGACAATGTATTTTTGATTGATGAAGGTCTTATAAGAAAGAAAAATCAATTTAAGGAGAAAAATTCAAAATTAGATGTATAAGCACTCAATTAGAATTTTTCAAGGTTTATTTGAATTTATTGAGAGGTTAATTATAAAAAAAATTAATTTTTAAAGTCAATTTAAACTTTAATTAGAAAACATTAAAGTCTAGGGGCTAAATTGTGACTTTTATGAGGTAGTTTGATCAAATCAGATGTTTAATTGCATAAATATCAAAGTTTGATGAGCAATTAAGGACTTAATTGAATAAATAAAAAACAATGATCAAACTGAAAAGGTGCCTGAATATAGGGATTGAAATTGACCAAATTTAAGGATATATTGAAGAAATTAAAAGTTTATTGGTCATTGAGGGTCAAAATGCATAAATTTAAAACTAAAGACCCAAATGAAAATGTTTACAAACTTAAAGGCTGATATTTGAGCTTGACAGGATTAACTTGTTTGCAATTAAAAATCTTTTTATGTCAATTAAGGGTTCACATACCACAATTGAAATAATAAGTACTAAATTGAAACTTTGCCAAATCTCAAATTAAAATCTCTAACTTCTAAGGTTTTAACCCATATGATGAGTCATTCAATCTCTATTCATTTTCTTTCTTGAAAGTTCATGATGATTATGTTAACACATTCCAAGAGCTCGTTTTGAAATTCTAGACCTTTAAAGAACATAAGAGTTTTTATAAATAAAAAAGAAATATCCTCTCTACAATCTTATTTCTATAAAAATAAACATTTACATCTGAATGTTTCCATGGAAGTCTCCAATATCTTATCCTTAATCAGTTATAACTCAATTTTCAAATTTATGGTTGATTAGGTTGGCACATTTTAATGAATAAATATAGAGTTATAAACCTTTAAATTAAGTAAAAATGGATCCAAATGAAAGGTGTGCACCCTTTTTATCAATCTCAGTTGATAATGACATCAAAATTACTCAAACAAAACCTTGAAAGCTGACAACTCAATCAACCTTGACACTAGAACTAGCTTGCAAATATAAAGGCTCCTCAATAGGTCCTTATCAAGGGTTCACAATACTCCTTTAAAGATTAAGAGGTCAAAAATGAATTCAAGATCTCCCGAAACCTTATAACTACCCCTTCTAGCATGGTTAAAGGCTTGATAGAAAAGATGGAAAGAAAAAAGAAAAAGAAGAAAAGGAAAGATAAGGAAAAAAAGAGTAATAACTATAACAAATATAAGGTTAGAGTACCAAGAGAAAAAAAACAAAAACAAAGTTTTCTTAAGCTTTGTAAGCTTGTGATAGACAAATTTTTTTAAAGAAAAGCCTAGAGAGAGTAGTTGTTTTAAGTATACACTATAGAGCTAAAAATAGATTTTTATGGCTTGCTTTTGTTGTTTTTCTTATTTGTTTCGACTTATGTTTATAGTTATAGACATAAAAGGTTTTGAATGCTTAATAAGCAATGTTGCATTCAAATTTTTGTTGCTTTGATTTCTATTTAGTGAAGTTATTTTAAAGTTTTCTTTATTTTTTGAATGTATTCAAGTTATTGTTTAAGTTCTCCTTTTGATATATAAATGTTATTTTAGTTTAGTTTAAGTTATGTATGTCAAAACAAGGGTGTTTATTCTTAGCTTGTTGAGCTTATTCATGTATGAAAATGGATTCCAAAACCAAATTTGAATCAATGTTGCATTACTATGTAGGATGTTTTAAGTTGTTAGCTTATAGATTTGGTATCTCAAGTTTCATTTTGATTGTTTGACATGTTTTGTTAGTTTTTTAAATTCAAACATGTTTGTGTATCATATTGTGATTTATTATGATAAAAAGAACATTCTTTAAAATATAAAAATATCATTTTTTAGGCTTGACAGAAGCTATCTTTATTCGAAATTTTCTGGACTTTCTAGGTATGTCATTTATGCTCTTGGAAAGAACATTGTTTTAGCCCCTAGATTCGTATCATATTTGGTCCATTTCTTTGCACATCACCCTTTCTTATACATAACTAACCAATAATCCAGTGTTTATTTATACCAATAACATGTTTATAATGATTTTTAATTTTAGGTTTTCAGTTTTGAACCGAAACCTATTTTAGACTAATCGTGATAATTTAATGAAATCAAAGTGAATGAACCCTTAATTCTTGATCCTTAAATGATTTGCAACTTTTTTGTCATTTTGATCTTATGAGATATGGTTTGGATTTGAATCAACTTGTAATTCTGAAAAAAAAAATTATAATACAAGCATATTAAAAACACATATAAGAATAATACCTTCTTCTTTTTCATTGGTTACGGGGAAGTCCATGTAAATGCCATTAGAATTAGCTTCAAGTATATTAATGATAATTTTTTAAATTTATTAATTATTTTATTAATAATATTAATTATAATAAAAATAATAATATTTACAATACAAATAATAATATCTTTTACATTAATATTTTTAATTATAATATAAATAATAATATTTAGAAATCTAAGACCCTATCAAGATGGAGGACCTAAACAAATTGAATTTGAAGG
>SRLM01000444.1:163025-213785 GCA_015708895.1 Populus ilicifolia
AGGGGTTTGGGTCCTATGTTATGACTCAATTCGCTTGGGTCCTCCATTAGAACTCAAGGTAATGAGTTCTATTTCAGAACCTAAGGTTTTAGGGTATTAGGTTTTTAAGTATTATTATTTGTATTATAAATATTGTTATTTTTATTATAATTAAAAGTGTTAATATAAAAAATATTATTATTTGTGTTATAAATATTATTATTTTTATTATAATTAAAAGTATTAATATTAAAAATAATATTATTTATCTTATAAATATTATTATTTTTATTATAATTAATATGATTGATAAAATAATTATTAAATTTGAAAAAAAAATATTATCAATATTGAAAAATAACCATAGATTTGATTTGAATGATAAAATTAAAAATTATTGTTGTTGTTGTTGTTGTTGTTTTTATTGTTATTAAATTTTAAAAAATAATATTATTACTATTGAAAAAAACCATATTTTTTTAAAATATTAAAAAAATATTAGAATTTGGATAAATAAGTTAAATATTATGATTTATATTATAAATATTATTATTAGGTCTAACATTATAAACTAATGTTTTTAAATTTTAAATTTTTTTAATAATTTTTATAAAAATAAAAAATTAATTCACAATAAAACATGGATCACCTACTACAATAAATAATAAAATGTAAAGTTTATTTTATAAAAGAGTGAGAGAAAGAAATACTTGGATGTATTATATCGGTTATCTTATCCGATATTATTCATGCAATCTCAACGCTTCAATATTGGACCGCAAATGATTTGAATGTCGCTACAATGTAAGTGGGAACCAACCCTCAGACATCTTTGTTTGAAAGTGATTGATTTAGACCCACAAACTTTCTCTTTCCATCCGATATGATAGTATATTCCTTTGCAGAAATTCCAAGTCTTGCGTCTGCGTTGCGTTGGATTCTCAAACAAGGCAAGCAGATTCCAGCTTAGAAAACTGGAGTTGGTTCAAACATGATTTCCCATCCCTGGCCGATTTAGCGGTGATGCTATTCTGTCATTTGCTGCTCCTCTTTTGCTTTTAATTAACCTGGAACTCTGCAGCTCTCTCCCTCCTCGCACAAATCGACAAGCTCAAATGAGACCACAGGCTCTCTCTAGGTTGGTGGTTTGGTGCACCAAGATATGTGGGCTGATCTACTTGTTTTGACTTATTGTTTTGCTAGAAAAGTCCATGAAGAGTTCTAATGAGTTTCAAAGCTCTGCATATTCTTCCAAGCTGTGGGAACACAAGAAAACCTCATCTTAATATGTGGACAAGATTACCAACCCACAAAGAAACATTTGATAGCGATCACTTGATAATATAGACAATTGATGACGGGCAATTTGATTTCTCATGAAAATCTTGCTACCTTTTCCTAATTTAATTGATGATTTATAACATAAAATCCTAAAGCATAAGCACTAATCCAGAGAACTCCTTGACAATGTTTGAATTCTTTTTGTGTTGATAAAAAAAAAAGAAGCAAGTCTGACTAGCACGGATATTGATCTAAGAAATGTCATTATGCCTCCACAGAAATGTAATTAGAGTATATTTTAGCAGAACAGTGTTTGTTAGTTCTCTGTCCTTTAATCTGACCTTTCACTTCCTACAATGAACTGTCCTTCTCAATACTAATTTTTGTTAACAAGGGGACTTATCTCAGTCATTTGGAGGTGAACGTGCTGATTGCAAGAGGTTTATATTTTCTTTCGATGTCGATGTCGACGCTTCCCGCTGTGTTACGCTAGTATTGACCTTGACAATCGATATATCCTAGTCTCTCATCAACTTTGTTAATATTGAATCAAAACTATCAATATTTCTTGCAGTTTATTTCTATATTTCAGTAACTAATTTGAGATTTCCTCCAGAGCATTCATGTCTGCCCAGGCGGCACACGAGCTAGTTATGTGCACTCCTTCATATTCCACAGCAGACACAAAGCACAGATTTTCTTGTTGATCAGGCTGCTTGCTTTGCGACTTGTGTCATTTCCAATTTCATTCTGCTTTTGTCAACAAAATCTACTTCGAGGTCAAACAGGGGACTTGCTGTTGGTGGATCCATGTCTTATCCTCCCCACCATTTTTCAGGGCGTGGGGACACAGCCATCAAATGTCTCACGAATTCTTAATAGTGGGTGAGTAAGAGATTTTACCTACCCACTGAGATGGGTGTTCAAACAAAATAATTCAATTAATATACATGGCACTTTCATAAACTCCGAAGAATGTCTCTATCATTCTATCAAGTATCACCTAATTTATGTACCTGTTTGGTAAACTGGTTTTTAAGATTTCTTTGGGCCTTTCCCAGGAGGAGAAAATAAAAGCATTTTTTTTTTATCATAGCATAAAAATAGTACAATGCACGCTGGAAAAAAAGAAAGAAGAAGATGAAGAATCATTTTTAACGATACCCAGTACACTCTTTACAGTCACAATTATAAAAGTCACAAGTAGCAACAATTTGGCGATGCCAAAAATACAGTTTTAAGCTAGTAAACTACCATCACACCAAACAAGCCTTCGATGACTATATGTCAGTAATACCAAAAACTTGTGTATTGAAAGAGAAGTCACTAGTTTCACATACTTATAATTTCTACAAACTACTACTGCTGTTTTAAAAGACCTAAATTAACCTACTTATAGGTTCTCATGACAGACTTTTTTTCCTTTTTTTTTTTTTTCTCTTTGTTTTCATAAAGAAGGCCACGAATGAAAGTTCCCAACTGTCCCTGAATGTACTTCCGCTGGTTTGAGTGGTATGTCATGCTGAAAATTCTCAGGGACTATTGTACTCTCCGCAGCATTCTTCGATAAATTCTGGTTTTCATCTTTGGTTGCATCGAGACCAAGCTCCTTCTCCAAGCAACGGAGCCACTTCTTATTTTCAACTTCTCCAATATTATATGCATCTCCAAATCTTGAGCTCTGGCCAGCTTCAACATTTTGCAGCTGAATTCCACTGGACTGGAAGGAACTTAAGCTGTCCAACATGTTCCAAAAATCGTAATCCGACTCGAATGGGATTTCGGCCACGATTTCTTCTGGTTTGTTTACCTCCTCTAGTGAATTGCGAACATTATAACTTCCTCTAAAGTTAAAAAACGAACCCGTTTTTTCACCATCTAGCTCGGAAACATCAGCTTGACTAGAGTTGGTGATGCTGGAATTGTTACTAGAAAAAGAGGAACTTGATAATTCGTTTGGTTTCATAGCTGGTTTAAACTGATTATTTGACACTCCCCTTAGTGACGAGTCCTCTTCGTTCTCTAGGATGCGAGGCTTCTTCGTTGAGAACCCTTGATTTTTTTGCTCATCAAGTTCCATTTCCAAAGCTCTTTTTCCACCTGACATGATTGTACTAGATGAAGAAGAGGACGAAGAAGTTGAGGAGGATCCCTTTGACTCATCTCCTTCAGAATGTTCGCCATCTTTGCATGCCAGTTTTTTCTTCAAGTGAGTATTCCACACATTCTTAATCTCATTGTCTGTTCTTCCAGGCAAATGAGATGCAATCTTTGACCACCTGCAAGATTATAATTTGTTATTACAAATACAATACTAATTAAGATATTAAACGTAAAACGCCCGTCAAGATTTATTTAGTGTTATGTGGAGAAGTAGTTTACTTGTTTCCCAAAGTTTGATGTAGCTTAATTATGGTGTCTTCTTCCTCTTCGCTGAAGTTACCACGCTTAACGTCAGGTCTCAGGTAATTAATCCATCTCAATCGACAACTTTTTCCGCACCGCAACAACCCTACAAAACGGCAAGATTTTTTTTTACTTTTTTTTTTTATAAAAAAAATGAAGTACAAAATTATTCAATGCTATAAATTCTCGGCTTCATAACGACATCATCGATTTCTCCCTTGTTCAACCACCTTGAGGTTGAAATCTTTCCTCCCTTCTAGTCCTCTACTTTTTTTCTACGTGTTTACATGAAATAGTAAAAGCAAACAAAGTCCAAGCTGCGTGTTAGATTGGCCATTTAGGCTCTACCTTTAGCTACTTATTCAACTTTTGCAACTCTTTCAATGAAGAGAGCTTTGTTTCCGATTTCCTTTAGGTTGAATTGGATTAATTAACAAGATTATCTTATTATATATTTTTTAAAACAAGATTATCTTGTATCTTCGTCAACAAAATGGGAAATCTTGGCAACCTATAGTATATTGATGTGACCATCAAATATTGCTGCCTGGCCTTGAATCTAAATTGGGAATATCCCAACTAGGCAAGGTATGAAATATAAAGTGTAATGAGACTACAATAGATTTTGCTAACGCAGACACCACCATTGCTACAAAAACAAATAAATCTCACTACAAACGAGTCTGGTTTTAGACATAGATATATATAGGTAAAAGTAGCGGAAAATTATAACTGATAAATATTTGTTTCTATACATAATTTCACTATGGATTTATTCCACTCCAATCGAAATATATATCCGTGCCAAATCTTCCATGTTTTACTAGAATCTCTACACAAAAGTGCCTTGGAAAACATGGTTCGATCGTAGGATTCTCTTAAACGTTTTCTTCAATTTCTTCTTAGAAATTTCTCAAAACATATAGGTGCAATCTAGAGGTGATTTTCTGAATCTAGAATTATATTAAAGATATTGGTATCGAGGATGTAATGTTGGTGATCTTCTTCCATATAACCCAATCCATTGGAATTGGCAGTTAATGACAGATTAAATGGTAGAAGGATTCATAGTATAAAATAATAATCTCTCTCTCTATATACATATATTGTAGGCTGGCAATGAAAATGATGTTATGTCTATGCATACTAAATGATTTCCCTTGATCATTTGATTTGAACAAGCGTTTCAAAGTTGCCTTCCTAGTATTGCTTGATTACGACGTACGTTAATATAGCCACCAGTCAACAAACAATAAAACGGCAAATGCCACTCATTTCATGCCAAGTGCAAGTGGACATTCATGCATCTACCTAAAAGAAGAGTAAAAAATCGAAGAGAATTGTTATAATAATAATAACAAAAAAAAAAAGAGAGTTAAGACAAGACAAAACTATTGCTTTAACTGTTGGATTGAAGTCAATAATCGTAAACTCAACTGGTATCCACCTCGCCCTTTTCTAAAAACTTTTTTTTAAAAAAAAACTCCAAGCTATTTATATATATATATATAAAGAAAATCACTGGATTGAATTAAGTTGATGAAAACAAGGTAACATAATTGATTTCAGTTAAAAAAAAAAACCGAGGGCTAACAAGAATTTGTGGAGAAAAAGATTTGAATTCTGGATTTAGAGAAGCCATCAGTGTAAAGAAACTCTGATCCCGTTGATAAAAATAATCAGTGCAAGCTAGGAAATGTTTATCTTTCAACTCTCGACGCAAGGAACAGCCAAATACTTGTCCTTGGAAGTCCTTCCCTCTCCCGGCCCCCAGCTAATGAATATGTAATGAAAAGGGAGTGTTGTTGAATGCATGAGAAATCAATTTGTTTGTTCAGCAGAAGGGAATGATAATGTAAGATAAACAATGAGAACGATATTTAAGAATGCACGATGAATATTTTCCATGATCAAGAAGAGTGGGGGGGGGGGGGAGAGAGAGAGGAGATTTCTAACCAGCTTGTTTAGGAAGAGCCCTCCAGTTTTCGTGCCCATGTTTCTGAATAAAAGCTATAAGCCTCAAGTCCTCAGCAGGACTCCATGGTCCTCTCTTCACTTGACTCTTATCACAACATGGTGCTCTCCCTTTTCCCATGATCTCTCTCTCTCTCTCTCTCTCTCTCTCTCTCTCTCTCTTTCTCTCTCCCTCAAGTTTGATAGCTATATGAAGAAGAATCGATGAATTGGAGACTCTTTGCCATCACCTCTTCTCTCTTTATATAGCGGAATAATATTATACCTTGGGGACATGAACATGAAGAGATGACCTAGAGCCCACAGGGTCATGATGCCATGAAATAGGATGTTATTCGGGGCAATAAATAAAAGGAGATCCAAAAAGATCACTAAGTATCTATTATTCAAACATTTAGTTACTGCGCGGTGTCCTGTATCAACGCAGACGATCCCACTCCAGTAACCTCACTCCTCTGTACCTTTCATCATTTTTGGAATAGAATTTACTCCCGGTGAGAACACAATTCAATATGGGAGGCCCCATGGTTGACCAAATGGGTAAATAATCCTCGCCATCCATATGGCTGTATCGTCAACTATATCATTAATTCTGTACACAAGATATTTATGTTTTTTTTTTTCAACTACTTCAAATTCAATTGAACAAAATAAAGTATTATCCACAGATAAGAATTTTCTGAACTATATGTCATGTACACTACCCATATCTGTGGATTACTTCTCCTAATACTGCTTTTCTTTCCATGTCGGGCCATATGATTTTTTTTTTTTAACATGATATATAGTGTCTTCCATGGAATCATCTTTGGTAAGTTTTTTCACAGGATTTTTTGCCTATTCAAGGTGATTTAATTATAGAATATACCTAGCAGGTAATCCTATATCTGTCACCCATTTTTTTCTTTTTCAATTTTGTTATTCCATTGACTTGCTCTATAATTAATGAGGTGCCTTGAATGAGATAAATGTTTTAGTTAATTTTAACTGTCATGGTATACTTAAAAGAAATATAGGTATCTGATAAAAAAACAAAAGAGTTACAAATATCCAAAGCCTGTTAGTTGTTGTATTCGTTAGCAACTTATAAATGGGATATATCAATGCATATATTAAAAACATAAAATAAAATTGAATATATATTTAAAAGAACCAGCCATTCGAGGGATAGCTTAGCATTTTTTTATATTAAAAAAAAACATATACACGTGAGAGAGAGAGAGAGAGTTTTGATGGGAATCTTTTCTAAACAATACTTCATTTTAAGTTTTCTTTCTATATATTAGAACTTTTGTCTCACACTAGCTAGGGAAATTGTCTGCACGCGACTAGATCAGAGTAATGGATAATAAAGTTTGTTATAAATTAAAATCTTTAAATATTTAAAATATTATAATTATAGATATTATTTTATATATAGATTATTCTATTATAGATATGTATCATCTTTGTGTTGATCATCTTTTCTTAGTTTCTTAACAGAATACTTTCATGTGAATAGTCATGCCTCTTATTATTGAGATTGTTAATAATAATAATTGATATATATAAAAATAACACATTAATTCTTAGATATATGTTTTTTTTCTAAAAGAAGAATCTCTTCAGCTCCCTTCACATAAGCTCATTCTACTGTACGATCGTTTTTACACATATTTTTAATTATATCAAGTTTTAATACATATCATTTGAGATTTTTAATTATAATTACCATAATCATTACAAACTAATACTAATTGAGTAGGCATGAATGAAGGGTAATGATATTTATTATAAGTCAAAACTCTTAAAGATTAAGGATATTATAATTGTAGGTGACTCTCAAATACTTAATTTTTTTTATTTATTAAAAAGCTATTACAATATTTTAAAACTAGAAAACTCTAGCAATAATAAGTAGGAAAAACAAAATAAAAAATTGTTATTCCTTTTAAATAGAAAAAAATAACAATACAAAATAAAAAATAAAATTATTTAGAAAAATATTGAATTCACGCTCGTGTGCGTGAGTTTTAATGCGTACGAGCTAAACATAGATGAGATTTAGGTAATGATCCCAAGTTAGAGGGTTCATGCTTTAAGAAGAAAAATATTGTTTTGTGCCCAAGTTCCTCTTCATTTTCTAACTTGATTTCAGAATTATATTGCATCGATCAAGCAACACCCTTTATCACAATACTTTTCTTTTTCTTTCATTCTTTTAAGCAGTCATGAGACTTTACTAAATTAAATTGTTTTAATTCATCTTTTCAATTTAATAAAATACATGTGATTCATACAATACCGAACTATGTAATTAAAACTTTTTGTTTATAATAAAGTAAATAATTCCTAATTAATGAATTATAATTCTACTGGTCACAATTGCGCTCCATCTCTTCTCAAGAGATCTCAAATTCAAACTCTTTTTTTTTTGTAATAAAAGAATTAATAATTGGATTTTTTTCGTTAAAAATATGAAACAAATCCATATATTAATTTAATGTTTCAGTTGAATTGTCGATTCCAACTGGAAGTGCTTCTGATTTATTATTTGAGTATCATATGAAATAACTTGATAAAAACTTCCGAATAAGTTAGAAAAGCAATTATCATTCACTTATAGCAAATTCTATTGGTTAGAAGGGAAGAAATAAAAAAAAAAAAGACTTTGCATGGTTCACATTAGTACTCACATGACATCGAGGCACCAACCATCAAATCTTGTAAGACAAATACAATTCATTTGAAGATTTTTTCTCTAAAACACAAGAAGTAAACGCCTTTCTATTATTCATTGTATTTATACCTCTAGAGACCAAATCTAAATGGAGATTAACCTTTCACGTTTCTCTAGCAATTAATATAATATGACAACTCCTTTCATTTATAGCATCATCATATACAATATTCTTGATTGAAAATATTGGCCCGTTACAAAGGTAATTCACCAATTTTTCTATATATATTTACATAAACCCTTGACTATTAAGAACATCCTAGATTTTTATAATAAAATAGCCACATTAAAAAAGCTTTTGGTACATATTCCACTATAAAATAATACTATAAAAGAGACAAGACGAAATAATATATATATATATATATAATTAAGGTTTTATTAGTGAAAAGTTTTTTAGAAAAACAACACAGATTCATATATAGGATGCTATTACGCAAAATATTAGAGTTTTATTTCATAATCCAGTTACTTATTCCATTAATTATAAAACCGCAAGTGGAATGTTGTGAACATGAGCCCTCTGGGCTCTTAGATCGAGATCAAGAGCAACTGGTCTTAGGATTTAGGTCACCGGCTGATCAGTACTTTTGTGCCTTGTGAATATGACAAGAATATCGACACTTACACTAATAAATTATGTGCCAAACCCCTGGGCCATGCGAACCTGCTTAAAGTCTACCAAAACAAGTCTAACCATTTGAAATTTACAATAAACAGTATTAATTAAGTCAAGTCTTTTGTTAGGGAAACTAACATTAACGAGTCCTTTTACCATTTGGTACCTAATCCTGACATCTTTCTCCTGGTAAGTGGCCTCACTAACCATTGAAGACTTTTCATGACTACCAAACTATACAAGTCCAAGATCTCGTATGACAGAAAAATCGTGAATTATTATTATTATTACATAACATATGCATGACGTGCTGCTTATATACATGTGTTTGGAGCCATGTGGCATGCCCCTTGAGCTGATACTTGATCTCTATGTTCTTGCCAAAAAATAGTGATTTTTTATTAATAGCAAACGTTGGTCAACATGTCCCATGTCTAAACACGAGACATTTTATTTTCTAATGCATGAAAGAAACATTTTTGTCCTCATTTTATTGCAACTAATTGTTTGCTAACCCATGCCATTAGCTAGACTTAATTTCAAATGAAATGACATCAGTCATTCCATGACATGTCTTCTCGGTATTGGTAAATTGGAAGACCATGTTCAATCTCAACGAAATCTTGAACGAAGGTTTCATATTAAGCATTATGTTATCAAGCTGGTTTTGTATTTTCCATGTGTTAATTTATTATTGTTGTTATTTATGATGTTGGAAAAAATAACATCATGCTGCATGCGTAAAGTCTAGATGACTTTTATCATAAACTAGCTATTTAATCCACATTTCATCTTGAATTATATTTTTTTTTTCAAAATAAATAAGATATACAATCTGCTTTAATGTATTTTTTTACATTAAAAAAAATCAAAGTGTAAATTAAAAAACATATGCAAGCATCTAGCTAAACAAATCGATAACCATTTATGTAAATAAACAAAAACAAATCATTAATAATAGCCAAAAGAGAAATAGAAAAATAAGATTTAAAAAATTAATTAGAGAGCAAATAAAATTTTTCAATTGGAGGGTTAAATTGAATTAAAAAATTAAAAGAATAAAGGTTAAACTGGTAAAAACAACTTTGATTGAAGGATGAAAATAAAAGGAAAAGAAACATTAACAAAATGGCCAAGAAAAAAAATTAAAATTTTAAACAATATGAATTGAAATGAAAAAATAAAACATTTGAGAAATTGTAATTCAAGGACTGAATTGAACTAAAAAACCTCTATAAAAGGAATAAGAAGAAAAAAATAAATTAAAAGAATGATGATTGAAATTAAAAACAAAACAAATAATAAATTGTAATTGAAGGACTAGATTGAAAAAAAAAATCTTTAAAAGGAAGAAAAAGAAGAAGAAGAAATTAAAAGAATAAGGAATGAAGCTATAAAAGGAATAAGAATGAAATCATAAATTAAAAGAGTGAGGACTAAAACTAAAAATAAAACATATTAGTGGGTGTAATTAAAGGACTAAACTGCAAAATAAAAAAACTTCTAAAAAAGAAATCATAAATGAAAAGAATGAGAATTGAAATTAACAAACTAAAAAAAAAGGGATAATCGTGTATTTTAGTTGTTAAGAGAGAGAAAAGAAAGGGAGAAAAATAATTTGTTGGTGACCATTTGACCACCATCCTTTGCAACACACCACTCTGTATGGAAAAAAGTATGGTTGCACATTCAGGGAGATGGTGTAAGGCTAGATTTGTTCATTGGGTGGTGTCGTTGAATGATGTACTTGTCACCCATGTGCTGGTGCATGATCAACATGTGTTTCTAGTTTTCTAATTTCAGTATTCAAAAGTTAACTAATTTCAGTATTCAAAAGTTAATGTGAAAATATCAAAACATCCCTTATGACTCTGTTAATTATACAAAATACCCATATGAAATTATAAAAATACCCTCAAATGTAAAAAAAAATTATTTTTTTTATCTCATCCAAAGTTAAATTCGCATTTACATTGGACTTAAACAATAAAAAATTAAATAAACCTTTGTCCACCAAGCTATTAAGTTTTTGATATATGGGACAAATAAGTATTTTTACAGTAAAAAGTTTGTGAAAAGTCAAGAAAGCAATATAGAAACCACTGATAGAGTCACTAGGATGTTTAAATGGGTTAAGATACAAGGGTTACCAATGATGGTATGGAACATGAGCTAAATCTTCTCTATCTTAAAGGCTCATAAGAATATTATTGGTTATGATATGACCAGTATAACTAAAGTTTTTTTAGAGGGTGTTTGTGTCCTTATAGCCACAAAACGAAATGATGTTTTGAATGAAAATGTTTAACTCAAAATTGATGATGAAATAATAAAAATTAAAGTATCAAAGATTCAAATCTTGTGTTGCCCAAACCTTTCTTTAACCAGATATTTCATGGAGGTGACTCCTGAGTTTGACTCAGATTCGAAATTAAACGCAAATAAAGATGATAACATCAAACAATTTAGCCCTACCTCAACTAAAATTCTTGCATTTATAAAACACCACGTTGATGATATTGGCATTATCATAAAACCTTGGTTAGGCAGATTGGAGGTGTCAAATGGTCCTAATCACAAGGCTGATATAGCTATGGCATTATACCATGAGTACCTGTTTTTTAAAATTTAGGAGTTTCAAAATATTGATAATAGTCACCTTCTGGGAATGATTAAGCATATCTCTATAGAACACATGATAGGTTATATAGAGAACATGGGTATGTTGGGCTATGATAACAATGGGCAAGATGATTTGGATACGGATAAAAATAAAAATATGGGCCTAATGAGCTGTGATATCAACAGGTAAAATGTATGGGCCATAGACAAGGATACACATTTTTCTTCTTCTATGTAATTGAGAAATGGGAAGAGATTACTCTCAAAAGGACATGGAATTGTAAAACCATAGCATAATTCAAACTTGGGGGCCTTATTTGATGAATATACACGAGCGATGAATCAACTACTCTAAGTAAGCTCAACTTTATTGATGAGGCTAAAGATACTATGTCAATAAGATCTAAATTAGAACCATATGCCATGATAGTGATGTTGCAATGACAACTGAATTCCATAGTGATATCAAAGGAGAAAGGGAAAACTGGAAAAGGTATACATAATAAGTTGGAGATTATTTGATTAGGTATTAATCTTTTCTTGTGATAATATTATGGAATATCTACAGTCTAGGTTCCTTATCTAAGAGGAAATTTATTAAAGAGGCTATTAGATATTCCTTTTATATGCTTTTAATATGACATGGAAGCATTTTTTTAGCAAAATCTATTGAATTCTCTAAGTCTTGGATTTATATTATGGGTTGATAAATTAAGAACGATGTTGTTTTTTCTATTGTGGGTATTTATGTTCCTTGTTTTACTTTTAAAAGAAGAATTGTCAAGAATGAACTTGAAGAGCTTTACTTTACTTTTATGGAATACCTCTGGTTTCTTTATAGTGACTTTAATGAAAACTTAAAAGCTTTAGATAGGAAAAATGACTTCTATAATAGAAAAAATGCTTCTAATTTTCAAGACTTTATTCAATCTTGTGCTTTGATAAAGTACCCTCTTAACCATTAGTTCATATGGTTTAGTGTTGCGATGTCGTGATCGCACAAATTAATTACCCTAACTTAAAACACAACACACAAGATAGTATAGAGCAAGCAAGGGGTCGATCCCACAAGGAAGATTTAGTTCAGATTTTTATGCTATACGTTATGCAATTAGGGGGTTTTGATTTGTGATGATCTAAACTATGAAAGAAATTAAACTAGAAAACAAAATCAATTGAAATCAAAATTTATCAAGAAAACAAACCTTAGTTGCAAGCACACTTCCACCAACAAAAATTAGAACCAATTCTTGAAACGAAACTACAATTTATATTCTGAATTTTTATCTTTTCTTAATGTTGGTTAATTAACGGATCCGCCTTATAACTAACCTTAACCAACAAACAATCACAATATCCGTATTAATGATTTAGTTCAATGGTAGCCCTGAGAACTAGATATTTGAGTGTTCTTCCTAAGTTTAATAATGTAGTTTCGCCATAATTATCAAGCTTAGTTGCTTCACAAGTTCATACATCACAACTCCGGTTTTGATATCAAACTTAGCAATAAATTGTTCACAATAATAACTTAGAGTTCCGCTTTAGCAATTATCAACAACAATCATAGAAAATATGCATAGGAAAACAATCATAATCATTCATACTATAAACTGAAAATAAAAGGAAGAATAAATCTTACGGTTCTTGAAATCCGAAGGTTTATTGTGTCCTTGCAACCAAGAAAAGAGCTTAGCCTTGCATAACTATTGAACAACTACTCTTAAAGAATGAAGAGAGCATGATTTTTTTTTTGGGTTTGTAGAGGAGAGAATTTGTGTTTCTTAACTTCTGGTTGCTGCCCCCTTTCTCTCCTCTCTCTCTCTCTTTTTATATGCTAAGAAACCCTAGTTCCTAATTTACAAAGTAGTCCTCCCTTAAGTTGACAATTGACATTTAAGTACTTCAATAACTATTTTTCCTAAAAAATAGAAATATCCTCACATGAAATCTTCAAACTCTGACTTAGAGGAGCTAAATTGCTGATATAAAATTTTTTATGACAGTTTAGAAGCTTCGAAACGTAATTTGGACTCATTTCTTCACGAAACGTAATTTGGACTCATTTCTTCACGAAACCTAATTGTTGGCAAAATTCAGTTGTCATCTTTGAAAAATCATATCTCCCTCATCTAGCATCATTGTTGGCTGAAATTTGGAGCGTTTACCAACCTTTGAGTCAGGAATCCAAAAACATTAAGTTTTCATAAATTGGACTTCTATAGCTCTAGATATTACATTTTGAATAGACAAAGGTCAATAGTGGCAAAATGCAAGATTTGACTTTGAAGGATGTGATTTCCATGATCTTCCTCTTTTTATTTTTCTTGCATTACATTTCCAGAAAGGTATGGATGTTAGCCTTTTAGTGCCACTAGAATCACTTTATTTTGATCTCTGGAACTCATGCTCTGCACAAAACATCGACTGAACATCAAATTTGCCAATTATCTCCAATTTACTCCTTTTTGCATTTTTCATCCAAAAGTGCCTTCAAAACATAAAACAAAGAATATCAAGGCATTTTACATATAAAACATGGAAAAAAAATTAGGTAAATATGGGTGAAACTATCGAATAATATGATTACATCATTTAGAAGGAACTGAATAGGTAAACTAGACATATTTTTTATCCACCTTTAATGTATTGATTTCTTTCTTGGTTTAAAAATGGTTAGACTCAGTAAAGAGATGTCAAATCATTGCCCCCATCTCTTTAGAGAAGACTTATTGAATTGGGGATGTAAACCTTTTAAGAGTTTTGATCGTTGGCTAAAACACTCAAATTTTCACATTATAATTAATGATTTTTGGAAAGATATTGAGAGAGATTTTCCTGGTAATTATCAGATTTTAAAAAAGATGAATGCATGTTATGGTCCTAAGATTGCGATTGAGTTACAGGGTGATTGACTGTTAAATCCACCTGTAAAGAATGGTGTTTACCTGACCTTCTTTCCTTATGACCTATTTTGAAAATATACGAGGGGCTCGTTTAAGAGAGAACCCGATGATCTTAATGCAAATAAAATTTAAATTTCTTCTCTGCATTACTCCATATCTTTACTTACAATTTAAACAAATGGTTCAATAACCAACTCCTAAAAGTTGGCACCACTACTACACCATCTAAACCATTAACATAAAATAAAAAAATAACAATTGAATAAAATAAAATCTGCATGAAATCTGCCAATTGAACCGTAATGCAATATTGACCATCCTTGCTTCAACTTCTAGTGTTTTTAGCAGCCATAACTCCTAATTTTCAACAGCCATACTAGCCATGCCTCTAATACATTTTCCTTTAGCCAGCTTTTTATCCATGTTAGCCAACTTCTTGTCCATGTGGATGTTGTCCATAACATTACCGCCTTTATTAAGATGACACTTGTCCGCAAGTTCAAAAGAAGGAAAATGGCTATAAAAAGAGGACACATCCTTCACAGAAGAATTTATAGGTGACAAACCATCCTAATGGACCAAAACTTGGCGTTGATTATGAATAAAAAGAGAATTTAGAATAGCTTTGGGCAGAGGTTGAGGTTTGCCTTATGTGAGAACAAGTAAAGAAGGTTCAATAGAAATAGATGTGTTATGGAAAGGTTTAAAGCAGGAAACATGAAAAATAGGGTGCAATTTGTTAGAAGAAGGAGGTTATAATTTGTAAGCCATAGTGCCTATTTTGGCTACAATGGGGAAATGACTATAGAAACGGGGGGAGAGTTTAATGTATTTAGAGGAAGAAAGGCTAAGTTGGCAGTGAGGTTGCAGTTTAAGTAAAACTTGATCACCTATTTCATGGTAAACAGGATGATGTTTAACATCATACTGAGCCTTCATTGAATTTTAGGCTTGAAGTAAATGGTTGTGAAGGTCTTGAAGAACTAAATTGTAATTGAATAATTCTTAATCCACTACTTCATGTTTAGCTAAGTTAGGCTAATAAGACAATATAATTGGAGGAGATCAAGCATAAACCACCTAAAAAAGAGTGACTTTAAGAGAAGAGTGGTAGCTAGTGTTGTAACAGTACTCTACTCAAGGCAACTATTGAAACTAGTGGCGAGGACGGTCATTAGTAAAGCAATGTAGATACATCTCAATAGTGTGATTGACAACCTCGGTCTGATCATCACTCTTGGGCTGAACTAAAAGCCAATTTGGTTCCACTCAAGCAAAACAATTCAGTCCAAAACAAACTAGTGAATATGATGTCATGATCACTCACAATAGTCTTTGGTAAACCATGAAGTTTGAAAATATTGTTAGAGAACAAACGAGCAACACTCATTATACTATATAGATGAGCCAGGGGAAGGAGATGTGTATATTTTGAAAAACAATCTACCACAACCAATAAAACCAACTTTCCTTGGGAGGGAGGTAGGCCTTCAATGAAATCCATAGAAATGTCTAACCAAAGTGGAACAAGGAATGGCTGGAGAAGTCTTATATGATGCAAATGTTTGGTTTTGTGTTTCTAGCAGACAATACATTGATGTATAAAAGTCTGAATGGAAGTCTTTATCCTTTGCCAATGAAAATCCTAAGCAACATGATGAAGTTTTTTTTGATAGCCCTCATGACCACTATTGTGGAGAGCTGAAATAATAGATGGAACATAGGAGAAGTGTGCAACAAATAAAGTCGTTGCTTAAAGAAAATCATACCATCTTTGTATTCCCACAGTCCCACAACTTTGCCTTATTGGATATTACACAACAACAACTACAACTATTTTGAATTTTGAATCTCCATGCGAATTAAATTGAAAAGAGGTAGGAGTGACATGAAAATGGAAGTAAGATATGGTTAGTCCTCCAAGTAATGAGATAAAGCATCATCCACTATATTATGTTTACTTGTATAACATTCTATGGAAAAATCAAAACCCATGAGTTTACTTAACTAGTGTTATTGGGGTGAAGTGATGATGCATTGGTCCTATAAGAATTTGAGACTGTAATGATCTATCCGGATGAGAAAGTGACACCCCCATAAATAAGCTCTCCAATGTCGAACGACTTTAGCTAAACCAATAAGCTTTTTTTCATATGCAGGAAGACTTTTATAATGAATTACCAAAGGTATGCTAAAGTATGCAATTGGCTGCCTATTTTGTTGTAACACGGCTTCCATTCTTATATCAGATGCATCACATTCTAAAATGAATAGGTTGGTGAAGTTGGTTAGTGCTAATATAGGAGTGCAGGTTATAACAATTTTTAAATGCTTAGACGCTTGAGTTGCATCCTTTATCTAGTTGAATGAATCTTTACGTAATATGGTCATAAGAGGATCGATGATTGTGCCATAATTCTAAACAAATTTCCAGTAATAGCCTATGAGGCCCAAAAAACCTCTTAAACCTTTCATAGTGGTTAGCTTTGGCCAATCAATCATGGCTGCAAATTTGCTTTTGTCTACAACAACCCCTTCTTCTGAGATAATATGGCTAAGATATGAGACTTTTCATTGAGCAATGTAGCACTTGGATCTCTTGAGAAATAATTTGTGAGTAATAAGGATATCAAAGACAAGCCATAAATGTGTTAAATGATCTGTCCAAAAGTGATTATAGATAAGAATATCATTAAAAAACATAAGAATGAACTTACATAGGTATAACTAGAATACCTCATTCATCAAAGCTTAGAATGTGCTAGGTGTATTGGTAAGGTTGAAAGGCATCACTAAGAACTCAAAGTGGCCATGATGAGTGTAAAATGTTGTCTTTTCTATGTTTGTTGAATACATTCTGATTTGATGATACCCTAAGCACAAATCCATTTTTATGAAATATTCTTCACCATGTGATTCCTCCAATAACTCATCAATCACTGGTATAGAAAAATTTATCCTTTCTGGTCTTAGAATTTAAGGCTTGATAATCTATGCAGAATTGCCATGTGTTATCTACTTTAGTGACCAGAAGGACTGGTGAGGAATAAGGAGATTGACTAGGCCTGATGATACCCTGGTCTAACATATTTTCGCACTACCTTTCAATTTCATCTTTCTGTGCATGAGTATATCTGTATGGACGCACCATGACAAGATGCGTTCTTGGCTCCAAATTCATGCAATGATCATAGGATCTTGGGGGTGGAAGACCTTGTGGTTCTTGAAATATAGCATCAAATTCAGTCAAAAGATTACCAAGGTTCGTATTGAAAGGTGACTTCATTTCTACAACTTGAAATTGTATAGTTGGAGTAAAATGTAATACTAACCATCCTAGCTTTAATTTCCAGTGTTTATAGTAGCCATAACTCCTAATTTTCAACAGCCATACCAGCTACGCCTCTGATACATTTTCCTTTAACCAATTTCTTATCCACGTGGGTGTTGTTCATAACAATGCATTAAAGGGTATATTGAAATGTTGGAATAAGCTATCTTTTGGTAATCAAGAAAAAGTTGTGAAAGACCTGTATACTTGACATAATTAAAAGATTGATGTCTTCTCCCAAGTGCAGGAGTGTCGAAGTAATAAATAACCCATCAAGACCGGGGTCGAACCACAGGGAGGTTAATTGTACAAATTATAAATAACAACAACACAATAACAACAACAATAACAACAATAAAGAAAAAGAAGGAGAAGAAGAAGAAGAAAAAGAAGAAGAGAACTTTGAGATGAAATATTAATGTAAGGATTAAACAATGATAATAACAAATATCAAGGTTAGAGGATCCACTAATGGTATGTCAAACAAGTATAGTAAAAACTCTTATTATTCAATTGGAAACTACACACAAAGGAAGTTCCAATCAAATTATAGATTGTTAACACGATTACATTAGTCATCTTATTCGATTAATTCTAATACTTGTAAATCTCGTCAAGCAATCATGATTATAACTTATGTTAACAACAAATCAAGTTCCTTTCATAGCTCACGTATTGGTTATACCATATAGTATGAACTATGAAAGTGCCAAGCATTTGTTGTACCAAGTGTTATACAACATAAATTAAGATTAGTCATTTAACAAGTAAAGTATTAAAGAGTGAACAAGATAACAAATACAAAACATGTTAGTATCAAATATTAAAGTCCATATTAAGTTTACAATATACTTATTCTTACACCATTAATGTAACTTTTTCACCTTGACATAATAAATTTAACTAAACATAATGAAATAAAGAAAAATAAGTAAACAAAATAAGAACATCAATAAGATAAAAGTTAACTAAGTAAATGAAAGGAAATGAAAGGCATAAACTTGATATTAATGAAAGAAAAGCATAAATATTATAAAAAACACAAAGAGAGAAAACAAAAGCATGATCTTGATCTGGAAACCAAGATGCCTAAATGCATGGCAAATGCCTCCTTTGATAGGCCAAAATTAGGAACTATTGATTTGATGACTAATTGATGAGTGCGTGACCAACTCTTGACTTGGTGACAATCTTTATCTTCTATTGTCTGCCCAAAACTTCATTGATAACGTCAAAATTAGAGCCACTTGAAAACATGAAAGTTGTAGTAAATTGTCTTAGATTTCTTGTGTAAAACATTTAGGTTATTTGACTTCTAGAACATTAGATATGGGCCAAATATTAAATAGTGCTTAGGCTGGAAGACATATTCAGACTTTTTTGTTTTTGCTATAATTTTAACTTGAAAGTGACCTTTTTAGATATTGGGCTCCATATGAAAGTTATAGGCCTATATCTTACCTTTTCATCCATATAAAGTAGACCTAAATATGAGATCTACAACTCCAAATATGATCAAATTACCGAATAGTATTCCGGTTTGGATTACACCGACATCTCTTTTCTAAGTTTGGTCATCTCTTTGTCCTTTTAATTTCAATTCTTAAATTCATCAATCAATCCTTTCATTTATGTGATAGGCCTGTATTTAAAATGAACATTACCACAAATTAAAGGTATCTTATATTATTAGATACATTATTATAAAACATGCTTTAGTTAAAGAGTTATTGATACTTCAAATGCAAAATGATGATATAAAAACCTTGATAAAAATACACTTTTAAGTACTAATCAATACTTCAATTGATCACCTTAAGCATAAGGCTGAATATGTAAGTCTTAGCATTGAGGAGCAAGGTAATCTCAATACCTTGATTTTTAAGAGGTGAAAGGCTAACAAAAACTTAGAGTCTATCTGAAGTAGAAAGCTTGATTGAAATAGGCAAAACTTGGAGCAAGGTAATCTCAAAACCTTAATTTTTAAGAGGTGAAAGGCTAACAAAAACTTAGAGTCTATCTGGAGTAGAAAGCTTGATTGAAATAGGTAAAACTTAGAGACCGCAACACAGGTGTTTTTTCATATGTCAACTAGGCTTCATTAGGAATCATATACAAAAGGTTATGCAAAATGAGATTTTTCTTAAAACTCTTAATATGATTAAGGATAAGGCATTTAGCTTGATGATGTCATCTTTAATAGTGATGGGCAAAGGCCCCAGGGCTATCTGGGTTTAATTCAACTTTATAAGAAGATATGAGGCTTACTGAAAGCTGACTTATTTATGTTGGTCTTAAAATTCTTTTATATAGGCACGCTACCTAAAAGATTAAATACTAGCTACATTACACTAGCTTTGAAGATTTTAAACTGTAGTTTCATTTGTTATAGACCCATCAGTTTTATTAATCTATAAGATGATACCAAAGATACTTGAGAATAGAATAAGGGATGTTATAAAAGTGTCATTAGCTTTAACTAATCAGCTGTTTTTTAAAGGCAAGAACATTATAGATACTATTATGTAAGCTAATAACATAGTGGATTCGATGAAGTCCAAAGGAGTGAAGAGTTTTATTTTTAAGCTTGACATTTACAAAGATTTTGACTCTATGTCATAGAATTTCCTGGATAGTATTTTAGGGTATATGAACTTTGATTCATCTTGGCATGAATGGTTAAGGGCTTGTTTCTCTATAATTTGGATTCCATTCTTAGTTAATGGTTCTCTATGTCCTAAGTTTGGTGCTTCTTGTGGTATATGATTTGGAGATCCCATATCCTCTTCTTTTCAACATAGTTGTTGAAGGTCTATTAATTAGAATTTAAAAGTGCATTTTTATTAAGGTTTTATATCATTATTTTGCATTTAAAGTAGTAATAATCCTTAACTAAAACATGTTTTATAATAATATATTTAATAATATAAGATACCTTTAAAAATAAAAAGAATTTATACTATACTTGTTTGACATACTATTAGTGGATCCTCTAACCTTGGCATTTGTTATTATCATTGTTTAACCTTTACATTGATCTTCCATCTCAAAGTTCTCATCAACTTCTTCTTCTTCTTCTTCTTCTTTTTTACTACTACTACTACTACTATTACTACTACTACTACTAGAATTATTGTTGTTGTTGTTATTACTATTGTTGTTGTTTATAATTTATACAATTAACCTCCCTATGGTTCGACCCTAGTCTTGTCGGGTTATTTATTACTTTGACATTTCTATACTTGGAAGAAGACATCAATCTTTGGGTTATGTCACCTATCAATCTTGCTCAATAGAAGCTTATAAATTAAGTTTGTTTTTGGTATTGAATTTCATGACTGTAAAAGAATTTCAAACTTATAATTTGCAGATGATACCCTGTTGTTCATCCTAAAAAACTTGCAATGCTTAATGAATGTGAAAAGCATTTTAATTGGTTTAGTAAGTGCTCGAGTTTGCAAGTCAACTTCCATAATAGTTGCCTAGTAAGAATTAATATTGATATGGACTATGCTACTACTATTTCAAACTTTCCAATATGCAAAGATGAGTCCTTACCTATAAAATAATGAGGTGTTCCTTTAGGCTTTAATCCTAAATGGATCTCTATATGGAAACCTATACTGCAATAATTAGAAGTTGCTTAAATCCTAGAAGGGTAAGATGATATTTCTTACTAGTAGAGTGTGCTTGATTAAAAGTGTTTTATACTTTTTACCTTTAATCTACTTGTCAATTTATTATTTGTCTAAAATGGTTGCAAAGTAAATAACTTTGCTACATGCCAAATTCCTCTAGTCTCGTGTGACAAATAGAAGGCGTATGTATCATTTTATATAGCACTTAGTTATCAAGAAGAAGTATTGAGGAGGGTTGAAAGTGAGTTCAATCATTGCAAAAAATACAAGTTTGTTGTTTAAATGGATTTGAAGATTGGGACCAAGAAATGATGCTGATTGGAAAAAATTTATTATGGATAAGTATAAACCCCAATTCACTAATGGTATCCCCACATTAAAAAAAATTATCCTTAATTTGGTCAGGTATTGCTTTGACCACTAACTCTTCAAACATGACTGTTGTTGCACTGAGGTATTCATGTCATATGAGGCTTGACAATGACTTCAATATCATATTTTAAAAGGAAATCTAGATTGAGAGCATGACACCATCTTCTATCTTTCCTAAGTTATATAGAATTAGAAAATTTAAACATGGATTTTTTGTTGATATAGGTTGCTAAGATGCAGACATATGAAGATGGAAATTTATTTAGAGTAGGCCCTTAAAGTAGGAGGAATCTGAGCACTAAAATGAGTTATTATGCATTTTTCACAATACTACTATCAGCAAAAGCAAGCATGATCAACTTGTTTGGGCTCTAAATATTAAAGGGTTATTTTTAGTTAAAGGTTGCTCCCTCTTCTTAGATAAAATTCTTTTTCCTAATGGTCATTAATACAAAACCGATATTTGGCACAACTCCTATATTCTAAAACATGTGTTATTAGAATTGTTGGCCTTGAATGATGGGTTACCTATAAAGGCTTTCCTTGTTAGAAGGAAAGTTATTTTTCAACATAAAGATATTTGCCCTATTTTTTTTAATCTAATTTTGTCACTCATTTGTTTTTGCATTACCAAGATTCTTGGTTGTTGTGGAGTAGCTTTGTGAATTGGCTGGATTTGGCTTGGTATATACCCAACTCTTTAGATGATCTTATGCTCCATTGGTGATACGATCCAAGTAAGGTCAAATTTGGATTTTGATGTAAAATGTGCAACAATCCAGTTTTATGGCAAGGGTCATAATTCTCAATCAGACCGTTGGATCGAGCTGAAAGTTTATGTGGAGTCTTCTGACATATTGTATTACCTTGGGTTAAATTTTTAGATCAATCGGAGCTTGGGAAAGGCATCTCAATATAGGTCAAGAGAGGCTATACGAATTTTGTTATTTACTTCCTTTTGACTTGTGGACTTCCTATTTGGCTAGGATTTTTTTTCCTAAAAGGATGTGCCAACTTATTTTGGGAATTTTCTAGTTCCACAAGGATCTTTAATGAGCTGCAATAAAATCTCCAAGTGTGGCAAGGATTCATTGATGTTTCATAATCCTTTTCTTACAAGGATTCCTTATTCACCCTGGCTACAACAGGAAAGAAGAATTCAGAATAAATTCTACTTTGAAATCAAATTTCCTAGTCTATTTGGGACTTATTAATGGTGAAAAATCCTATTCTAGCTTATTTAGGATGAATCCTTGTAAGAAAAGGATTCTGAAACATTAATGAATCCTTGCCATACTTGGAGATTAACAAAAAACCCCCACCCAAGGAATATTGATTCGCGAATGAGAAGTATAAGAATGACGCCATGAAGACAGTTATTCTTTGATAAGTCATTTTCAGTTTGTTAGAGAACCAAGGAAGGGAGATTATCCCACCAACAGACAATAAGTGCAGCAAAGAAGTTTTATTGATCTGAATAGTTTTTTTTTACATGTTTGGTTATGCCTCTATTTATAGTGATTCTGGACTTAAAGAAACCCTAATGGACCCCCCTTAGGTGGACTTATATGTAGCCGACTTATAATTGACCCAAATAAGTAATACTATCCTAAAAACTAAGAAGAAAACACTGAAAATACTAAAAATCTGAAAATTACCATCCTAAATAAGCTAGAATAGGATTTTTCACCATTAATAAGTTCCAAATAGACTAGGAAATCTAATTTCAAAGTAGAATTTATTCTGAAGTCTTCTTTCCTGTTGTAGCTAGGGTGAATAAGGAATCCTTGTAAGAAAAAGATTCTAAAACATCAATGAATTCTTGCCACACATGGAGATTTTATTGCAGCTCATTAAAGATCCTTGTGGAACTAGAAAATTCCCAAAATAAGCTGGCACATCCTTTTAGGAAAAGAATCCTAGCCAAATAGGAAGTCCACAAGTCAAAAGGAAGTAAATAACAAAATTCATACAGCCTCTCTTAACCTATATTGAGATGCCTTCCTAGATTTCCGTTCAACCCCAACCTTTCTCACATCTTGGGTACATGTTCCAACCACGTTTGCATGTTTTCCCACCTTCTCAAGTCTGTCACACACGTTCCCCATCATGAAATTCATGCTTTTCATCATTTTTGTCATGGCTTGTATTTGGAACGTAAGTTCTCCCTCGAGATGGGGTGGTGTGTTATTTTGATTTGACATGATAATACCTTGCTGTTCTTGCAAAACTGAAACCAACACCAAATAGAACCAACCTGATTGATGGAGCCAAGCTCTGATACCAAATGATGTGAACCTCGTGATCACATGGTCACGCAACCCACACGCAAAGACGTCAATTCCCGGAAAGCCATGTAAATCAGGTTTGATAGAAATGTGACACAAAGATAACTTGTACCTAGGCACCAGCACTATGGAAAACAGAAAACCCCCACCAAACGAATATTGATTCGCGAACGAGAAATATAAGGATGACGCCACAAAGACAGTTGTTCTAGAATTTTCTTATTAGTTTTTGGGTTATTATTACTTATTTGGTTAATTATAAGTAGACTTTATATAAGTCCACCTAAGAGAGGTCCATTAAGGTTTCTTTAAGTCTAGTCACTATAAATAGAGGCATAACCACACATGTAAAGAAGACTATTCAGATCAATAAAACTTCTTTGCTACACTTATTGTGTGTTGATGGGATAATCTCCCTTCCTCGGTTCTTTAACGAACTGAAAATGACTTATCAAAGAACAACTGTCTTCGTGGCGTCATCCTTATACTTCTCGTTCGCAAATCAATATTTGTTGGGTGGGGGTTTTCTATTTTCCATAGTGCTGGTGCCTAGGTACAAGTTATGTTTGTGTCACACTTCTATCAAACCTGATTTACATGGCTTTCTAGGAATTGACATCTTTGCGTGTGAGTTGCGTGACCATGTGATCACGAGGTTCGCATCAATTGGTGTGGTCTTGCAAGAGGTAATGAACAGGACTTTAAAAGTAAAGTTTGGAGTGGAATATGTTTTTCATACTCCTAATAAGAATTATGTGCGCCATCTTATTTTTCATCAGGTTGTAAGTTATATTCGATCTTTATGTAGCTCCTTCATTCATACTAGTATGGATCTATTGGGAAATCATGAGTGTATTCTTGGTTGGGAGATAATGAGTTGATTCCCTTTGTAAGTTCTGGGTGTTTATTCCTTGTGTTTTCTATTGTTTTGTTATTTCTTTCCCAGTATTTTGCTAGTTTCCATCTTTTTAATGACTAACTTTTTCTTTAATATATTCACCTTTATATATAAAAAAAAAAAGTTGTTTGGTGATAATGGTTACTCACACTATAAAGATTTCACAAACTCATGGTTGCTAATTAAGCTATAAAGCAATAAGAAATTCTGGTATAAAATTGATTAGCACTTAAAAGTGCATTTCTATCAAAGTTTTATATCATCATTTTGCATTTAAAGTATCAATAACTCCTTAACTAAAACATGTTTTATAATAATATATCCAATAATATAAGATATTTTTAATTTGTGGTAAATGTTCATTTTAAATGTAGGCCTATTACATAAATGAAAGGATTGATTGATGAATTTAAGAATTGAAATTGAAAGGACAAAGAGATAACCAAACTTAGAAAAGAGATGTCAGTGCAGTCCAAACCAGAACACTGTTCGATAATTGGGTCATATTTAGAGCTATAGATCTCAAATTTAGGTCTACTTTATATGGATGGAAAGGTAAGACATAGGCTTACAACTTTCATAGAAGCCCAAGACTTAAAAATGTCATTTTCAAGTCCAAATTATAGCAACAACAAAGAAGCCCGAATCTGACTCCAGTTGGAGCACTATTTAGTGTTTGATCCATTTCTGAAGTTTTAAAAGTCCAAATAACCTTAATTTTTTACACAAGAAAGCCAAGACAATTTTATAAGTTGTAGGCCTATGTCTTACCTATCCATATAAAGTAGACCTAAATCTAAGATCTATAGCTCCAGATATGACCCAATTACCGAACAGTGTTTCGGTTTGGATTGAACCAACATCTCTTTTCTAAGTTTGATCATCTCTTTGCCTTTGCAATTGAAGTTCTTAAAATCATCAATCAAACCTTTCATTTATGTGATAGGCCTGCATTTAAAATAGACATTTACCACAAATTAAAGGTATCTTATATTATTAAATAGATTATTATAAAATGTACTTTAGTTAAGGATTTATTGATACTTCAAATGCAAAATGATGATATAAAACCATGATAAAAATGCACTTTTGAGTATTAATCAGCAATGGTATGTAATTGGATTGTGATCCCACCTATCCCATCAATTCTTTTCCATGTTTGACCTTGAGGTTCTTCACATTGGTTGAATGAGGCTAGCATTTGTTTGCATAGGAAAGTTTATATTTAAAATGAAGAAATGTCATCTTTGATTTGTCCTTTATTAACAAAACTATATCCCTTATTTTCCTTTTAAAGTCTTAAATAATCCTTGGATGATAATTCAGACTAGGATCACCCTTTAAACTAAGGGCACAATCTTGAAGCTTTTAAATAATGGATGAAATTCTCCTAATAGAAAAAAAAAAGAGAAATGTGAAATGGACAATAATTTTACAAAAGAGAACCAATAAATAATCAATTGAAAAATTCAAATGATGAAATAAAAAAAATGAAACAAAAAAAATAATGATGAAAAAAGAAAGAAAGATAAGTAACACTCTAAAGTGTCTTTTATGATGGTAAAAAATCTAAACTTGAAGATAAAATATCAGTAACGAAGCATAAGTTAAATTAGAAGAATTGACATTAAAATAACATCAATCATTAAAATAACAAAGTAAAAACAACAAGCTTACAAAGATCTCCACACAGGTAAGATAAGTGATCCTATCTTTTTGAACCTTTAAACACCAGTTAATCTATATATCTTTTCTTTCATAATCATAAATCATATCATATATTACATGGCCTTTTTTGATAAAAAAAAAACTTGTTTACATTGGATGGTGTTACCTCTAAAATAGTTTTAGAAAAATAATAATTGACAAGCTATTGGTGCACTATATTGTTTGGGATAGGGAATTGTACAATAAGCTGACAAACTTAATAAGGAAAAATGCTCCCCTTTTAAGAGCAAAAGATATACTTTTGAAATGATATTGTATACCTTTGGCTAGTGGAAAGATAAAACATCTAGATCAACTAAGAGGTATTTCATTTTAAAAGAAACTTATGAAAATGAAAATAATTAAGTGATGACATAGAGATTTCCATCATAGCTTGTTAGTGGTATAAATAAATAAATGATAAAAATAATGTTAATATATATGTGACTTTTGATAGCTGCTAAAAAATGAACATAGTTATAATAGCAAAAAACATTATTTGAAAGAATCCATGGTGAAAGATAAGTTGATGAATAGCGAAAAACATTATTTGAAAGAATCCATGGTGAAAGATAAGTTGATGAACCCTTTTAAAAGTTTAGAGAAGTAGAACACAACTTTTTTATTAGGAATGATAAAGAGTGTGCATTAATGGACAAATAATAAACTTTACTAAACTTGGAGGCACCATCAAACTAGCGGGCAATATTATGATTAAGAGATTATTTGTCATATTTCAAAGAAAGGTCAATTAAGTAGAACTTCTTATAATGAACATAAAAAGGTAATGAATGTTACATAAAGTCTAGGTTACATAATATAAACAATGAGACACACAATTTATATAGAGGAACTCAGATGGGCTAGAAAATATAGCAATCATATGAGGTTAGATCATAATAACGAGTCCTACTATCAACAAGGAAGATGGGTTAAAAAGGGAGGGTTATTTTTTTAAATAGATAAATGTTCATGTATGTCATCCAACCCACAATAGTATTGTGTAATATTTTACAGAAAAGTCTTTTAAAATACAGGTAAAAATTCCATATCAAATCTAATAAGATACAAAAAATGCAAATTAACAAAGATCCGGTAATGACATCAACCATTTTATCATAAAATTCAGTACATCGATCATGAAATATTAGACTTTATCATTAGGAAGCTCAAATTAAGTCCTAGTCAAAGCATCATCAACCAAAACTAACAACCAAATAAATCAAACTAAATTCTATAATTAAGATAGATGATCCTCTTTTCTTCATGTTTATAGATCCATAGATGATCCTTTCTTATTAACTAGTAGTGTGGATTTCTAGATGATCAATTTTTAATTGCATGGATCCATAAATGATTCCTTTCATTTTATTTAGATTGATTACTATATGAACCATGCTTAGTAGTCAATGGTATAGATTCATAGATGATCCTTTTTAGTTTATAGAGACCTATAAATTATTCATTTCATTTCATTTGAATGGATCACTTAATAATCCTTTCTTAGTAGTCAGTGGTATGGATTCGTAAACGATCCCTATTTAGTTATATGGATTCCTAGATGATCTTTTATCATTTGGTAATGGTGTGGATCTAGATCTGTAAATGATCAATTTTCAGTTACAAGGAACCATAAATGGTCCTTTTCATTTTAGGTAAATGGATATCTAGATAAGCCCTTTATCATTTTCTAGTGGTGTGGATCCATAAATGATCATTTCTTTTTTTACATAGATCCATAAATGATCCCTTTCATTTAATTGAAATAGTTTTCTGGACAATCTCTTCTCTTAGTTAGTGTTTTGGATATATAAATGATCCCTTTCATTTAATCTAGATATATCCCTTGATGATCATCCTCATTAGTAAGTGGTGTGGATTCATATATGACTCATTTTTAGTTACATGGGTCCATAGATGATCCCTTTTATTTATTTTATTTGTATTCAAGTTGGTCACCTTTTTAGTTGATCATTTTCAAAAACATTTTAGGTAATCTTTCTAAATGACTAAAATTTTAAAAATAATTCCCCTCACAATTTATTTTTTTTACTTTTATAGCTTTTCAAAATATGTAACAAATACTATTTTTTCTTTACAAGTGTAGTACGCAAAGCATATAAAAACTCTTTTTCATAAAACTTTATCATGTTTGTATTCTATAAAGGGGTCAACTATTATAACTCAACTTTTACCCCCTCTAAAACATCCAAAACAATTAAACAAAACAATCTTTTTTCTAGAAAAATCATTTTTAAAAAGGTTTAAGAATTAAAAAAAAAGGTTTAAATTGGTCATAATTGAAGAAATTGAAAAGCCAATTATCAAAATAAAAAAGATTTCAAAGTTCATATGTTCAATTCATTATTTAGAGGCCAAATTGAAAAGAAAATCAGAATTAAAGGTAAATCTAGCTCAATTTACAAGCTATAGACCAACATGAAAGAGATGAAAAAGTATGGAATTCCAATTAATTCAATCAGGGACTTAATTAAGAAGAAAAAATAAAATTTAGAGTAAAATTAACCAAAAATAAAAGAAATGAAATACTAATGACAAAAATGGAATAGACACTAGAATTTAGAGATCCTATTAATTAAATTAAGGTTTAATTGAAGAAACAAATTAAGATCTTGGATCAATTTGATGAAAAATACACAACTTGAAATCCCAAGACTGTAATGTAAATCGAGCCAACATTTAAGGATAGTTTTGAATGTCATCAGGGGGTTTAATTGAAAGAAATATTGAAAAATCAATCAAAATTAGTTGAATATAAAGGATTTCAAACTGTGAGTACAAATAAAAAAAGTTGATATTTTGGCAAAAAGAGAACAACCCATTTTTCATCCTCACATATGGATGCATTGTTTATCTTGTTTTCTTCTATTTCTTGTAGTGTTTAGTAGAAATTCTGGACCATCATTTCTCATTCTCATATAAACATTAAATGCCAAGATACATTTCATTCTTTTTCTCAACACTTGTACTTCATTTTTAGCTAAAGACTCATTTCATTACTTATGATAACATAAAACAAGGGTAAGAAACATCAACCGAAGCATGTTGTACAAATTATATAGAAATTATGGATGACTAAGATTAACCCAATGATATCAATGTATAACTTTATTCCACTTATAAATGTTTTAAGACCTTCCTCTCATCCTATAAATAGAGAGGCATGATGAAAAAGAATGGGGAGAGGTCTAGAGAGAGAAAGTCTAAATTTGTAAGAGATCTAGTGGGTAAATAAGGTTTTAGCTAAAACCAGCTTATCTGGAGAGTAGAAGAGAGTGAGGGGAGGAAAAGAAAGGAAAACCATACCAAAATACCTAAAACCCATATATGATAGAGATGGAAAGCTTGGTTTTTAGGTCATTAAACTGGTTCATTTCAAACTAGAGAGTTCTATATAGGAGAAATGGGAAAGAGAGGAAAAAAAGGAAAAAAGAAACAAAGAAAAAAAAAAGCACTTAACAAAAAGGAAGAAAAAACCTTAATCTAGAGAAAGAAACCCACCAAAATCCTCTCCACCACAAG
Source organism: Populus ilicifolia (assembly GCA_015708895.1). Taxonomy (NCBI): domain Eukaryota; kingdom Viridiplantae; phylum Streptophyta; class Magnoliopsida; order Malpighiales; family Salicaceae; genus Populus; species Populus ilicifolia. Next base: position 193,309 of record SRLM01000444.1, read on the forward strand.
CCAACCATTATGAGAGTACAAGGAGCCTCCACAACACCTCCCCACTTTGTTGGAACCATCACCGATGTAAGTCATAACTCTTTTCATTCTTTTTTCTTTCCTCAGGTTTTATTGCAAAATGATGCTTTTTGGTTTTTAAATACATTAATATAAGTTAAAAATGGTGTTTTTAGGCTTAGTTAGGTTTAATTTAAACATTGTATGTTTTAATAAAAATACAACACATACACACACAACTCTTTTTCCTTCAGTCAATTCTTCTCTAAACAAATCCTCTCTCTCTTCATTCACTCAATGATCTTAGTAAAAGCTTTTAACATGATTAAAAGATTGATATCTTCTTCCAAGTATAGGAGTGTTGAATTAATAAATAACTAGTCAAGATTGAGGTTAAATCAAAGAGAAGTTAATTGTATAAATTATAGATAACAATAATACAACAATAGCAATAACAATAATAACAGTAACATTAATAACATTAATAATAATAATAATAATAATAATAATAGAAAAAAATTTGATGAGAACTTTGAGATGGAAGATTAACATAAGGATTAAATAATGATTACAATAAATATCAAGGTTAGAAGATCCATTAATGGTATGTCAAACAAGTATAGTATAAACTCTTATTATTCAATTGGAAACCACACACAAAAGAGGTTTCAATCATATTATAAATTGTTAACATTGTTACATTAGTAATCTTATTCGATTAATGTTAATACTTATAAATCTTGTCAGGCATCATGATTATAACTTATACTAACAACAAATCAAGTTCTTTTCATAGCACAAGTGTCAATTATACCATAAATTATAGGCTATGAAAGTGCCAAGCATTTGTTGTACCAAGTGTTATATAATATAAATCTAGATTAATCATTTAACAAGTAAAGTATTAAAAAAATGAAGAAGATAACAAATACAAAACATGTTAGTGGCAAACATTAAAGTCCATGTTAAGTTTACATTATACTTATTCTTACACTATTAGTGTAACCAAAACCTTGACATAATAAAATTAACTAAATATAATGAACAAGAGAAACATAAATAAAGAAGATAAGAACATAATTAAGATAAAAGTTAAGTAAAGAAAAGAAATTGAAAGGCATAAACAAGATATTAATGAAAGCAAAACTTAAAGCATTATAAAAATACAAAAATAGAAAGCAATAGCATGATCTTGAAATGGAACCATGATGCCTAAATACATGGCAAATGCCTCTTTTTATAGGCCAAAATTGAAAACTATTGATTTGATGACTAATTGATGAGTGTGTGGCTAACTCTTGAACTTTTAAGTATTAATTACACCCCCAACCAGCTTATTACTAATCCTTAATAATCAAAGCATTAAAATAGAAAAATAATTTGTAAATTCCATAAAATAAGGTATTCATCATTCAACTTACATTAATCTATGAAGATAATTAAATTATCATTAAATTTATATATATGTTCATTACCTCTTAAACAAGATATTCATAAATCTTTCTTTTATGCTCAATATATCAACATATAATGATGAGACTTTTCTTGAAAGAAAATAAAATTTTTATTCTAATGTTTAAGGTTAACTTTCTTGGGTTGGGATTCTTATTTTTTTGTTTAATATATATGCATATAACTTAAAACACAATGCATCTTTAACTCATGTAATGAGTTTTCAGCCAATGACTCCTAGAATAGTTGGTCTTAGGGTACTAGGCGTTGAGATACCCCTACAAGCTTAGTAACTCAGGTTGCAGATATTGATACATAGATAGTGCGATGTTTGATTTCCTTAAGCTTTTCTCCTCAATCCATGTAATAAACATTGGGCCAATAGCTCCCAAGTCAGTTCACTTTAGGGTATTAGGTGTTAAAACACTCATTCGGGCTTAATTGTTAGGGTTAAAGAGGCTATGAAACCAAACTTATTTATATTTTTATTATCATTATTTTTTTTGTTTGCAATTTATATACTATCCCTTTTCCTTAGTTGTTAACTTTTAAAAAAGAATATAAATAATGTAATAATCCAATATGCAAACCACAATCATATGTTAAAGTGTGTGTGAAAATTAAGGTTTAAGAATATGTGCTAAATGAGTATATGAGCAGAATTAAGTAATAACAATGCAAGAGTTTGTAAACCTAAATATTTCAAGATGTATTATGATAGACCTTATTAAGAATGGTTACTAAGATGCGTCTTAAGAGTTACTTTAACAAAAGAGCTCCTTTACTCTACTATCCTAGTAACAATAGTTTTGCACATGCTTTATGAAATAGAAAGACAGTTAGTTAATTAGTTTTTTTTAACTACTACCCTCTCCTCCCAACAAAAACGAAACATTATCCTCAATGTCCTAAGATAAAAAGATGGAGTATAGAAAACATTACATGTAATAACAAACACTGACAAAAATGAAACACACTTAAACAAATATAAGAAACAACAAAATACAATAATAAAACCAAAAGACACCAAGATTCACAAATGAAGGCTTAAATCCAATCTAAGCTTTTTACGACTTTTCTTAGTTGACCAATTTATGCGACTCATAGAGAGATTAATTACAAGAATAAAATATTGTAGTTAGTCAATTAATTGTTCAGCAGTATCAACAAAGATTATGATTTGTAATGTCAAAGATATTAGAAATTCCTGTTCCACAGCATGATCAAGAAAAGACTACAATTTATCATAAAAACCATTAATATTTAATAGACTTATGGGTTTATGATGAATGTGCAGTTGGGCCCGAGAGATAATATGAAATATCTCTTTCAATGTGCCTAGATCACCTAGTAAGGTAATGAAGGCATCAGCATGTTTAAACATGACATTGATTCAATCAGATATTATGGAGACTTGTAGTTCCTCGTCAGTTGTTTTTCCAATGATGTTCCATATGCTAAAGCTTTAAGGACAACCCTCATAACTTGACTGCCTCTTAAAAATATAGATATTGACACTCCCCCTATTAACCCAAGGCTGCCTCTCCCATACACTAAATGAATCTTTCTCTCAGCTAGTACCTAACCATGATAATTTATTGATTATAAAAACTTTTTTAATTTTCCAGGACTAGATCCACCAAAAATACAAATATTTTTACGTGATGACTTAAGGAACTTGTCATTTCTACACACTTCTATATTTGTTGAATGTATGGGTTGAGTAGAAATGAAAGGAAGGAGGAGAGGATTTTATAGATGAAAAATTGAAAAGGCAATCATACCACCTATATGTAGGCCAGCTAGAGTCTCACACATTCTCTCTCTCTTTCTCTCTTACTTTGTTTATTTATTTTTGAAAAAACATGTATATGTAAAGGTAGTTATAATTGTGGCTTACATCTTCCCTTGGTTTTACGTCAAAGAACGGTTTAAATGCCCTTTATGTTTTATCTTTATGGAATAGTTGTCATAAATCATGAATTGCACGATGTATATCTCCACTAGAATGCGTCTCAAAAGTTAATAGAAGATTATCTAAAAACTCTTTACTTAGGCCATCCTTAATGAATTATGTTTTATCTTCACGGTTTATAGATATCATTTTATAAGAACAACATTATGCATTACAAGTCCATCTGGCACATCAATGATAGACTTTTAGTCGTTTTGCATGACGTTTCTTTGTAAAAGTATTTTTACCTGTTCTAAGCATGTGTGAAATGAAGGAATTAAAAGACTCACCTAATAATCGAATCTTTACTTCAATCAGCCAGCGAATATCTTTAGTAATTTCATGATTCATTAACAATCTCAATCTTGTACATCTAGCATAGTAAATTTTTGTAATCACATTCTAAGACACTGCGGGAAAATATTTTTTTAATTTTTCAAGAGTGGTGTCCATTTTCAAATGAGAATTGAAAGCGAGATTCAAAGAAAAGGGAAAGAGCAAAGAATTGCACAAATCTATACATAGATATCAGCTATTATGAGAAACTAAAAAAACTAACTTAAGTCATAGAGTACTGTTATTCGCTATTTGATCAGGGTGAGAGAAACTAGCAAAACAATCATGAAAAAAAAAACACAAAAATAATGTGAGGAAAAAAATCAATCTTCATATACAGGATCACTTAATTCAATAAAGCTATTTTTAATTGAAAAATTATCAAAGTAAACTTTCAAACAATGTCCATTTATCTTAAAAACATTGTCATTCTTTGGATTTTTGATATCACAAGCCCCATATGGATACACATGTTTCACAATAAAAAAACCGCTCCATCTTAATCCTAGTTTTTCAGGAAATAAATAGAGTCTAGAATTATAAAGCAAGACTTTTTTATCAACATTGAATGTTTTTCTTAGTATTTTCTTGTCATGAAACTCTTTGATTCTTGCTTTATGAATTCCTGAATTTTTATATACATCATTTATTATTTTTTCAAGTTTATTTATTTGTAATTTTTGCAACTGACTAGCATTATCAAGGTTTGAATTGAAAGTTTTAATAGCCCAATAAGCTTTATGTTCAAGTTCCATAGGCAAGTGACAAGGTTTTTCATAGACTAGTTTATAAGATGACATACCTAATGTTGTTTTATAAGTAGTTTGATAAGCCCAAAATATATCATTAATTCTTAAATACCAGTATTTTCTATTAGGGTTCACTATTTTCTCCAAGATCTATTTGATCTCTCTATTAACAAGCTCTACTTGTTCACTTGTCTGAGGATGATAAAGGGTGATAACTTTATGAGTGATTCTATATTTCTTCATTAAATACTCAAATGACTTGTTGTAGAAATGTATTCTACCATCACTTATCATAGCTCGAGGGATTCCACGTCAACTCAAAATATTTTCTTTCAAAAACTTTATCACTATTTTATGATCATTGTTTCGACTTAAAATTGCCTCTATCCATTTAGAAACATAATCTACTATAACTAATATGTACAAGAAACCAAATAATTGAGGAAATGTACCCATGAAATCTATACCCTAACAATCAAAGATCTCAATGACAAGAATATGATTTAAAGGCATCGTATGATATTTTGAAATAGATCCTAACTTTTGATAATTTTCACAAGTCTTGCAAAATGCATGTGAGTCCTTAAACATAGTACGCTAGTAAAATCCACTTTATAAGATTTTTGTAGTTGTCTTTCTTGATAAAAAAAAATAGCCCTCAGATATCTTAGAATGATAAAATTTAATGACACTACTTATCTCATTATCGAGAATGCATCTTTAAAATATATATTCATGATAATATTTGAATAAATAAGGGTCATCCCAATTAAAGTTCTTCACTTCATTCAAGAATTTTATTTTATCTTCGGTACTCCAATAAGTTAGCAATTATCTTGAAACAAGAAAATTAACAATATTAGCAAACCAAGGCAATGTAGAGATAGAAAATGAAGATTCATCATGAAAGTAGTCATCAATTGGTGTGATGTTAGTTTTCGAATCTATTGTCAATCTTGACAAGTGATCTGCCATAATATTTTCACTGTCTTTCTTATCTTTAATTGTGATATCAAATTCTTGAAGTAACAAAATCTACCGTACTAATCTAGCTTTAGAATCTTTCTTAGAAAGAACATATTTTAATGTTGTATGATCACTAAAAACAACAACAGATGAGCTAACAAGATAAGACCTGAATTTTTCACATGCAAATACTACTGCAAGTAATTCTTTTTTAGTGATGGTGTAATTCATTTAAGCACTATTTAAAGTTTTACTTGCATAGTAAATCACATAAAGTTTCTTATCTTTTCTTTGTCCTAAGACAACATCCACAACATAATCACTAGCGTCACACATTATTTCAAAAGGTAATGACCAATCAAGAGGTTGAATGACAAAAGCACAAATAAGTAAGTTTTTAAGTTTAACAAAGGCTTTTTCACAATGTTCAATCCATTCAAAAATATTATCTTTTGTTAGAAGGTTACTTAAGGGCTTAGATATTACACTAAAATCTTTGATGAACCATCTATACAAACCAGCATATCCTAGGAATGATCTAACATCTTTAAAAGATTTTGGTGTTAACAAGTTTGTAATTAACTCGATTTTAGATTTGTTAACCTCAATTCCTTTTGATGAAACAATGTGTCCAAGAAAAATATCGTTTGTTACCATAAAGTGACATTTTTTTCAATTCAGTACAAGATTCTTCTTTTCACGCTTGCTCCAAACCTTTTCTAAGTTAGTCAAATAATCATCAAATGAATTACCAAAAATAGAAAAATCATCCATAAAAATTTCAAGAAAATGTTCAATCATATCACTAAATATATTGAGCATACATATTTGAAACGTGGTTGGTGTATTACAAGATTCAAAAGGCATCCTTTGATATGTAAAAGTACCAAATGGACATGTGAAAGTAGCTTTCTCTTGATTTTCTAATGCAATTTCAATTTGGTTGTAACCTGAATAACTATCGAGAAAACAATAAAATTAATGACCTGTAACTCTTTCTAAGATTTGATCCATGAAAGTTAAAGAAAAATGATCTTTTCTAGTTATTGAATTAAGTTTTCTATAGTAAATGCATATGCACCCACCAGTAATAGTTCTAGTTAGAATTAACTTATTTTCTCATTTGTTATTACAGTGACTCTAGACTTTTTAGGTATAACTTGGGTAGGATTTACCCATTTACTATTAGAAATAGGATAAATGATTCCATTATCTAAAAGCTTAATGATTTCATTTTTCACTACTTCTTTCATATTGGGATTAAGCTTTCATCGCATTTCTCTAGGAAGTTTAGCATTTTCCTCCAAAACAAAGGACTAATTCTTTTTATGTTAGTTATGGTCTATCCTAATGTATTTTTGTGCATTTTCAGAGTTTGTAATAACTTACCTTCTTGATTTGCATTAAGTTTGAAAGAGATTATTATTGAAAAATTTTCATTTTATCTTTAAAAATAAGTATTTGAGATTGAGTGGTAATGACTTTAAATCAAGTTTAGTTGGTTGGACACTTGAATAAATGGACTTAATTGATCGTGATGGCAATTCCTCAATTTATAGTTTCCAATTACTTGCTTTGGATTCTTTTTAAAAATAAACCATTTACAAATCATCAGATTCATTAATCTCAATTTCACTTGAAGTGGTTTAAAAATGATCATGAATTAATTTTTCAGTAAAGTCCACTTCCTGTAAACCATTATCATCTCCAAGTTGCTTGCAAATATTAAAAATATTCATCTCTAATGTCATGTTTCCAAATGATAACTTCATCAGTCCATTCCAACAAGTAATCAATGCATTAGAAGTTGCAAGAAATGGACATCCTAAAATAACAAGAAATGAATTACATGCTTCAACAAGTTGTGTGTCCATTGGGAAAAGTGATAACTGATTTGACTTGATCTAAGTGTTGGGTTACAGAACTACTTTCATTTGCATTGTATTGCCCATTGGGATTTTATTGTGGTTGAGATGGAAACTTACCTTTCTCTTGAAAATTAAGAGCATATGTTAATTTTGCAAGAGTATCTTTTAAATCTGTCATGTTTTGAGCAAATTGAGTTTTCATTGTCTGTTACTTTTCAATGAATGCATGTAATGTTTCCTCAAAATTTCTTCTTGGAGGTAGAGCATAAAGAGGTGCATATCCATGAGAATTTTAAAAATTATGATGTGTTTGAAATGGTGCTTGTGAAGTTTGTGTATTGTTGTTATCACTCTTCCAACTGAAATTTGGGTGATTTCTCCAACCAGAGTTGTATGTTTGCGAGTATGGGTTATGGTTAGATCTTTGAAAATTGTTTAAAGCATAGGCTTATTCATGGAGATATTCTTTAAAAGAAGGCAAAGTTAGATAAAAATTGATTGAGTGTTCATTTATTTTACAGATTTAACACACAATGTCTTGAATAGATTTTAATTGATCACTCATTTTCAATTCTAGTGCCTCAACTTTTCTAGCCAAAGATGTAAACTTGGCTTAGAGGTCATGATCTTCTTTAAAGTTGTACATACCTCCACTAGATGTATGAGGTTGAGTTTTACTTGGTGTCTCATAAGTACCTGTGGTGTCCTAATTTTAAGCATTTTCAGCTAATAAGTCTAAGTGTTTTATTACTTCATTAGGGTCTTTATCTTCAAAAGTTTCATTACACATCAATTCAACCATTTGCTTATCTCTAGGTGTTAACCCTTCATTTAAATATCAAACCAATCTCTATATTTCAAATCCATGATGAGGGCAAGTATTAAGCAAGTCTCGATACCTATCCTAATATTGGTAAAATGTTTCTCCTGGTTTTTGAGTGAAAGCAATGATTTGTCTTTTGAAAGAGTTTGTTCTATAAGATGGGAAAAATTTCTTTAAAAACTGTTGTTGCATTTCATTCCAAGCACGAATGGATCCTGGTCTCAAATTTTGTAGCCATATTTTAGCTTTATCTTTTAATGAAAAAGAAAAAAGCTTTAATCTAATGGTATTCATGCTACAATTTGAGTCATTATAGGTGTTACAAACCTTCTTAAATTCCCTGAAATGCAAGTATGGATTTTCTAAATCTAAGTCATGAAAAGAAGGTAAAAGTTGAATAATATCTTGCTTAAAATTAAAATGAGATGCATCGGGAGGAAAAGCTATGCATAAGGGTGCCCTTGTTCTTGTGGTCTCTAAGTATTCTAACATGATTATTCTCATTATTTTCATTATGAAGTAATTAGTTATCTTTTTTGTCTATATTCTCTGAAAAATGATGAGGATACCCTACAAAGTCTACCACTTAATATATGTAATCACACTCTTATGCATGTGTAGAAATAAAAGAAAAGAAAATGAAACAAAATAAAAAAAACAAAGTTAGATACAAGAAAAGTGAAAAGTAAAAATAAAACAAATACTATAATTTATTCAAAAATTTACCTCCCCGATAACGGCGTTAAAAACTTAACACGACCAAAAGATTGATGTCTTCTTCAAAGTGCAGGAGTGTCAAAGTAATAAATAACCCAACAAGACCTTAGTCGAACCACATGGAAGTTAATTGTATAAATTATAGATAATAATAATACAACGATAACAATAATACAACAACAATAATAGTAAAAATAGTAACAATAGTAGTAGTAGTAGTAGTAGTAGTAGAAGAAGAAGAAGAAGAAGTTGATGAGAACGTTGGGATGGAAGATAAACGTAAGGATTAAACAATGATAAAAACAAATGTCAAGATTAGAGGATCTATTAATGGTATCTCAAACAAGTATAGTATAAACTCTTACTATTCAATTTGAAACCACATACAAAGAAGGTTCCATTCAGATTATAAATTGTTAACATGATTACATTAGTTATCTTATTCGATTAATGCTAATACTTGTAAATCTGGTCAGGCATTCATAATTATAACTTATGTTAACAACAAATTAAGTTCCTTTTATAACACAAATATCGGTTATACTATGCAGTATAGGCTATGAAAGTGCCAAGTATTTATTATACCAAATGACGTACACATAAATCTAGATTAATTATTTAACAAGCAAAGTATTAAAGAGTGAATAAGATAACAAATACTAAACATGTTAGTATTAAACATTAAAGTTCATATTAAGTTTACACCATACTTGTTCTTACACCATTAGTGTAACCTTTTCACCTTAACATAATAAACTTAGCTAAACCTAATGAAAAAGAGAAATATAAATAAAGAAGATAAGAACATAAATAAGATAAAATTTAATTAAGTAAAGGAAAGGTATTGAAAGGCATAAATAAAATATTAATGAAAACAAAACTTAAAGTATTACAAAAATACAAAGAGAGAAAGCAAGAACATAATCTTGATCTGAAAACTAAGATGCCTAAATGCATGGTAAATGTCTCTTTTTATAGGTCAAAATTAAAAACTATTGATTTGATGACTAATTGATGAGTGGGTGGTCAACTCTTGACTTCGTGACAATCTTTATATTCTCTTGTCTACCCAAAAAAATCATTAATAACATCAGAATTTGAATCAGACCTCTATATAAAAGTTGTAGGATATTTTCTCAGCTTTTTTTTTTAAATAGAGGTCATTTAGACTTCTAAAACTCTAGATATGGGCTGAACATTGACTAGTGTATGGGCTACAAAACAGATTCAAACTTCTTCATTATTGCTATAATTTGGACTTGAAAATAGTCTTTTTAAAACTAGACCTCCACATGAAAGTTGTAGATTTATATCTTACCTTTCTATGCATATAAAATAAATCTAAATCTGAGATCTATAACTCCAGATATGACCCAATTATCGAACAGTGTTTTAGTTTGGACTGCACTAGCATCTTTTTTTTTTTAAGTTTAGCCAACTCTTTATCCTTTCAATTTCAATACTTAAACTTATCAATCATTCTTTTTATTTATATGATACGTTTGTATTTAAAATGAATATTTATCCTAAATTAAAGGTATTTTATATTATTAGATATATTATTATAAAATATATTTTAATTAAATAATTATTAATACTTTAAATATAAAATTTTAATAAAAATATATTTTAAGATGTAATTACCATTCATTTCCTTACGATACTTAATTCCCAGTCAGGCAGACCATCCAACCCTCCCATTTCATTCTCTCGTTTACCTTTCAATCGTTAGTTATTTCGTTGACCTTGACCAAAGAAAAAGGGAGCGATATAAGCAAAGACAGGCAAAGACCAAATAAGAATTGGAGCTCCTGATTCTGAATTAAAGGAATAGACGTAACCATGGAAACAACAGAAAGTCATTCAAAATCAACCCCTCAGAGAGGAATCAATATAAAAGTCACTCATTTGGTCCTATTAATAGAACAACCACCTTTTTTTTTCTAATATTACATAACATAAATAGATTCTATTAATGTACAACGTAATAAAAGAAGTTAAGGTATAATGGCTAAATATATGAAAAATACAAGCATAGAACTTAAAGTTTGAATTTTTAGGGTTTCAGTGTGTTTAGTTTGGGTTTCGCATATCTTTTATGTTTAAAAAAAAAAAGAATAAATGCGTTTAGGTTTGCTTGTAACCTTAACTGGGAATGATAAAAGTTAGACTTTTGAGATACATTTTTTTTTAGATGATGGTGCATGAATAAAACTTTAATTTAAATATTGCATGCTTCTTTAATTATGAATGATAAAAAAATTTGCATCTATTTAATATTTCGTGCAATTTTATAAAGTATTGTGTCATTTTGGTATTTTTATTTGCATGTCATTATTTCTGAAAACAAAATAGAAAAAAAAATTTACTATATTACATGTTAACTTATTTATAAAATTTATTGAGATTTGACTCATATTAAAAAAAGCTTTATGGGTCAATATTCCAAAACCCTTTCAAAAATCTATGGTGTTTCTAATATATTATTTTAGGATATTTTCATTCATTATCAAAATCTTTTTTGAAAAATATCAAAGTTCTTTTTTCTATTTTTTTTGTAAAATCAATGAAATCTTCCTTTTTGGGGATTAATTTCAAGAATTTTATAAACAAATAACATCACCTATTTTTAAGGATCAATGCCCTTTTTTTCCTAAATTAATGAAATTATTTATTTTAGAGATTAACATCAAAACTTTCCTAAACCAATAAAATCACCTATTTTAGAGATTAACCTGAAAGTTTTTTTAAATTGGCTATCTTTAGGGATTAAAGGCACTTTTTTTTTCTTTCTAAATTGACAAAATTGTCTACCTTTAGGGATTAATATCATATTTTTTTTCTAAAATAACAAATTCTTTTATTTTAAGATATTAATATCATAATTTTTTCCTAAACCAATAAAATCTTATAGTTTTAGGGATTAATGCCAAAATTATCATAAATCAATGAAATTACATATTTCTAAGGCTTAATGTCAAGTTTTTTTTATGTGTCTTTTATTTTTTAAAATTGACATCATTTTTAAAATAAATCCCGAATAAAGTCAAAATATAATAGTATAAATAAATTTAAGAAAACATAATAAAAATAACTTTTCATTTAAAAGTACATGGCAAGAGTAATGTTTCCCTTCCATCAAACATAACTAATACAAAATCTAAATATCTAGAACTAGTATTGTTTTTTAGAATTTCTAGTTTTTTTTTAATTACTAGGTGATGACTCTAGTATTTTTATTTTTTACTTTAAATATTCATGGATTCCCGTGCATTTCAGCAAAATATGCAATAGTTACTAAACTCAACTCACTTTAATGAATTTGATCTCACCTGCCTCAAATCAAATTTATTTTTAAACCAAGTAGAGATTTGATTCAATCAAACTCAGCTAACATGATAAAATCAAGTGAGACTCAATTAATAATTTTTTATATATTTTTTTTAATTTAAAAAAAATTAATATTTGTTAAAAGAAATCTTTTCTTGTAAAAAAATTGGACCTGAATTAACATTTTCAACATATAATCCAGTTATAATAAGATCAAGTTTTATAACTATTCACCGTACAAAGTAATTAGCCCAAGAGGCTAAATATCGAAAGAAAGAGATTGGGATAAATTTTGAGTCAACATTTGAAGAATAATCTTTTTATCTTAATGGAAAGAGCCACAAACCTTAAAATAAAAAAGCCACGCTTAGCTTACCTACGGGAACCTACCAGTTTCAACACAAGTGTATTTGAAAGAGCAAATCAGCATTAAGGGTCTTGGCTTAGTGGTAGAAGGGGCTTGGCTTTTTTCATTGTATTTGGGTTCGAGCCCTATCGTGCATGTCTGTCATCCATGCGGTGCCTTACATGCCTACTGGGTTTGCAGGGTATTTAGTGGGCTATGAGGATTAGTCGTGGTGCGCGCAAGCTGGCCCGGACACCCCACGTAAATAAAAAAAAAAAAAAAGAGCGAAATCAAGACCTGCTCCACCTATAGTCGATAGCCTCCCCCCAATTTTGTGTGTTCTTATTCAATCTTTTTTTTTTAATCTTTTAAGTTTCTTTTAACTTGGATTGGATAATGGATTGGTCAATTACACACGAAATGTTAATAAATTCCAAAAACATTGTTCGTTTTCACAATCTCCTATTATATTCATATATGAAATGGCAGAATAAAAAAGCAAACTTCATCAGTACCTCCAGTGATTACTAGTTTGGTGGATCAAATTTTTTTAACATAGAAAAAGATATTTATATGATGATAATTTTTTAAAAAAAATAAATCAAATTCAAAAATCAAATTAAATCTTGATTAATTTGATGAGATGATAAAAAAAATAACAATAATAACAAATTAAAAAATATATTCGATTTAGCCAAATTAGATCAACAAGTGGAACTTGGTACTTTACAATGAAATTAGTATAACTCATAAAATGATGAAATAAAAAAATTATTATAAAAAAAATTATAAAAAAGATTAAGTTAACCTGCTCAAGTTCTTAATCTAAAAAACTAACAAAATCCTGATAAAAAAAATATTAAGGGATGGAAAGAAAACAAAAGTTTCAATAAAAAAATTTAAAAAATAAAAAATAAATATAATACAAAATAAAACAAACTAAAATATTAAGGAATTAAAAAATAAATTAAGAAAAAGATGTAAAATATTAAGGGGTGTCATTGAAAAGATAATTTAATCAAAAGATTAATTAAAAACACATTCATAATTAAAAAATAGGGATTAAATTAAAAAATTAAAATTGTATGAGTTATTTAAAATAAAAAAATAGCAATAAGAAGAATTTTAATTAAATTAAAAAAATAAATTAAATGATTACTTTAAAAATATGAAAAGAAAAGCTCTTAAACCATGGAGGAGTGAGGAAAAAGAAGGGGAAAAAAGTCACTAGTAAAAAACCTATATATATATATATATATATATATATATCACATGTGCCATCCAGGAATGAATCCAATTCTACGAGAATTACAACATTGTCATGAAAGCTCAAGTTTGGATGTCTAATAGTATTATACAAGTCATTCAGAGAACACATACAGGGGCACTCACATGTAATTAACTTTTTCAAAATAAATAACATATTATATATAATAAAATATTAAATTGCTCATGATCAAACTGGATATATATAAACAAGGGAAAGACAAAGACATTTTTAATTTAATACAGCATGGTCATTTTACCATGCAGCTAAAAAAAAATGATACCTCTACTCCAAAGTGTTTTAATCTTTGTCTTCAAAAGTATGTTAGTCGTTTTATTATGTAAATAAAAATAAAATACTATTATACTCCCATTTCCTTGAGGAATTGAATTATGTTTATAGAGACAAAATTATAATTTTATTATTTTAATCTATAGTAATAAAGCTACATTAAAAGTTAAAAGTTAAGAGTGATTTTAGTTTCTTCTAATGTACAAGGGAAAAGCTTCTTTTATTCCATTAAGACTATTGCTAGGGACGATGAACTATGCCTTTGAAGACAAAAAAGCGTTGTAGGTTCTTTTCCTTATAACATAAATAAACTGATTTTATGACAGCTTTCTATAAGCACACATACAATAGCTCACAAATTTACAGTCTCTTTAATTCCATTCTGTGGATTTAAAGCTCTCACATACATACAAGGATTTAAGTCATCATTTTTGGCCTAAGCTTATAGGTTACAATCCCCTATTAAGCTTCTAACCAAGAGCAAGCATGGTACTTATAAATCTAGTCAAATAGCTATCTGTATTCTATGGGTCCCTATTAAACTAGAAAACCATTCTACAAACCCTGAGATTACAAATTAACAAAAACCTAAAAGAGTTCATGAATTTCTCATGATTCTCCGAAAACATCATTTATATTATTTTGAGATTTCAAATTAAAAATGATATTCTTTTTTTCCCCGGTCCTTTAATTATTTTGAGTTTTTTATTTTATTTAGTTCTTTAACATTATATTTATTAAAAATTAATTTTTATAATTTATTCTTTTTTATTCTCTATAAAAATTTTATAGCCTCGACAAAACAACATTATTCAGATGGTTATTAATTTTTTTGAAATCTATTTGTATCATTGTTTGCATAAGATTGAAAGGTAGAAGATTAAAATTGAATAAAAAAAAAACTAGTCCTTTTATTAAAAAAAATTGACCCCTCTACTTTTTTGCTAAATTTTGCTCGAGGGTTTTGTCAAAGTTTTTTTTTATCCTTTTAGTTTGAGAATTAAATATTCTGATTCATTTTTTTTTTCATTTTAATTCCTAATTTAAGAGATAAAAAATAAGAGAATTGTTAAAAAATAATGAAGAAGAAAAAAAGGTTATTTGTTATCCAAGCTTACAGTCACAGAAAAGATTATTTTGAAGTTAATAAATTCTTTTCAATGAGAAAAGTTTCACTAAGTTATAACTTAAATCATAAGTTGGATGAGTTAATCTAATTTAAAATAGATTTATTAAAAAATATAATCTTATAAAATAAAAACATTAAATTGACATCCTTATAAAAAAATTTAAATGCAAATTAAGTGTCAAAAATTTTAAATGCAAATTAAGTTTTGACACGGTTAACTAAGTTAGTTGTACCATAACTTAAAACCTAGTTCCACCTAAAGCATTGTTGTATTAATATTTGTAAAAAAATAAATAAAATGATTTCATTTATTATTTTAAAAACTTAAATCAAGTTTGTAAGGTAGTTCACAATCTATACTTATTATTTTAAAAAGTTAATTGGACAGATGCATTTTTTATACTTATTTTAAATCGTCCAAAACTTAAATCTAGTTTGTAAGGTAGTTCACAATCTATACTTATTATTTTAAAAAGTTAATTGGACAAATGCATTTTTTATACTTATTTTAAATCGTCCAAGATTGTTTTATGTTGGTGACATTTGCTTTTAATAGTTATTGAATAAATGACATAGAACAACAAAAAGAATGCATTTTTAAAGGTAATAAATATTAATGGGAGAAGGGGTTATACTAGCAAATTATTTTTCTTCTATTAAACTTAAATGATTGCTTTTTTTAATATAATAGATACCATCATATAAATAAACAAATAAATAAATAATTTAATAGTTATTTAAAAAATAAAATCAAATATCTTGATGTAAATTTATCTTTAAATTCCTAACTTGATATTTGATTAAAAATCATAATATTAAAATAATATTAATATTTATTGATGTATACAGCCTTGATTAATACACTTTAAATTTTATTTTTTAAACATGCCGACAACAATTGTCTTTCTGTTTTTTCTTTGCATATTGTGACGAAACAGGGCTAGGCAACCAGTGCCATGCTAAACAGCTATTGGTTTTAACTAATAACAGTCATTGCATATGATGAACACAAGACAAAATTATGAGATCATAGATATGCCATAAAAATGAAGCCCAGTTGTTAAACCAAAACTATGACAGCTTGTTTGGAGCCAATTAAATACTATTCACTTGGATTCTTTTGTTTCGAATGGAATATTAATTGTGGAATTCATTTAACTTTAATTAGTAAAAATACATCATTCACCGAACTTGCCTTCATTCTCGAAAAAAAAAACCTGCCTATCTACAGATAACTCTTTAACTTTAAATGATTGTAGAATTTACTTATGTTGTTTGAAGCTCCAGAATTGAATAGATGATTTTATTTCTAAGTAGGCTCAACAAAGCTACTTTTATAATCACTTCGTCCTCGAAGACCAAAACCCTGAACAATTCCCTCATCTTTTCCACTGAAGACCGAACCTTTTCTTCCCTAATTTGCAATAAAATAAGATCAGAAACATAAGCATGCCCAGTAGTTCAAAAGGATTCAGGAGATTATGTATTAGCCTAAGCATATAACACCAGACAGCAAACAAAACAACGTGCAAATAAAGTCACAGCCCATAAAATTCACTGAACAATTCATGTCATATCCTCATGTTATCCACACGTCGCAGTCAAGTCTCAGCACGTAGATTTTCCTAATGATATAAGCAGAGTCTAAAAACTACCGCCCCTGAGAGCAAGCACAAGATGAAGAACAGAGCCCCCCTCAATATTGTAGTCACGAGCAGTCTTGTCGTCGCCAAGCTGCTTCCCAGCATAAATAAGCCTGCAACCAGAGTCTCATGGAAGGAATGATATAATAGCGGACCATATCATCATTCAAGTGTAAGAAAGCAACAAGGCCCATGAAGTGAAACTGGATGATACAATTACTAAAGCAAACTAACAAGGCTCCGCCTAGGAAATTGATTACAGACAGTGACATTAAGTCAGGTTTGCCAAGGTTGCATTCGCTATTTTGATAAATGCATTGACCACATTTCAAAAAACAAAATAATTGTGGATGGTTTTAGGGTAGCAAAAGAATGTAGTCGAATCTAACAGAATGAACCATGATAATTCAGTCATGCTACCATATCTTAAAATTAGTACATGCAACAAGAAAGATAATAGGCAAACAGATAACGAACCGCCAATTATTTAAAACATGTTCAAAGTACTCATGCAAGAGCATCCCTCCTTTCTAAGCTTGACTGTCCAAATAAAAACAGAATGAGATCAAAATAGCTACCTTTGTTGCACAGGAGGAATTCCTTCCTTCTCCTCAACACGTTCCTTTATACGGTCAATTGTATCAGTAGGTTCAATGTCAATCTCAATTTCTTTTCCAGTGAGAGTCTTGACTTTGATCATAGTTCCTCCTCTCAGCCTCAAAACCAAGTGAAGTGTTGACTCCTTCTGAATGTTATAATCAGCAAGAGTCCGGCCATCTTCCAATTGCTTACCAGCGAAAATCAACCTCTGCTGGTCTGGAGGGATGCCTTCCTTGTCCTGAACCACACACATCACCAATAGCTGAGCACAAATTCATCAACTCCCGAAAAAAAAATTATAAACCTAAATATCCAAATCTCACAGGGAAACCATTTCGATATGGGAAAAGGGCTCCAAAAACCAAACAAAAAAATAATCAAAGATCCATGTCAAGTCATGACAAGAAAATCATGAATAAACTCGTAATAGTTCATTCCTGTTGAAAATTCTGAGCTGAACTTCAATGTTAAAAGCTTACCCAGAGCTAATTTCCATTACAACCTAACTAATTTGAGACACTCTTTGCTACGAATTCCTCAATCAACAATATTCAAATATACGATTACTATTGCAAGTAAAAAAACCCTCATTTCTTCTCTATGGAAAGACAAACCAAACCCACAACCAAATGTAGTTTTTCCGAGGAATCAAATTATAATACTATATATTAAAACAAAAGGACCCATGTAAAAAAAAATAAAGATTATGAACAAGAAACGCAAAGGAATCAATTAAAACTAGAGCCCAAAAAAAGAAAAGAAGAAGTCTACCTGAATCTTCGCTTTGACGTTGTCAATGGTGTCACTGCTCTCAACCTCAAGAGTGATGGTTTTACCAGTCAAGGTCTTAACAAAGATCTGCATCTTTCTCTGCTTTCTCTTTTCGATTTTCTTCGTTAGAGAAAGAAAAATTGATAGAAGAAAACAATGGGCTAAAATTTTGGTGATGCTTTTTATTTTATTTTTGTGAAATATTGGAGGACAGATTTTATTTTGGTGGACCCCACAATTATTCCTCAATCGTGTTGGAAACGGAAGTTCTCAGATATGTTTAATTTTTATTTATTTATTTTAAAAAAATTACTTTGAACCTGCCTTCTTTTTAATTTTTGCATTGGTATTGTTTGGATGGTATTACAGGATATAAAGATTGGAAATTATAGAGATAAAAAAAATATTTGATAGAAAAGATAAAGATAAAGATGTAAAAATAAATTTATTTTTTATAATAAATTTAGAGTGAATTTATATATTTTTCAAATGAAAAGTACATAAAAAAATGTCTATAAAGATAATATTTTATTATTATTTTTAAAACATATTTGTAAAAAAATCTCAATTATAAAATTATCTAACTTGATATTAAATTTATAATTATATATATTGAATATCTATTGAAATTTCTTAGATTTTATAACTTTTAGGTTTTGTTTTTCTAGTTTTCAATGACACTTGAGTTTTTTTTATATATATAAATAAACTATTTGTCTTGTATTCTAAACATTGAGAAAAATATACAAGAAAATGCATGAACTTATCTCTTAAGTTTTATTCTAAATATATATGTTTTTATTAGTTCTTTATTTTTTTGAACACCTTATTAGCACAATCCCTTTATTTAATTTATATTGAAATCTTGATATACATGAACTCTTATGGTAGGTTGCTTTCTTTTTTCATTATTGTTCATACTTTATGGAATATATTTGGTTTTATAACTTATTTTGTCAAATTTTCTTTCCTTTTTATTCATCGAGATTTCAATTTACTAAAGAATTAGTATTGTAATTTTCTAAAGATTTAAATAAATTAAATATAGTTCTTGAAGAATAAGTATTTCTAAAGAAGTGAACAGTAGTTTTAAAAGATTTTTTTTTATATTCATGATTTTATTTAATAAGTATTAGCATACATGCATTTTTTATCATGGATCTTTCACATTGAGATTCATCTAGAAACTATGAATATTAGAGGGACAATCAAAGAAGAAAATAATGTATCCTTGCACTATCACAAAAAAACAATAATTTTCATTTGACACCATTTTCATGGAGGATTAAAAGTTGAATATCTCATGGTAAAAGATCCTCTTGTTCTTTGAAATTTTTTAAAGGAAAGATATGACAACCAAAAGTTTACTATACTCCCTCACTCATTATAATTGATGTATCTGAGGTTACAAGAATTTAATTCGGTTAATAAATATAATTCTACTCTTTTTAAAACTACCTCACATATGAAATTATATAGTGAAAATATCATAGAAAATCAAATGTTAGAGAAAACATTATCTACTTTTCATGCTTTAAAATTTATCTGGCAGCAGCAATATAGAGAATGTAATTTTAAAAGGTATTCAAAATTATTTTCATGTCTTTTGTGATTAAATAAAATAATAAGTTTTAGATGAAAAATCATTAATCATATCCCACAAGTTCTAAATCACTCTCTAAAGTGAATGAAACCTTCCTCCAGAATAAAAGAAAGAACTAAGCTTATAGTTATTAAAAAAATAAATGAAAAATAGAAGCAATAGTCCTTTAAAAGGCAACCCATGATACCACCAAAAGTGAAGACCCAATGAACTTAAATAGAAAAAGAATAAGAATTTGCATAAACATGAAAACAAGTATCACAGGTTTGATATGTATGATCGTTGGCCTTGTACTTGTCAAAAGCTAAAACATCTTACTGATTTATATCAAGCCTTTCTAAAACAAAATGCAATGAAAACTAATTTTATTCATAAAGATTATTTTGAAAGTCATAATATTTATCTTGGTATTTTTTATCTCTTTAAAAACCCAAATAAAACAAATGGCATATTTAGTGGTAAAATCTTTGGGGATGATTAATATTGTTATTTGTAGTAAGATATTTATTTTATTGTATTTTCAATAAAAACAATATCAATTTTATTTTAGTTAAATAATAAAATTTAATTATATTTTGAATAGAAGCATGACTTTTGACACGACAAAGAGATTGATGTCTTCTCCCAAGTGCAGG
>SRLM01000445.1:0-22287 GCA_015708895.1 Populus ilicifolia
TAAAACCATGATAAAAATGCACTTTTGAGTACTAATCAGTTGTTAGCCAACAACACACTTTTCTAATGGGAAGACCAATTACCATGCTCTTCTAATAAAGTGTCTTTAAGCCATTGAGATTCAAATGGCCATAGTGATAGTGCCACAACTATGTTGAATCAATTTCCCTAGCGATAAGGCAATGTTGAAGAGTCTAAATTTGCAGCGAAAACAATCTGTTTGGTGTCATTTTGGCATGAGCAACCAAAGTCCTTGGAGGATCATAAACATCACAAGCACCATTCTTTATTGTAGTTATGTATTCCTTCTCTTGTAGTTGTCCTAAGCATAGTAAATTGCTTTTCAAATCAAGAATATAAAAAACATTTGAGATAGTCTCAATTGTATTTTCTTGGTTCTGATATGAATATCACCCTTGCCCATAACATGAACTTTAGAATGATCACCAAAACTCATAGTGGTATGGAAGTCTTCATTTAGATGATAAATGAAAGACTTACTACCACACATATGATTAATGCAGCTAGTATCTAAGTACCAAACATCTTATTCACATTTGTTATCCTTCGTATGGAACGCCATCAACAAAGTTTTTTTTTCCTTTTTTCTCTGTAAAGTTTGATTTTTTCCACTTTTCTTTGTTATAAGGCAATTTGGTATAACATTCAGATTAATAATGACCAAGTTTGTGACATATGTAGTACTCCATATTAGTTCTGCCAAATGGTTGTTCATATCCTTATCCTCTACCTCTATTTTTATTGTCTTGATTTCCTCTACCTCTACCTCTTCCTCTCATGTGTGAGGATTCAGTCAAGCTAGCAACTTTTAAAGCGTGCTCCTCTATGATGGTGCTTCATCTCATATTCTACTCATGTACAAACAATGAGCTCTAAAGTTCATCAAGAGAAAGCTTCTATATTTTAGATTTTTTTGATTGAGCAAGCAACATAATCAAACTTTAATGATAAGTAATGTAGAATCTTTTCAACAATTATAGTATCATCCATCTTTTCATCATGAGACTTGTATTTTTTTTTATATTCCTATGGTCTTTGCATAAAATTCAGTGACTGATTCACCATCCTTCATTCGTAAAGTCTCAAAATCTCTTCTAAGATCTTGTCGGTATTCTTTTTTAGCCATACACACTAATGGAGATAGTGTATATCCTCTTTTAAATTGAAGGCAGGGGTTTAGTTCAAGTTTGCGGGGAGATTGATAAAAAAAAAGGAAGGAAATGTGTTTCAGACCATGTTTAAGCTGGTGTCTGCTCTCCTTATCCTTCCCCTTCGCTATCAAAACTATCAGGATTCTTAGGTTAATTAGGATTCTTTAAAATGCTAAATTCGTTCCTTTTCTATTTGGTTTCTAAGGTTAGATAAATCCCTCAGAATCTACGTTAAAAATTGGCTCTGCCGTTGTCGTAAATTTTTGGTTCGAGCTTAGGCTTTGATTCTGATCTAGTTCCACGCAATATCCAACCATCCCGACTATACTTTGTCACTCATGACATGTTGAAAATTGACCTACACTTTTATTGGGTTATAAGGCTCGCTATTTTTATAGCAGACTCTCAGTCAAAGTAGGATGCTTAGCATTGTCAGTTTCCTGATGAAGATCAAGGGGTTTTTTTTTTTCTTACCAACTAGGTTGCAGCCAATTTTTGTACTTCAAAATGAATTTTTCTCATTTTTTTTTCATGAAAGTGGGAGAAGTGGAGAGTTCTTGTTTGAATATCTGACGTGAAAATGGAGAATTCCGTCGTAAGCAGGATTCCTACCCAAGTTGCACTAGAAACATTACTACTCCCGTCATAATTTTTCTGATTGTTATTTTTAGGGTATACTCCCAATCATATCAGGATACTCGGTATTCGTCAGGTTTTGAATTAGATTAGGAGAACATTTTTTTCTCTCTTTCACCAAAAACCAGATTACGACCCGATTCTGTTCCGTAAAATGATTTTTTTTCTCACCTTGAATTCATCATGAAATTTGCAGTCCTACACGCGTAGATAAATTTTGGTTTTGAATAGCTTGATTTCAATATCAGGAGCTCAAGATATTCATGTGTGAATATCTGATGAGGAAATGAAAATTCTACCGCAAAAGTTTGTTACGAAATTCTGCTGCAAAACTTTTCTGCTGCAGGAAAGGTTTTGCCCCTTAATTTTGCAGGACTGAATTGAAAAAAATGAAATAAGGGAGTGAATTCCATATATCAATTGGAAGAGACTTAGCCAGGTTTTAAAAGAAAACATAGAAAAAGGGATAGGATCAACAAGTGACAGAAAAATCTGCCACCATGAATTACGTGGCTGCTGCTGTATTCTTTTTCAACAATGCAAACGACGCCGTCATACATTACTTCGCATATGTTCTTTTCTTTCTTCAGCTGAGAAGAGAAGCAGCACCATTTTGAAACAGCCCCATTATGGCACTGCCTATTTGCATTTTCAAAACAGTACCGTCCCTCTGCTACGATTCCCTGCTAATTTTTGAAATTTGTCGTCCTTCCCTCTGCAACCTAGCATGTACAGGACAGCCCCCCGTTTCACGCCTGTGCAGCTGTAACTCAAAGCAGTCCAAGGGAAACGATTCTTGCACCTCCTCTATGCCAGCTATAGAAGAAGACATGGGGGGAGCCTCATCATCATCTAAGGGTTGGGATTGTTTCCCTAAGACATACGGTGGAGATGAGAGAATGAGGGGGGTCTTCAGCTTGCATGTATAACAGACAGCTTTGCAAAGAATTGAAGAAAAAAAAAAAGAAGAAGGAGGAGAAAACAAAAAGAGAGAGACAAAAAGAAATTAGGGGAGAAGAAAGAAAAGAGAAAGGAGAGACACAGAGAAAAGAGGAGGAATAGAGAGGAAGAAAAAAGAAAAGGGGAGGACAGAGAGGAAGAAAAACAGAAAAGAGAGGGATATGAGGGAGAAGAGAAAAAAGAACAGAGAGAACTAGCATAGTAAAACACGAGAGGAAAGATTATCTTCAGTCTACTCTATATTGCCGAACAGGAGCTCACAAAATCTACGGGTTCTTTAAGGCTTCTAATGGCAAAAAGGAAATGAAAGGCATAAACTTGATATTAATGAAAACAAAGCATAAAGAATACAAAGAGAGAAAACAAGAGCATGATCTTGATCTGGACACCAAGATGCCTAAATGCATGGCAAATGCCTCCTTTTATAGGCCAAAATTGGGAACTATTGATTTGATGACTAATTAATAAGTGGGTGGCCAACTCTTGACTTGGTGACAATCCTTATCTTCTCTTGTCTGCCCAAAACGTCATTGATAATGTCATAATTGGAGCCACTTGAAAACATGAAAGTTGTAGACAATTGTCTTAGCTATTTTGTGTAAAAACTTTAGCTCATTTGGACTTCTAGAACTTTAGATATGGCCAAAATATTGAACAGTGCTCGGGCTGGAGGATAGATTTGAGCTTCTTTGTTGTTGCTACAATTTGGACTTCAAAATGGCCTTTTCAGATCTTGGGCTCTATAAGAAAGTTGTAGACCTATGTCTTGCCTTTCCATCCATATAAAATGGACCTAAATCTAAGATTTATAGCTCTAGATATGACCCAATTACCGAGCAGTGTTCTGGTTTGGACTACACCAACATCTCTTTTCTATGTTTGATCATCTCTTTGCCTTTGCAATTGAAGTTCTTAAAGTCATCAATCAATCCTTTCATTTATGTGATAGGCCTGCATTTAAAATGGACATTTACCACAAATTAAAGGTATCTTATATTATTAGATAGATTATTATAAAACGTACTTTAGTTAAGGAGTTATTGATACTTTAAGTGCAAAATGATGATATAAAACCATGATGAAAATGCACTTTTGAGTACTAATCAGCTGCCGGCAAAAAATTTATCTCTAACGCCATCGTATTTCAATTTCTACAAAATAGGAAACAATTAATAAAAAAAAGTTACTATTGTTGTGGATTATTTTGTGGACACTGTTTTGAGACTCTCACACTTTCTCTTCTATTTGAGGCTTTGATACCACTGTTATGTAAAAACAAAGAAAAAGAAGATCAAATACTCTCAGTGTATTGAATAGATAAACAACAAGCCTTTAAATAAACTCTATAGTAACAATGAAATAGTAATAAAACAAAAATAAAATCTCCATTACCTAAAATGTAGATTGAAATCCTATAGAATAAGTATTTCCTATAGAATAGGTCTTCCACTACTTATTATAGATAAACTTTAAAACATAAGCAACGTAACTTATTTTTAACACGTCCCAAGTTGTGTATAATGGATTCAACCCATTAAGGTCATTTGCTACTCCTTATTCTTGTTGACCAGTTATACTAATGGTTTACAACTTACCACCAAGGATGTATATGAAACCAGAGTTCATGTTTTTATATAGTTTCACACCCAGTCCAAACAGTCTGGTTTATAATAATAGTGGTGTTTATGTGAGGAATCAACTTGTAGTGAATTTGAAATTGACTATTGTGGTAAATTAGAAGGTGTTGTTGAATTGCAATATCATAGCAAGCATAATAGAGTTTTTTTTTTCTATTCAAATGTCATTGGTATGATACCATTAATAGAGTAATCAAAGTGGCTCCTACTATGATCTAGTCGAAATTAACTCAAAACCTAAACTCCTTAAAGTAAATGAAGTCTTTGTTTTTGCCAAGCAATGCTAATAAATTTATTATACATACACCTTTTCCATTAGAAATGATCATTCAAGAGTAGATTGATTATCCATTTTGAAAACAAAATCCAAGGTTCATATTGAAGTTGTTTAAGATGTGAACAACAAAGACATAAGTATGAGAGATGATGTCTTTCAGGTTAATGAGTTGGTTGAACCATATTGAGTTGCTCCATTGATTGACTTAGAAAAAATTTCAAATTTTCATGTCTTCGATAATATTCTTATTGATGTTGACAATGAGGAATTAGTTATTGTTCTAATCTCTAATGGATAAGTACAAGTCATAAAGATGATGATAAAAATATCATCAAAGTTGAAGATTGTGATGGAGTTAATGATGATTTAATTGAAGAAGAAGATGAGAATTTTGACTAACTATCACAACATAAAAGTGTAGTACAATTTTTATAATCTAAAATTTATGAATGAAATTGTGATAAAGAAATATTTATTTTATAATTATTATGTGAACTATTGTTATTATATTGTATATTAAACTTTCAATTTAAATATTTGCAGGGAGGATATACAACAAATGTAGATAAAATTTGTCATTCTTTCAAGGCACACTAGGGACTCAAATCTATGCTCTTTATGCATTCTTTCAACACATCAATAAAATATGAGTTCTTTTTAAAACATACATTAGTCAATTGAAAAGGTTAGGGGGAATAAAATAATTGCAGTGAATTTAGCAATACCTAACTAACTTAAAATAAGATGAGAGATATTTATTATTTTCTTCGACAATGAGATGATGAAATATTTTAATTGATGGAATCTTATAAACTATTAAGCATAAGTAAATAAATTGATCCAAAAGCTCAAAACCTAAATGATAGCTCTTTGCCGCAGGACTATAATTTGTAGTTTTGTGAGACTACTACAAATTTATGCACTCTTTCAACACATCATCCAAATGTTGCACTCTTTTAACACATGAACTAGAAGATAAAATTTTGGGATAACAAATTAACACTAATTTCAACAATAAAGATCACTAAACATCTGTCAAATCAATAAATTTTTAGATATCATTTGAATTTTACAATTTACAAAAAAGTTTTTAGTGTAAAAAAATAGAAATAATTTTTT
Organism: Populus ilicifolia; assembly: GCA_015708895.1. Classification (NCBI taxonomy): domain Eukaryota; kingdom Viridiplantae; phylum Streptophyta; class Magnoliopsida; order Malpighiales; family Salicaceae; genus Populus; species Populus ilicifolia. The sequence continues at coordinate 5,801 of SRLM01000445.1, forward strand.
TATAAAAAACGAACTAAAACCTAGAAAACTCAAGAACAAGAAGAACATTCAAAGCAAACACACCAATGCAAATTTCAAATCTTACTGGATACAATGAAAGCAAAGGCATATGCATAATGAGAATCATTCACTGTATCATAATCAAGCTTGCAACATCAAAGATTATAACTTAATAATTATGATTTTATCAAAATAAATTTTAGTGCAAAAAAAGAACTCTAGAATTAAAACAAAAAAAAATAGTTAATGAAGCAAACTAACCTAGATTATTGATAAATCAAGTCTCCTAAAGTGTATAGAGCAAAGAAAGGACCAAAATATTCTTCAGAATACTTGGACTTGTTATCTGATTTTAAATGACTGCTTCTGGCTTGAAAACTTGAATTTTATTTTGTAGGTTGAATTAGTAGTTTAAATTGAAGTTATTCATAGAGCAGACTATTTATGTGGGTTTTGTTCAATTTTATACATGGTGTTTATTTTTGAGTTGTCAAGTTCACAAATTATTACACGATAAATGAATACAATGATAGTCAGTTCCAAAAAAGTACAGTTTATTTATTTAAATTAAAGATATTTAAATTTTAAGTTCATTGATCAGATCAATTATAACCTATGAAGCACGAGTAAAACACTTTTGTGGGATGAATCAAGTAAGCAAGTGGTGGAAGTGGCAAGAGCTCAAAACCTATACGACAACTCATCACCACAGGACTATAATTTCTAGTTTTGTCGGAAATCAGCACAAGTAAAACACTGCAATTTATATTTTTGTGGAATTTTTTAATTAATTCTAACAAATAATCCAAATGCTTGCTCCATATAAATATATGCTCTCCATGCGTTGTTTCAACACATGATCAACAAGAAACAATATTAAGATAACTAATACTCATATTCAACAAATATGAAGATCACTAAAGTTCTAGGGTTCTCTTTCCTTCTCTTTGCCTTCATAGGAACTTCATTTCCAGAGGCAGTTCATGCCAAAAATCCTGCAGCAGTGCTCGATGTCTTCGGTCATGAGGTGCAAGCTGGTGGTCGTTATTTAATCGTAGCCCCCTCAACTGACAATACAACAACTCTTGCAGTCACTATCAACGGCCAGGTCATATGCAATTCAGATGTCATACTTTCCACATTGAACGAGAGCCTCCCAATAACATTTTCACCAGTTATACAATCCACCGATAGTGTCATCCGCGAAGGAACTCATCTAAATGTGAACTTTAAAGGGCAAATTGCCATGTGCTTAATGGAAGGCGTGACACCCATGTGGAAAATCCGATTCAGTACAACATTGAATGGATACATTGTGACCACTGGAGGTGTTGATAGATTGAATCGGTTTAAGATCACCAAGTATGAAGGTGATAATAGTTTTTATCAGCTTTCTTTTTGTCCAATTTCCGAACCCTTCTGTGAATGCTCATGCGTCCCAGTTGGCGTCAACGGCAAGAACTTGGTTCCTGGTGCCGGCCCTCTTCTTGTTATGTTTGAACCAGATGAATAGAGAGCACCAAAAATCGAGAATAAAATGGTGTCAGAATGATATCGTGGGTAGTCGATTGCCTATTATCATGTCTGAACCAGAACCATTATCTACTGCAATCCTGTATGAGGGATCTCGACTGCCTACTGTCATGTGGTGGGCATAAATAAAACTTAAATAAATAAGAAGCTTTTAAGCTTTGGCTTTTCCTTAATTTTCATGTTGTCTCCATACACGCGCACACGCACACACTGTTCGTTTGTTGCTAGATAATGTCACTAGAAAATCATCTNAGTGGGTTTGAAGGTCCTTTGTATATATTGGGCTTGGTTAATTTCAATAAAAATTCTTTCAATTTTATTGCAATCCAAATATAGGAAAGGTATCTCACAAAATAGGTTTCATATTAATATAAAATAAAGGTTGCCACAATTTTTTTATTTCTTATATGTGATTGTTCAATTAATAAATTTATATTAATATTAACAAATATTTTTTTTTAAATCAACATATTTTTACATACACAAACTAGATTCAGGTGGGGCCAAATTTTTATATTTTTTTAACTAACAATGTTTAATGTTGACATAAAGAAACTAGTGTCCTACATTTTTTTAATAATACTTGTATTGGGCAATTCATTATGTTTATGGGAGAAATCTCATGGAATCTTGTGTCTACACTTATTACGCTTATTCATAGATATAACTTCTAAAGTTTTATTTGCCTATTAATTTGAATTCACAATCACAACTATTCGTCAAACACATATCAAGCCCTATCCATATTAAAGATTTTTTTGTTGTGGTTTAGAATAATTGAAAGCTTAACCAATTAGTTAGCAAATCTTTCTTATTTATATATATAACAACACAGAGAAATAGACCTTTATATATATATATATGTGTGTAATATCCTTTAAAGGTGGAGGTTCAACTTAAAGCTTGAACCTAATGTTATTACTCATGTTTTGGGGACCATATAAATAAAAAATAAAAAATTAAAAGAAAAAGAAAAAATATAAAATATAAAATATTGAAAGAAATGTTGGAAGAAAATAAAAAAATACATATCAGTTGAAAAAAAAATACCAAAATGCCCAAGAAATTGCCAAAATACTATTTGAGGAAGATTAAAATCGGAATGGACAGCATATCTTTGACTAATGAGGTCTCCCTATGAACAAAGAAAATTCAATTTAAGGAGAATAATTCAAGCTTGGATATTTAAGGACTCAATTGAATTTTTTTTAAATATTTAATTGAATTTAATGAGGGTTTAATTGCAAGATAATTAACCTTTTGAATTTAATTTAGGTTTTAAATAAAAGAAATAAAAGTTAGGGGCTAAATTGCAATTTTTAAAAGTTAAATTAGTCAAATCAGGTGCTTAATTGTATAAATTTCAAAGTATGATGGGCAATTAGGGACCTAATTGAACAAATAAAAAACTAAGGACCAACTTGTAAGACACATAAGACTTTTCAAGTTTGAAATTGGTGAAATCAGGGATTAAAATCAAATAATTGAAGGATTTATTGTGATCTGCTGGTCCTATTAAACAAATCAAAAACTAAGAACCAAGTTTTAAATGATGCTCAATTTTGGGGTTGGTAATTTAGATTAGCATGGGTGAAATTGCATGAAATGAAAGGTACATGATGCAATTACGAGTGAAATTAAAAGAAACTAGAAGAAATAGGGATTAAATTGAAGTTTACTAAATCCCAAATTAAAACCCTAATTTGTAGGGTTCAGCTTAGATGACGTGTTATTTAGCTACTGTGTAACTATTGGATTGTTTTTTACTATTTAAATGCAATGTTTTAAGTGTATTAACATGATGATTATTGTCTTAATATGTCAAGAGTACACTTTAGTTTGATTTGAAATTTGTCAAATATGATAGCAAATTTATAATTTTTTTTCTATGTTGGTTGATGCATGTTCTTAGGTTTCTGACTTTTGTTTAGTTCTTATTAAAGGTTTAAGAAGACATTTTGAATCTAAATTGCATGAATATATAGGTTTCTTTAAGTTGATAGCTTTGAAACTTGAAACATTTTGCATGATTTTGATGATTTGTTATTTTCATTAAACTATTTTATTCAAGTATATTTGGTAATGATAATATGCATTATTGATAATGTATGTTGGGTTTTCTAGGCAATCTTAGTTCATGTTCTTTATGTTCATTGGAAGAACATTGTCTTGGGTGCTAGTTTTAGGTCTCATTTTGATTCAATTTTGATTTCTACAAGTTTGTATCATTATTTGTGAATAATCTAGGGTTTTCATGAATCAATAACATGTTTTTGTGAGTTTTAATTTTAAAGTGAAACTCATTTTTAACAAAATAAATTGTGATGTTTTATTAATAATTGAAGCAAAATAACACTTAATTCTTGATCTATGTTTAATTGTGAATAAAATCTTGCATTTTTATTGCTTGAAATTTGCTCTAGTTTGATTTTCATATTGGTGGGTTTAAGTTTGAGTGTCCAAATGTTCTTAAATTTTTGTCTTTTGATCTATTTTGCTTAAGGAAATGATTAGTTTTTATGTTTTTGTAGTGAATGTAGCAATACCCATCTTAAAATAAAATGAGAAATATTTATTATTTTCTACGAGAATGACATGAGAAAATATTTTAATTGATGGAATCTTATAAACTATTAAGCACGAGTAAATAAAGGGGTACAAAAGTTCAAAACCCAAACGACAACTCTTTGCCATAGGACTCTAATTTGTAGTTTTGTCGAACAACTACAAATGTATTCACTCTATCATCACACAATCCAAATTAGTATTAGGTGAAAAAGAATACAAATCAATAAAATATGAGTTATTTTTAAAACATTACATTAATCATTTAAAAAAGTTAATGGGAATAAAATAATTGTAGTGAATATACATAGCAATACCTATCTTAAAATAAGATGGTAAATATTTATTATTTTCTTCGAGAATGGCATGAGGAAATATTTTAATTGGTGGAATCTTATAAACTATTAAGCACGAGTAAATAAATTGATCCAAAATCTCAAAACCTAAATGATATCTCTTTCCTGCAGGACTATAATTTGTGGTTTTGTCGAAAAACAAGTGCACGTTTAATTATTATAACGAATGATCTAAATGTTTGCACTCTTTCAAAACATGAACTAGAAGACAAAGTATTGTGATAACTAATATTGATCTTAGCAATGAAGATCACTAAACTTTTATCAAAACAATGAATTTTTAAATATCGTATAGTTTTTAGTGCAAGAAAATAGGAATAATTTTTTCTTTTACAATTTATAAAAAAACTTCATTTTATTCTAGGACATGTAAGCTTCACAACTTCAATTTTATATGGAAGGTTTAATTAGTAGATTTAATTGAAGTTATTTATATAATAGGCTATTTCGTTTATTTTCAGAGTTGTCAAGCTCACCAATTATTACACGATTAATTATTAAAAGAATTGCCGTTTCAAAAGAATATAGTTTATTTAATAAATTTAAATTCTTTTTGGTTCACTGATCAGATCAATTATAACATTTTAAGCAAGTGGCGAAAGCGAGAAGAGCTAAAAATCTATACACCTCATTGCCATATGACTATAATTTCTATTCAGCACGAGTAAAACACTGTTGTGGGACAAATCAAGTTAGCAAGAGGCAGGAGCTCAAAACCTACACGACAACTCTTTGCTAAAGGACTATAATTTGTAGTTTTGTCGAAGGTCGGCACGAATAAAACACTATAATTTATATTTTTGTGGAATTTTTTAATTAATTGTAACAAATAATTAAAATGCTTGCTCCATATAACTATATCCTCTCCATGCGTTGTTTCAACAAAAGATAAATAAGACACAATATTGAGATAACAAATACTCGTATTCAAAAAATATGGAGATCACTAAATTTCTAGGGTTCTCCTTCCTTCTCTTTGCCTTCGCGGCAACTTCATTTCCTGAGGCCGTTCATGCCAAAGATGCTGCAGCAGTGCTCGATGTATTCGGTAATGAGGTGCAAGCTAGTGCTCGTTATTTAATCGTAGCCTCCTCGACTGACAATACAACAATTCTTGTGGTCACTGCGACTAGCAAGATCATATGCAATTCAGATGTTATACTTTCCACTTTAAACGAGAGCCTCCCAATAACATTTTCACCTACTATAAATGATAGGAAATTCAAGCTTTCAAACACATATCAATTTATGTGGTTTGGCAACTTGGCTACTCCACGAAACAACTAGTTTGTATTAATGAAATTCAAAAGCAATACAAACAACAAAACAAGGAGGAGGAGAAAAAACTTCTCAACTCAACTCAACTCTCACCCTTAGCTCTCTTTATGTTTCTCTCTATTTTGTGTTCTGCATCAGCTATCAATGAACCCTTTATTTATAGCTGATGTGGTAGATAATTTTCTTTATTTGTTCAACAATGATGGACAATATTTTTTTTGGTTAAGCACCTACCATTAACTCTAACCATGTCAACCATAACTGCCGCCAACCATGTTGTGTCCACACATAACAATAAAATCCAACGAAGGCTCTTCTTTAAATGTGAACTTTGATGCACCCTCATGTAGGATGGGGGGCATGACAACGATGTGGATGATTGAATCGGAACGATTGATTGTGACCACAGGAGGTGTTGATAGATTGAATCGGTTTAAGATCACCAAGTATGAAGGTGATAATAGTTTTATCAGCTTTCTTTTTGTCCAATGTCCGAACCCTTATGTGAATGCTCATGCGTCCCGGTTGGCGTCAACAGTGACAAGCACTTGGCTCCCAATGTTGGCCCTCTTCTTGTGATGTTCGAACCAGATGCATATTGATATTATCTGCTGCAATTCTGTATGAGGGAGTACAATTGCCTACTATCTTGTGTTGGGCATAAATAAAACTAAAATAAATAAGAAGCTTTAAGCTTTGGCTTTTCCTTAGTTTTCATGGCGTCTCCATATTTATACTTCGTTTGTTGCTTGATCTAGTCACTAGAAAATCATCTGGTTGCTACAATCATTGGTTGATATCATCTAAATGTTCGGAACCAAATGTCAGTACAGGCTTTTTTTTCTTTTGCATGTTTTAGTAGGTTTTAGGTCCCAGTTATATATTGGCCTAGAAAGTGATAAAACTTAATTTCTATATGAAATTGATTCCATTTTATCATAATCAACAGATAGGAAAGGGTATCTAACAAAAAATAGGTTCGAAATAAATAATATGAGTTACCACTCACTTTTTGTTTCTCAAGTGTAAGTGGTCAATTAATCAAATTTTAACGAATATCTGAAATTTATTAAAATCGACATATTTTGATGTACATAATATTGGGGAATCCGACCGGTGATGTACTGATATTTGCTTATAGAAGACCAAGCACACTAACATAATATTTTACGTGGTTCGGCAAAACCGCCTATATCTATGGGAGAAGCCATTGTATTATATAGCGAGAGTACAAAACTTACAATAATAGAGGAGGAGGAATTATTCACTCATTTAGCAACTCTTAACCTCACTCTTTTTTCTCTTTGCAGTGCTGCATTGGCAGCTACTGCTTGGTGTCATTAGCAGCACATTATCTCCTACATTTCTCATATTTTTGGCTCTTTTTCCTCTCTCATTTTGCTCTCACACATATGCCTCTATTTATAGGCATTCTTCTTGCATTTTTGTCAATATTGGTGGCCACCAACTCTAGCTCATTCAACAATGGTGGCTACCAATAGTCAATGTTCAATGGTTGGTGCCTTACATGAAATGACAACAAACCTAATGCACAAACCTTCTCCCACTCGGTTCCTTTTGCGAGAAATGAACAAGTCCTTAACCTCTCCAAACTTAATGAAGGATCTTCTTAGGGATTGATACTGAAGCTAGCAAGGAAATCTTTCAAAGTATATCTTCACAGATTCAAAACATGGGTTGGTAGGTGAAAGCTGATCTTTTTGTGAAGGTCGGAATGTAGGGTCTTAGAGAGGGGTGGTAATATGGTGGTGATGAGGATAATGGTTTCAAAGAAGTTGCTGCTGTAGTTTCAAAGAAGTTGCTGCTGTTGGAGAGGTCTGCTAGAAGCTGCTGCTGCAGCGTGGAAGGGCTGTCGCTGCCGTGGAAGGGTATGGTGCTGCTACAACGATTTTCGTGAGTATAATGCTATCAAAGACGTCTCTTCACCTAAAAGTTTAAAATATTAAATAAAATCTAAAAATAATTTAATATTATTTTTTAAAATAAAAATTATTTAGACTTAAAATTTATATTATTCTACATATTATTTTTTATCAAATAAAATAAATAAAATACAAATAATAAGATTTAAATTGATAATCACGTGAATAGATTAGTGGTGGGATCCGTTGGTCTTGTTTCACAGACCAGGTCAGGAGGCAGCTCAACTCTGAATGACGGTTTATATATCAACAAATAACTAGTCAGTACTATCCGCGTCATCAGTTGAGAAGAATATTGTTACCATCTACTGCCTAATGATACCTAATTATCATTACCAGATACCTAATTATCATTACCAAACATAAGAAATAAACCATCTCATGCTCACCTACTTTATCACCTGTGACCTTGACATTCTTGGTTTCACTGATCGTGTAAGCTCTTATGATATAGCCTAATTAATTTTTTGAAACAGTAATGCACCTACAATTTTCAATATAACTTGGTTTTGGATTCGATTCTATTGCGAGCATGAATATTTTTTGGCTCGATGTTTTACATTGATTCAAGAAATAGGTTTATATTTATTGTGTTATAGTTTCATAAATATGTGATTATTGCTCATATTTTAGTTGCATTGATCAATGGAATGAACTTGATTACTGAGAAATGTTTGATTTTTATTAGATTTGATTATTATTATTATCGTACCCTTCTCGTGAGAGCAATGTTACAACAATAATTCTCGAGCAGTGTCTTTTGAAATAGTATTTGGTTTACTTGGAAAGTCGTAATCTAATATTACAGCTACTAAGAAATCTAATTAGTTTATTTTAAGAAATTTTAGGTAAGATATTGGTTGTGTAAATATAAAATATTAAAATTCCTAATATACTTTACCTAAGGTAAGGTGCATTGGTTTTTATTTGTTTGCTATGATATGATAAAGTCTATCTCTAGTGACTTTACTATGATGAGTTTGTTATGATGAACAAATCTTAATTTTCTAAGTTAAGAACTTGGTCTGGGAAGGTGAAATATGCTCAATTATTGTTGAGGCTTCTTTAGGAGGAAAATTAAAATTTTGGGATAATATTTGAAATAAAATTCTTTTTGGATTTTATCCTTATATTAGAAGTAAATTAGTTGTATTATTCATAATAATATTTTGGATATTAACCACTATTAGGTTTTTTATTCCTTTATTAAAATCAAATAATATTATTATCCCTAATAGTATTTTGGATAATAACTCCTTAAAGGTTTTTTTAGCCTTATATTAAAAGTGAATAATATTTTCTTGCCAAAAACATTTAAAATATTTTTTACATATAAGTTAAAATATGTTGAAATTTTGTGAACTTGTTGTCAAAGCTAATGTAATATATTTTTTAAAAACAATGCCAAAAGTGTTTTAAATTTTCTTTAAAAAGATGCTCAAAATAAATTTAGGATTTTTAGCCATATACAAAAAAATGAATACATAATTTTAGGTTATGGGAAGAAGAGGTTTGATTAGTAATCTTTTGCAGGATAGTTGATGGTATAAAAAAATTGGTATTAGCATTTTTTAAGGAATTGTCCTTCAAGATTAACGTATGATATTGGTAGAAAATTTAGGAGTAGAAAGGAAAATGTTAATGAATCCAGAAGGGATAAAATGAAAAGTACTAAAAAGGGAATTAGATGAAAATTTGTAAAGAATATAATAGCATGTAGCCTTGAATATATATTGTTTGATTATTAATGTTTGTATTACTTTTTATGATAATTATTTTTCAATGTTATGTTTGTTTTAGATCCATAATATTCACAACATGAGTAAAATTACAGGTTCTCTATCTTTGGTGTCATTTAAAACTAAACAAGTGTTGGTGTGTTTTGTATCTCAAGAAACAATTATGACTTGGATTGTAATAATATCTTTTAAATCATATATCTAAATATAATTTATATTATCATGTATTCACACTTTCCATGTATGTTTGTTTTTTTATTTAAGTACTAATTAATATTCATTCTTAAAATATCAATATTTCAGAAATTGTGGTTGTACTGATAAATATTGATAAGGATTAAAAGCCTGGATAATTAGGTCATGATTAGATAATGATTAATAGAAGTAGATAGTTTATTTATCAATAACTTGAGACTTCCTAGTATAGGGAGATCGTGCTGAAATTTCCATAGAAATTACAATGAACCTTGTATGAATTCATTTTCAAAAAAAGAATTACCATGTTTTTCTTATATTATGATTGATATGTTGTCTTGGTAATTGGAATGTTACATATTAGCACTCTTACTTGAGGTAAGTTATTTGGTGTGGTTTAGAAGTTTTAATGGATTTTTAATTGGTGGTCTATTTATGGCTAATTGTGTAAAAAAATCTAGGGTCACTCGTGTACCCAAATAAACTATTATAAAATTTATTTTTCATAATTTTTGTAGTACTATAAAAATACACCCAATTAAAATTGATAAATATTTAGAACAACTCTGAGAATTTTTTGGTCAACTCCTAATATTTCAAATACTAGCCTCACTTAAAGGTACATCATTCTATTCCAAAATATTAACAATTAATTCTCATGAATTAAAATTGTGATTATTGAAATATTGACCAAATTCTCATGAATTTAGTAAACTAGTTATTAAATCATAAAATGCATACAAACTATGTACTTTGAATATTTTATATGTCAATACTAAACAATATGATTTTTTGTATTTTTTAGAGAGTTGACCATATACAATTAAAAATACTTAATTAATTAAATTTTTATCTTTTTATCTTTCCCTTTTTTTATTAATCATTCAACACAAAATAAAAAAAGCGATAAAAAGAAAATAAACACACTCGCTCTCTTTTTTCACTATATTTTACTCACACCCTATAATTATATCTTTTAAATCATAAAAATTAAACATAATTCAAAAAACTCATTAAACATTTATCAAATTTCACAAATTAATCTAAAAAATTGTTTGGAAGTTGGGAATAGAGTTGGGAAGCTTCTGAGTTATAGGAATAATGGTGACTAGTGGGTGTCACGTACCACTGCCACTAGCGGCATATGCAACCACACATCGTTACGGGTAAAGACAAAAAGGGTGGATGTTGAATGATTTCTTCTTTTCATTCTTCTTGTGCTAGTGGTGAAGGGTTTAATTACGTGTAGAAGAAGATCTATACATAAGCAAGATCTTAATTTTCAAACAAATTGATTTCTTTCCTCTAGTTTTGTCTCTCTTAGTCTTATCTCTTTCTGTTTTTTTTTGTTATTGTTGGTGCATTGCAGCACGCACAACTTGACATGAATAAAAAATTGATATCTTCTTCCTAGTACAAGAGTGTCGAAGTAATAAATAACTCAACAAAACCGGGGTTGAATCACAAATAGGTTAACTATATAAATTATAAACAATAATAATACAACAATAGAAATAATAATAGTAATAGTAATAGTAATAGTAATAATAAAAGAAGAAGAAGTTGATGACAACTTTTATATGGAAGATCAATGTGAGAGTTAAACAATGATAACAACAAATATCAAAGTTAGAGGATCCACTAAGAGTATTTCAAACAAGTATATTATAAACTCTTATTATTCAAATAGAAACCACACATAAAGGTGTTCCAATTGAATTATAAAATGTTAATATGATTACATTAGTTATCTTATTCAAATAATGTTAATATTTATAAATATTATCAAGCATTAATGATTATAACTTATGGTAATAACAAATCAAGTTCCTTTCATAGCACAAGTGTAGGTTATACCATACGGTTTGGCTATATAAATGCCAAGTATTTGTTATACCAAGTGTTATACAACATAAATTTAGATTAACTATTTAACAAACAAAATATTAAAACTGAATAAGATAACAAATATAAAACATGTTAATATAAAACATTAAGGTCCATTTTAAGTTTGCACTATACATATTTTTACACTATTAGTGTAACTTTTTCACCTTGATATAATAAACTTAGCTAAATATAATAAAGTACAAAAATATAAATAAATAAAATAACAACATAAATAAAAAAATTATCGAAGTAAAGACAAAGAAATAAAATACATAAACAAGATATTAATGAAAGCAAAACTTAAGCATTACAAAAATACAAAAGAGAAAGCAAAAGCATGATCTTGATCTGGAAATCAAGATGCTTAAATACATAGCAAATGTTGCCTTTTATGGGCCAAAATCGAGAACTATTGATTTGATGATTAATTGATAAGTAAGTGACCAACTCTTGACTTTGTAACAATCATTATCTTCTTTTATATGAATAAAATGCCATTAATACGTTAAAATTTAAACCAAACCAACACATAAAAGTTCTAGAAAATTATCTCAGCTTTCTAGAAAAAATAATTGAGGTCATTTAGACTTCTAAAACTTAAAATATTGGCTGAACACTGAATATTATTTGGGCTATAGGAAATATAGATTCAAATATTTTTGTTGTTGCTACAATTTGAACTTAAACATTGCCCTTTTAAAACTAAACCTCCATATAAAAGTTATAGGCCTATGTCTTACATTTCCATCCATATAAAGTAGATCTAAATCCAAGATTTACAACTCTAGATATGAACCAATTACTAAACAATGTTATAGGTTTGGATTGCACTAGAATCTCTTTTCTAAGTTTGGCCATTTCTTTGTTTTTTTTAATTTCAGTTCTTAAATTTATCAATTAATCCTTTTATTTATGTGATAGGCCTGCATTTAAGATGAAAATTTACCATAAATTGAAGGTATCTTATCTTGTTATATATGTTATTATAAAACATGTTTTAGTTAAGTAGTTATGAATACTTTAAGTGTAAAATGATAATATAAAACCTTGATAAAAATATACTTTTAAGTATTAATCATATGCGCCACTAACAAACTAGACATGTGATTGATTGGATCAGTGACATCTCTTCTTCTTCTTCTTTTTTACACTAGTAATGTCATCAATTGTTTTCAAAGGGTAGAGATCAAAGCATTGAAAGTCTTGGTCATTTTTTCTTTTCATTACTAATCAACAACTCCCTGTAAGTAATCAATATGGTGATTATTATCGTTACTCATGTCTTTTTGAGGCACCACATAAACAAAAAAAAAGGAAAAAAAATATAAAAATTTGAAAATATGGTTGTAGAATTGAGTCTAGTTGAGATTCGGGTTTTTAATTTAAGATTTGCATTTTTCAATTGAATCTTTTTTCTTTATGTAATTTTACTTTGCCAAACTCAATTATCACCCTCTAAGGTGGCTATCTTTTTTGTTTTGATCTTTGGTTCTAAATATTTGCATTTTAACTCTCAATTGACAAACACACTTTCAATTTGTTTAATTTGTCCTCTAATTTGATCAATTTTAATCTTTACATTCACGTGTCTTTTCTAATTTGATACTTGATTTTTATTTCTTCAACTAGTCCCTAATTGCCTGTCAAAATTTTATATTTATGTAATTAAGCCATTGATGTGACTAAATTATCTCTTAAAATTTTAATTTAACCCCTAGACTTTAATGTTTTTCAATTACAATCTAAATTGATTAACAAATTAATTTTCCTTACAACTAATCCTCAATAAATTCAATTAAACTTTGAAAAAATCTAAAGTTGAATATCTAATTGAATATCTAATTTTTTATTTTATCTCCTCAAGTTGAATTTTCTTTGTCAATAAAACCTTCAATAATTAAAAATATATTGTTAAAGTTTTTAATTTTACATGCTTTATTCTCTTCAATCAATCTTTGGCAATTCTCTAGGCATTCAAATATACTCTTCTTACTGGTAAATTTTTTTATATTCTTCCAACATGTTTTTAATTTTTTTATATTTTCTCTTTCCTTTTTTTTTTGTTTATATTGGGCCAGAAAAACAAAGAGTAACAACAATAATTATCATACCGATTACTTATAGTGAGCTGTTGTATGTTTACAGGACAATTTTATGGGTTCCATAGTTCTCAATCTTTACAAGTTTGCTATGACAATAATTTTTTTTCGTAATAATGCTTGCAATGGGCAATTCATGAAGAAAAATTACGGAATATGTGTGTCCGTATATATGCTTTTATCCCTTGTTATAATTATTCACCATCACAATCATCTGGCAAACACGCATTCTGTCCGACAAGTGGTCCCGAAGCTTTTAACCTATTTGATCTGCATGATTAAAACAAGTTTTGTGGAATGACTAACTAAGCAAAGTGGTCCCGAAGCTTTTAGCCCATACAAAAAATCTTTGCCATCGGACAATAATTTGTAGTTTTGTCGTACAAGAGGAGCACGCATAATTAACCGTAACAAATATTCCGTATCTTTGCACTCGTTCAACACAAGAACTAGCAGATGACGTAATAAGATTGTCGTAACCATATTTTTTACCTTTGCTTTTTAATTTTTTTCATGTAAAGGTAAAAAAAAATATTTACAAAGAAGATAATAACAAAAGTATTATTAGAAATAGTAATTTATCTACAAAATAAAAAACTTATATAAGATTAATATCTAAAATATGATTGTGAAGAATATAATTCATTTACTTCTAATATAAATANAAAAGTATTTTTAGAAATAGTAATTTATCTACAAAATAAAAAAACTTATATAAGATTAATATCAAATATGATTGTGAAGAATATAATTCATTTACTTCTAATATAAATATAAAGTTTAAAATAAAATTTTATTTAAAATATTATTTGAAAATGATGCGACAACCAAAAAACAAGATTTTATTTTTTTTTGAAAGAAATCTCAACAATAATTGATGATATTTTACCTTACCAAACCAAGTTATGAATCTATAAAAATTTATCTATTTTAGCAAACTTATACATATTAGAGGTATTAATGCATTTCATTCATGCAATCAATTTATTATCTAAAATTTTTTAAAAAAGTTATTGATTAATACAACTAAAATGCAAGCTATAATTGCATATTTATCAATTTATATCTTAAATCGATGTAAAATATCAAGCCAAAAAAAATTCATGCTTGCACTAGAATCAAATCCAAAACCAATTCAATTCAAGTTGTATTCTAAATTATAGATGTATTATTGTTTTAAAAAATAACCTAGTTACATATGAAGAGATTACACGATCAAAGGAACCAAAGTAGAATGAGATGATAAAATAGGTGAGCATGAGATGGTTGACTTGTTTTTGATAAGGATAATTAGATAACATACAGTAATAATATTTTTATCGACTGATGACTCAGATCCTATTGAATAGTTATTTATTGATATATAAGATATAATTTAGAGATGAATCATCCTCGGACCTGGCCTGCAAAACAAGACCAGCGGATCTCACCACCAATCTACGCTAAACAACCAGTTCATTCTACTGCCCCAATCTGCAAAACAACCTGTGTCATTCCAAAAAAAATTCGTGAACGAGCATTAAAATTCATGTTATCATTTGATGGAGTATAATTCAAAATTATTTTTAAAACTTTATTTAATAAATAAAATTATAAAATTAAAATAATTTTTTTATGATCTTAAAATTTTATTAATCAAGTAATTATAAGTTTGAATTTTATTATTTTTTTTATTAATAAAATATTATGAATAAAATAGTGCGAACTTTTACAAATTTTAAGCTTAAAAGATTTATTCAAAAAAATATCTTAAAAAATAATATAAAATTATTTTTAAAACCTCGTTGAATAACTTAACTTAATTGATATAGTTATTTGACGGGAATATACTCCCTAAAATGGTCGTAGCAGCAGCATCCCTTTCCACGGCAGCAACAGCTCCATCCACGTCAGCTGCAGTAGCTTGTAGGAGACCTCTCCAACAGCGGCAACTTCTTTCAAACCCTTATCCTCAGCGCCACCATATTACCACCCCTATCTGAGACCCTAGACTCCGACCTTCACAAAAAGATCAGCTTTCACCTACCAATACCAACCATAACCACGTTTTGAATCTGTGAAGATATACTTTGACAGATTTCCTTGCTAGCTTCAGTATCAACCCCTAAGAAGATCCTTCATTAAATTAGGAGAGGTTAAGGACTTGTTCATTTCTCACAAAAGGAACCGAGTGGGAGAAGGTTTGTGTGCATCAAAATATGTCGATTTTAATAAAATTCCGATATTTGTTAAAATTGATTAATTGACCAATCACACTTGAGAAATAAAAAATTAGTGGTAACTCATATTCTTTATCTCGAACCTAGTTTTGTCGGATACCCTTTCGTGTCCGCAGATCGATTATGATAAAATGGAAAGAATTTGATATTGAAATTAACTATTATCACTTTCAACGCCAAAATATAAATAGGACCTAAAACCCACTAAAACATGCAAAAAAAGAAAGAAGAAGAAGCCTATACTGACATTTGGTTCCGAACATTTAGATGATATCAACCAATGATTGTAGCAACCAGGTGATTTTCTAGTGACAAGATCAAGCAACAAACGAAGTATAAATATGGAGACGCCATGGAAACTAAGGAAAAGCCAAAGCTAAATAGCTTCTTGTTTATTTTAGTTTTTGTTTTATTTATGCCCAACACAAGATAGCAGGCAATCGAACTCCGTCATACTGGATTGTAGCAGATAATATTACTGATCAATATCATTCTGACACCATTTTAGGTGCTCTCTTTGCATCTGGTTCCCACATCACAAGAACAGGGTCGACATTGAGAGCCAAGTGCTTGTCACTGTTGACGCCAACTGGGACGCAGGAGCATTCACAGAAGGGTTCGGACATTGGACAAAAAGAAAGCTGATAAAAACTATTATCACCTTCATACT
>SRLM01000445.1:22314-65134 GCA_015708895.1 Populus ilicifolia
TAAGGAAAAGCCAAAGCTAAATAGCTTCTTGTTTATTTTAGTTTTTGTTTTATTTATGCCCAACACAAGATAGCAGGCAATCGAACTCCGTCATACTGGATTGTAGCAGATAATATTACTGATCAATATCATTCTGACACCATTTTAGGTGCTCTCTTTGCATCTGGTTCCCACATCACAAGAACAGGGTCGACATTGAGAGCCAAGTGCTTGTCACTGTTGACGCCAACTGGGACGCAGGAGCATTCACAGAAGGGTTCGGACATTGGACAAAAAGAAAGCTGATAAAAACTATTATCACCTTCATACTAGGTGATCTTAAACCGATTCAATCTATCAACGCCTCCTGTGGTCACAACGAATCCTTCCGATTCAATCATCCCAATAATGTTTTACTCGTGCTGATCTTCGACAAAACTACATATTATTGTCCTTTAGCAAAGAATTGTCGTATAGGTTTTGAGGTCTTGCCTCTCGCTTTCTTGATTTATCCCACAAAAGTATTTTACTCGTGCTTAATAGGTTATATTTGATCCTATCAATTAACTTAAAATTTAAATCTCTTAAATATAAATAAATAAACTATAATCTTTTGAAACGACAGTTGTTTTAATCATTAATCGTGTAATAATTGGTGAGCTTGACAACTGAAAAATAAACAAAATAGTCTACTCTATAAATAACTTCAATTTAAACTATTAATTAAACCTTCAAAATAAAATTCAAGTTGTGATGCTCAAAATCGGTCATTTAAAAATGAGATTACATGTCCTAGTATAAAATGATGATTTTTTTAATAAATTGTAAAAAAACAATATCTAGACAAATGAGATAATCCTACTAATTAAACCTTAAAAAAAATAATTCAAGTTGTATGGCTAGCTCAAATCCTTCCAAACTGCCACATTATTCCAGTTCAATAAAGCATCATTTTTGGCATATGTTTTACCTCTTTTTTGTGCCTCATACCAAATGTCATGCAACCTACATGATACAAATACATTTATACAAGTTAATGATAAATGAGACTTTAATATATATTTTTTTTTAAATTTCATATTATTTTTTATGTTATTTAGTTGCAGCATCATTCTCCATACACTCCTCACAACATTATTAATTGCTCTTTCCCACACAAATTTGTTATATGCATAAAAAATAAATCAATAATACATAAAAAATAGTTAAAATTTTAAGTTAACATTAACCTTAAATCTTACAAACCATATATCGATATAAAATTTCCAATTAGAATGTTTGGAAACCTGACTCTATTAAAACAATGAAATTTTCATTGACAATTTAAATGTCAATGTTATTACTTAGATGGCCTCAATGTTTGTGATCCTAAAAATGAATAAAAGTAATGAAATATTAGTTGTTTATGAAGTGTTAAATACAAACTAACTTAAATCAAAACAAACTTATATTTAAAGGGCATCCTTTTAATGTGCCTCGTAGTTACAGGAGAATTGACCTCATTGTGAAGGGACAAGACATTGCCTCTATGTTGTGGAACCAAGCTGGAAGAGGTAGCGTCATGAGTCGATACAGGTGGCTCTTCTTGGTCAGTACCTAATGACATGTCATCATTGTTGCTAGAAGAACTAACTACAATCATGTGCTCATGACATGGAATTGATTTTGTCCTAAGAATCTACACAAATTTGATATTTTTAAAGCAATTCGGCAACACCTCCTCTATACTAGAGACTACTCAAAATGTTCAAAGTTGTAAATATTCAAAATATATGCCACAAACCAGTTGATTTATAACGTTTCTAATCAACTATAGGCCTTATTTCAAATATATTCAATTAACATTTATACTACAAATTTAACAATAAGAATTAAAATTCAACAAAACAATCAATCATTATTGCAATAAAAACAATAAAATAGGCAAGAAATTAATAGAAAAACAACTATAGGCCTTATTTCAAACCTAAATCAACCGTTATTGCCACAATCTTAAATTCAGTCATCCTCTTAAGGCATTATTTGTCGAGTTTAACCATTCACTCACCCCGCCCAACCCCTTTGAATGCCATTAGCCAAAGCTAATTATTTATTTATCCTGATCATCCATTCAGAAGCTATTAGCCAAAGCCAATCAATCATTTTTCTCAATCATCCTTTTAGATGCAATTAGCCAAAGCAAATCATTCATTTGTCCTAGCCATCCCCTTGGATGTTATTAGCCAAAGCTAATCATTCGTTTGTTCTGGTCATACCATTGGATGCTATTAGCCAAAACTAATCCATTGTTTGTCCCAGCCATCCCTTTAGATGTCATTAGCCGAAGCTAATAATTCATTTGTCCTGGTCATCCTTTTAGATGCAATTAACCAAAGCTAATAATTCATTTGTCCTAGTCATCCCTTTAGAAGCCATTAGTCGAAGCTAATCAATTGTTTGTCCCAACCATCCCTTCAGATGCTATTAGTCGAAGTTAATCATTCATTTGTCCCGGTCATCCATTTGAAAGCCATTAGCTAGAGGTAATCAATTATTTATCTTAGTCATCCTTTTAGATGCAATTAGTCAAAGCAAACCATTCATTTATCTCGGTCATCCATTCAAATGCTATTAACTAAGCTAATCATGTATTTGTCGTAGCCATCCCTTTGGATGTTATTAGCCCAAGTTAATCATTTGTTTGTCCCGGTCATCCCTTTGGATACCATTAGCCAAAGCTAATATTCATTTGTCCCAGTCATCTCTTCAGATGTGATTAACCAAAGCTAATTAATTGTTTGTCTTAGTCATCCCTTCAGATTCCATTAGCCTAAGCCAATTGTTTATTCCGGCCATCCCTTCGGATGCCATTAGTTAAAGTTAATCAATTGTTAACATTTAACCATTTGACAATCTAATATTTGAATTAACACAATATAGCAACATGCATGATAAAATATTTTTCATTATTCAACATTATTAAAAAGGAAGGTGAAGTCACCTATATGTAGTAAAAGCTTTACTCATGCTCCTCTATTACTGCTGTTGCACCACACCAATGGTCCCTCCCAAAATGAACTAAGATTTTGATCTTTAACTAGTTGAAGATTTTTCAACTCCTTCCTTTCTTATCTAATGATAACCAACCCTCCATCTTCTCTTCTTGTTTAATTTCCTTGTTAATCGCTTACTTACAAGTGTTTATTCCATCTATAAACTTTTAATCTTGAATGGGTTCTTGAAATTTTGGTGTTTCTCTCTTGATTTTGCAAGAATGAATACTACTCCCTCTTTTCTTTCCTTATGATTTCTGCAGATCTTGGGGTGAGAATAAGAGTATTTATGTTCTATAATTTTTTTATTTGCATTTAGGCCCTTATATCTTTTTTTTCTTCTTATAATTAAGTGATACCTCTTTTCATTTCTTATGATTTCACCCCATAACTTTTAGTTTAGTTTATTTTCTTTAATTTAATCTAACCCTCAATATTTTTAGGTTATTTTTAATGTCTCAAAATATTTCATCAAGAAACTTATTTTTTAAAATTTCTAAATTTCTATTTTTATTTAACCATATCCATGAATTTCTTCACTTTTATTTCTCATGTAGTTAGTTTGCAATCTATGCAACCTTTATTTTTTCCAAGGGTTTACATTAGCTTTCTAACAAGACCAATCATGCTTGAAATAGAGTTCTGTAACTCTAGATATAAGTAAAAATCGGAGGAGAGGTGAGAGACCAATCTCGCTTAAAATGAAGTTTTATAACTCTAGATATAGTTAAAAATATAAGGAGAGGTTGGACAGTAACAGTCCAATGTCACGACAGTAGTAGTCCAAAGTCTAGATAGTAACAGTTCATATATAAAGAAAGAAATGATAACTATAGTTGGATAAAGGATGACAACATTAATGGGTGCAATGAGAAAAATGTAAAATATAAAGACAAAAATAATTAAAAGAAAATTCTATTAGCTATTGATATGATTATTATAAAACACACCTTGAATGAGAAAAATTTATGAGATGAGCCTGTGACTATAGGAGGAACCACCAGTATGGTGCAATAGCAACAATAGAGGACCACGAGTAGAGCTTCTATAGTAGATAGGTAACTTTTACCTTTCTTTTTAACAATGTTGAATAATGAAATATTGTATCATGAATGTTATCATATTTTGTTTATTCATATATTATATTGTCAAAGGCTTAAATGTTGACAAATAATTGATTAACTTCAACTAATGACATCTAAAGAGATGACCTTGAACAATGAAATACTCTATCATGAATGTTACCATTTTGTGTTAATTCAGATATCATATTGTCGAATGCTTATATGTTGACAAGTGGATGATTAGCTTTGGTTAATGGCATTCGAAGGAATGACTAGGACAAATGAATGATTAGCTTCAATAATAACATCTAAAGGGATGACCAGGATAAATAGTTGATTAGTTTAGCTAATGGCATTCGAAGTGGATGGCTAGAGTGAGTGAATGGTTAACCTTGATAAAAGATGCCTTAAGAGGATGGCTAGATTTAAGATTATGACTAATTGCTAGAATTAGTGCATTTATGTGTACTACAAGTTGTTTATACCAAAAACATGAAAGAACTACAAGTGCCACACTTTAAACATGAGATAATACTAATGCTTCATTAAACTATCATACTATTTCTTATCATTATTATTATTAAATAATTAAATTCTTGGAAATGTTTTTATACTATAGCAAGGACATCACACCAACAAGGTGCTTAGGAAACCCAATACACGGGAACATACTTTTATGAGGATTCATGTAGTTACATTCTAAATCATGATGTATTTTGTATGAATCAATGTACTAAATGAATAACCGTTATTATATCCTTTTTGTTTAAATTCATGATGACTACTTGTAGGATACAATACACACTCATGTCTATACATGTATATTTTTAATATGAACTTCTAATTATGCAAATATAATATCATGCATATATGTGAAAATCACTTTTAAATGAAATTTTGATTATTATTGATGTATGGATTGTATCTTGATTGATGTAAGGGAATAGATTTCTCGATTTCGAATGCGATGTATGTCAAATACAAAAACAAAAACTATTGTTTGATGCTTGAAGAGCTGGGTTGGTACAGTTTTTGGGCTTAAAAAGCCAGGTTGTTACATTTAGTGTTGTAAAGCCCCTACACATAATTTTTATCGAGTCCACCGGATAATTCTACCTGCATCCATTAATCCAAATCAAATTTTGGATAGGTCGAAGAATCATTCCTATATCTCTCCCTCAACTAACTATTATAGGTCTCTTGGAAATCAAAAAAGAAATCATGATATTCAATTCAATTAAAATAATAACTTAAAAAATAAAATGGCTGAACAAATATATTACAAAGTATTGAGTGCAGTTGTTAATGAACTGTTGCGCCTCTTTTTGGCGGTTTTCACTTCACATGTGCGTCTTTACAAACAACTTCATTAGGCTTAGCTTACGTCCATGAGACATAGCTTGTAAGAAAAGAATTTAATTAAGAAACAATAAATTAATTAATAATATATTTCATTTAAATTAATCTTACCATCTATTTCGCATGTGCAACAAACAAAATGGCGTTGTCGGTATGCCTTATCACTGATCATGAATTTGCTGGTTTTTGTTATTAGCACTGGATTATGACTGTTGTGTGAACCATTTAGACATCATATGCTCAATATATTACAGCCATGTATCTCCCTAGATGAAAGCGGTTTGAAATCCCTCCAAATTACTACGTTGTTCCAGGCTTAGAGATCGTTATCTCTCATGTTTTTTGTTTTTGCTTTTTTTTTGTGCTTCATACCAAGAATCATGCAACCTACTTCCATAATGATAAATTAGATTTTAAAATATTATTGGTTTTACAAAAAAAAATATTGTATTGTTTTCGATGTTAGCTAGTGGCCGCATGATTTTTCCATACCCTCCTCACAACATTGTCAAGGGCATTGTCCTAGATGAATTTGTACTTGTATAACTAATTTATTAAGAATAAGCTAGAAATTAGAAATTAACACCAACCTTAAATTTTTCAAACCATGCATCGATATAAGGTGTCCATCTAAGATGTTTGGACACCTGACTCCATTAAAATAATAGAATCTTCATTGATGATTTAAACACTAATGATATTACTTAGACGACCTCAATGTTTATAAACCTAAAAATAAATTAAATTAATAAAATATTGATTAGTTATTCATAAACTAAAACTGAAACAAACTTACATTTAAAGGTCATCCTTCTAATGTACCTCATACTCGCGAGTGAATTAATTTCACTATAAATGCACACCGCCTCTACACTGTGAAACATCACTAGAAAAGCCAATATCGTGAATCGTCACAGGTGCCTTTTATTGATTGGCACCTAAAGACATGTTATCGTTACTGTTAGAAGAACTAGTAGCGACTATATGTGAGCGACAAACTATTGATTTCATTCTACGCATCTACACAATTTTATATGAATAATTATATAATTAAATTTGATTATTAAAACAAATGGGCAGCACCTCCTCTATAATAAAGACTACCTAAAGTTTTCAAACCTGTAAATATTGACAATAGCCACAACTAGTTGACCTTATCCAAAAATCTTATATATAACCTAACATCTATATAAAGAAAAATAAAAATTAATGGAAATAATTAAACATATATCATACAATAATAGAGTAAAATTGAGATAAAATAATTAAATTCATTGTTATATATTCAATTACTAATATCAAGATAAATTCAATAATAACAATTAAAATTTGACAAAGTATTCAATTAATATGGCAATACAAAAAATAAAATATATTGAACAAATTGAAAAAAAAACTATAGATTTTAGGAATGAAAAATGCTTACCCTAATAATGTGTGCATTTCAAGGCTTTATCTACATTATAAAAGTACATCAAAACAAAAAACACAACAAAAATACAACAATCACTAAAACATAGAAAAAATAAAAAATAAAATCATTAAACATATTAAATGGAAATACACACCTTTTAATTTGTTGAAGATAGAACTAGAACTAAAGATTTCAAGCAACAAACAACACTTCTAAAGGAGATAAAGCAGATGAAAAAAATGAATTGAAAGGTGATTAGTACTTAAAAGTGTATTTTTATCATGGTTTTATATCATCATTTTGCACTTAAAGTATCAATAACTCCTTAATTAAAGTACGTTTTATAATAATCTATCTAATAATATAAGATACCTTTAATTTGTAGTAAATGTCCATTTTAAATGTATGCCTATCACATAAATGAAAGGATTGATTGATGACTTTAAGAACTTCAATTGCAAAGGCAAAGAGATGATCAAGCTTAGAAAAGAGATGTCGGTGCAATCCAAATAGGAACACTATTCGATAATCGGGTCATATCTGGAGCTATAGATCTCAGATTTAGGTCTACTTTATATGGATGGAAAGGTAAGACATAGGCCTACAACTTTCATATGGAGCTCAAGATCTAAAAAGGTCATTTTCAAGTCCAAATTATTGCAACAACAAAGAAGCCCGAATCTGTCCTCTAGCCCGAGCACTGTCCAGTATTTTGGCCATATCTGGAGTTCTAGAAGTCGAAATGAGCTGAATGTTTTATACAAGAAAGCTGAGACAATTGCTTAGAACTTTCATGTTTTCAAGTGGCTCTAATTTTGACGTCATCAATGACGTTTTGGGCAGACAAGAGAAGATAAGGATTGTCACCAAGTCAAGGGTTGGCCATCTACTCATCAATTAGTCATCAAATCAATAGTTCTCAATTTTGGCCTATAAAAGGAGGCATTTGCCTTGCATTTAGGCGTCTTGGTTTCCAGATCAAGATCATGCTCTTCCTTTCTCTCTTTGTATTCTTTTCAGTGTTTATGTTTTGTTTTCATTAATATCAAGTTTATGCCTTTCATTTCCTTTCCTTTGCTTTGTTGTTAACTCTTATCTTATTTATGTTCTTATTTTGTTTATTCATTTTTCTTTCTTCCATTATATCTAGCTAAATTAATTATGTCAAGGTGAAAAGGTTACACTAATAGTGATGAAATTGTTTACACTATACTTATTGTTACACCATTAGTGTAACCTTTTCACCTTGACATAATAAGCTTAACTAAACATAATAAAAGAAAGAAAAATAAATAAACAAAATAAGAACATAAATAAAATAAAAAGTTAAGAATGGTTACTAAGATGGGTCTCAAGAGTAAAAAAGACATCTCCTTTACTTTGTCATCATAGTAACAACAATTTTGCACATGTTTTATGCAATAGAAAATACAATTAGTTTTTTTTTGTCATCTACTACCCCCTCCCCCCAACCAAAACGAGGCATTGTCCTCAATGTTCTAAAGTAGAAAGAAGACATCACCTAAAATAACGAACACTAACAAACTTGAAATACACTTAAACAAAAATAAGAAATAACAAAACACAATAATAAAATAAAAGGATATAAAAATTTACAAATGAAGACTCAAATCTAATCTAAGCTTTTTACGGCTTTTATTAAATGACCAATTTATACAACTCATAGAGGGATCAATTACAAGAATAAAAGATTATAGTTGATCAATCAATTGTTCAACAATAACAATAGAGATTGTGATTTGTCGTGTAAAAGATAGAAATTCCCGTTCCACAGCATGATCAAGAAAAGACAACAACTTATCATAATAACCATTAACATTTAACAAACCTATAGGTTTATGGTGAATGTGCAAGTAAGCCCAAGAGGAAAAATGAAAGATCTCTTCCAATGTGTCCAAACCCCTTAATAAAGCAATGAAGGCTTCAACATGTTTAAGCATTGCATTCATTCGAGCAGACATTATGGAGACTTGTAGTTTCTCTCCAATTGTTTTTCTAATGATGTCCTTTTGTGCTAAAGCTTCAGGGATGACCCCCAAAACTTGACTACCTCCTAAAAATATAGCTATTGACAGACCTTCCATTAACCTAAGACTGCCTCCCTCATACACTAAATGAATTTTTCTCTCAATTAACACCTGACCAAGATAATTTACTGATTCTAAAAACTCCTTTTCTTTCTCAAGACTAGATCCATCGAAAACACAAATATTTCTTATGTGATGACCTGAGAAACTTGTCATTTCTACACTCTTCTATACTTGTTGAATGTATGGGTTGAGTAGAAATGAAAGGAAGAGAAGATTTTATAGATGAGAAATTGAAAAGGCACTCATATCACCTATATGTAAACTAGCTAGTGTCTCACACTCTCTCTCTTTATTTATTCATTTATTTATTTGTGAAAAAGCATGTGTATGTACAAGTAGTTGTGATTGTGACTCCCATCTTCCCTCAGTTTTACGTCCAATAATGGCTTAAATGTCCTCTATGGGTCGGGGATAGGCTTCTCATCCAGTTTTCTTAAAAACTGGAAAAGAAGATTTTTTTTAGTCAGATTCCCAAGATTAAGTCGAGCATTTTCTTTATGAAATAGCGGCAATAAATCATGAATTACATGATGCACATCTCCACTAGAATGCGTCTCAAGAGTCAATAAAAGATTATCTAAAGACTCCTTACTCAAGTCATCCTTAATGAATTGTATTTTATCTTCACGGTTTATAAATATCATTCCTAAAGAACAACATTATGCATACAAGTCTAGCTGGCATATCGATGACATACTTTTAGTTGTTTTGCACGATGTTTCCTTGTAAAAGTGCTTTTACCTATTCCAGACATGTATAAAATGAAGGAATTTGAGAACTCACCTGATAATCGGACCTTTGCTTCAATCAACTAGTAAATATCTTCAGGAATTCAATGACTCATTAACAACCTCAATCTTGCACATCTAGCATAGTAAATTTTTGTAATCGCATTCTAAGGCAGAGTAGGAAAATACTTTTTTAATTTTTCAAGTTTAGTGTCTATTTTCAAATGAGAATTGGAAGAGAGATTCAAAGAATTGTACAAATATATACATAGTTATCAATTATTATGGGAAGCTAAAAGAATCGACTTAAGTCATGGAGTACCGTTGTCCGCCATTTGACTGGGGTAAGAGAAACTAGCAAAAATCACTAAAACAGAAACACAAAAACAATATGAAGAAAAAAATAATCTTTATATACAGGATCACCTAATTCAATAAAGTCATTTTCAATTAAAAAATTGTCAAAGTAAACTTTCAAACGATGTCCATTTACCTTGAAAACATTGTTATTCTTTAGATTCTTGATACCACAATCCCCATATGGATACACATGTTTTTTAATAAATGGACTGCCCCATCTTGATCTTAGCTCTCTCATTGTTTAGAACGAATCCTTGAAATGTTTGATGAGGACAATATTTGAATAAGTTAAGGCCATCCCAATGAAAGTTCTTCACTTTGTTCAAAAACTTTTCTTTATCTTAGGTACTCGAATCAGCTAGCAATCTCCTAAGCAAGAAAATTAATATTTTTATCATACCAAGGCATTGGACTAAGAGAAAGTAAGAATTCATTAGGAAAGTAATCATCAATTGGTGTGATGTTAGATGTGAATTTGTTATCACTTTTGACAAAAGATTTGCATCAACATTTTCGATGCGTTTTTCATCTGTGATTTCTTCCTTAGAATAAATCATTTGCAAATCTTCAGATTCATCCAACTCATTTTCACTTAAAGTAGATTCAAGTTGATCATAAACTAATTCATCAATATGATCTACTTCTTGTAAATCATTATCATCTCTAGGTTTCTTATAAATGTTGAAAATATTCATCTCCAATATCATGTTTTCAAATAATAGCTTCATCAGTCCATTCCTACAATTAATCAATGTATTAGAAGTTGTCAGAACTGGACGTCCTAAAATAACAAGAAATGAATTACATGTTTTAACAGGTTCTATGTCCAAAATAACAAAATTCACAAGATAAATGAATTTATCAAATTGTACTAACACATCTTCGACTATTCCTCTGGCACTTTTACAGATCTATCGACAAGTAAAAGAGTTATAGAAGTTGGTTTTAACTCACCTAGATTAAGACTTTGGAAAACTAAATATGGAAGTAAATTCACAC
Organism: Populus ilicifolia; assembly: GCA_015708895.1. Lineage (NCBI taxonomy): Eukaryota > Viridiplantae > Streptophyta > Magnoliopsida > Malpighiales > Salicaceae > Populus > Populus ilicifolia. Next base: position 33,361 of record SRLM01000445.1, read on the forward strand.
TAGTGCCAATATCAAATAAGGCTCTTTCATTTTTATGGTCTCCAATAAAGCAAGAAATTGTAGGACAACCAAGTTCTTTATATTTCAAAGTATTACTGTTCTGAAGAATGACATTTACTTGTTCGGCTAAAAGGCTTTCTTTTTCACATTCAGTTTCCTCTTCACTGTGCATAGATCTTTAAAAATTTTAGCATAAGAAGGAACCTGTTTAATAGCATCCAACAAAGGTATATTGATTCTTACTTATTTGAAAGTTTCAAAGATTTCAGAGTTATGATTGACGTTCTTTTGTTTGGTCATGGTATGAGGAAATGGAACTACTGGAGGGAAATTAGTCGTTTCTTTATAATTTTCAGATTCAACCCCTTCCTTACCCTCAAAGATTGACTCATCATCTTTCTCATAAGGTTTAAGAGTGGGTTTTTCAATAACCTTACCACTGCGAAGATTAGTGACTGATTTGACTTGATCCATGTGTTGGCTTCCAAAACTACTTGTATTTGTATTATATTGCCCCTTGGGATTTTATTGTGGTTGAGATGGAAACTTACCTTTCTCTTGGAAACTGAGAGTAGATGTCAATTTTGCAAGAGTATTTTTAAAATCTGTCATGTTTTGAGCAAGTTGAGTATTGATTGTCTCTTGCTTTTCAATGAATACATGCAATGTTTCCTTAAGATTTCCTATAGGAGGTGGAGCATAAGAAGGTCCATATCCATAAGAATTTTGAAAATTATGTTGTGCTTGAAACGGTGGTTGTGAAGTTTGTACATTCTTATTATTACTCTTCTAACTGAAACTTGGGTGATTTCTCCAACTAGTGTTGTATGTTTGCAAGTATGGGTTGTGGTTAGGTCTTTGGAAACTGTTTCAAGCATGAGCTTGTTCATGGAGACATTCTTTAAAAGAAGGTAAGGTTAGACAATTATTGGTTGAGTGTTCTTTTGTTTCCATTAGATGTATGAAGTTGAGTTTTACTCGATACCTCATAAGTACCCGTGGTATCCTAATTTTGGACATTTTTAGCTAACAAGTCTAAATACTCCATTGCTTTATCAGGATCTTTATCTTAAAAAGTTCCATAGCATATCAATTCAACCATTTGCCTATCTCTAGGTGTTAACCCTTCATTCTTCATGTTTCAAAACCATGATGAGAGCAAGTATTAAGTAAGTCTTAATACCTATCCAACATTGGCAAAATGTTTCTCCTGGTTTTTGAGTAAAAGTGGTGATTTGTCTTTTGAATGAATTTGTTCTATGAGATGGGAAAAACTTCTTTAAAAATTATTGTTACATTTCATCCTATGCATAAATGGATCCTGGTCTCAAATTTTATAGCTATATTTTAACTTTATCTTTTAACAAAAAAGGAAAAAGCTTTAATCTGATGGTGCTCATGCTACAATTTGAGTCATTATAGGTGTTACAGACCTTCTCAAATTTCCTTAAATGCAAGTATGGATTTTCTAAATCTAAGCTATGAAAGGAAGGTAAAAGTTGAATAATATCTACCTTAAAACTAAAATGAGATGCATTAGGAGGAAAAAAATATGCATAATGGTGCACTTGTTCTTGTGGGATTCATGTGGTCTCTAAGTGTTCTAACATGGTTATTCTCATTATAAAGTGATTGATTATCTTCTATGACCATATTGTCTAAAAATGATGAAGATATCTTACAAAGTCTACCATTTGATGTATGTGACCACACCCTCATGCATGTGTAGGAATAAAATAAAAGGAAAAAGTAAATAAAAGAAGAAGAAACAAGAGAAGAAAAAACAAAGTTATATACAAGAAAAGTGAAAAGTGAAAATAGAATAAATACTATAATTTTTACAAGAGCTTACCTCCCCGACAACGGCGCCAAAAACTTGACACGACAAGATTGATGTCTTCTCCCAAGTGCAGAAGTGACGAAGTAATAAATAACCTTGCAAGACCAGGATCGAACCACAAGGATGTTAATTGTATAAATTATAAATGATTATAGTACAAAAATAATAACAATAACAACAACAACAACAACAACAACAACAACAATAACAACAACAATAACAATAACAATAACAATAATAATAATAATAATAATAATAATAATAATAGTAGTAGTAATAGTCGTAGTAGTAGTAGTAGTAATACTAATAATAATAATAATAAAGGAGAGGAAGAAGAAGATGAGAACTTTGAGATGTAATATTGATGTAAGAATTAAACAATGATAACAACAAATGTCAAGGTTAGAAGTTCCACTAATAATATATCAAATAAGTATAGTATAAACTCTTATTATTCAATTGGAAACCACACACAAAGGAGGTTCTAATCAGATTATAGATTGTTAATATGATAACATTAGTTATCTTATTCGATTAATGCTAATACTTGTAAATCTTATCAAGCATTCATGATTATAACTTATGTTAACAATAAATCAAGTTCTTTTCATAGCTCAGGTGTCGGTTATACCATACAGTATGGGCTATGAAAGTGTCAAGCATTTGTTATACCAAGTGTTATACAACATAAATTAAGATTTGTCATTTCAGAAGCAAAGTATTAAAGAGTGAACAAGATAACAAATATAAAACATGTTAGTATCAAATATTAAAGTCCATATTAAGTTTACATTATACTTATTCTTACACCATTAGTGTAACCTTTTCACCTTGACATTATAAACTTAGCTAAACATAATGAAAGAAAGAAAACTAAATAAATAAAATAAGATAAAAGTTAACTAAGTAAAGGAAAGGAATTGAAAGTCATAAACTTGATATTAATGATAACAAAACTTAGGCATTACACAAATACAAAGAGAGAACGCAAGAGCATAATCTTGTCTGGAAACTAAGATGCCTAAATGCATGGAAAATGCTTCCTTTTATAGGCCAAAATTAAAAACTATTGATTTTATGACTAATTGATGAGTGGGTGACCAACTCTTGACTTGGTGACAATCCTTATCTTCTCTTGTCTACCCAAAACATCATTGATAACATCAAAATTAGAACCACTTGAAAGCATGAAAGTTGGAGGAAATTGTTTCAGCTTTCTTGTGTAAAACATTTAGATCATTTAGGCTTCTAAAACTTCAGATATGAGTCAATCACTGAATATTGCTCGGGTTAAAGGATAGATTCAGACTTTTTTATTGTTGCTTTAATTTGGACTTGAAAATGACCTTTTTAGATCTTGAGCTCCATATAAAAGTTGTAGACATATGTCACACCTTTCAATTCATATAAAGGAGACCTAAATTTGAGATCTACAACTCCAAATGACTCAATTACCAAATAGTGTTCTGATTTAAACTACACCAACATCTCTTTTCTAAGTCTGGCTATCTCTTTATCTTTTCAATTTCAGTTCTTAAATTCATCAATCAATCCTTTTATTTATGTGATAGGCCTACATTTAAAATGAACATTTACCACAAATTAAAAGTATCTTATATTGTTAGATATATTATTATAAAACATGTTTTAGTTAAGGAGTTATTGATAGTTCAAGTATAGAATGATGATATAAAATCTTGATAAAAATATATTTTTAAATACTAATCAATCGCCCTTGAAAATAGATCAGGATGAACATGTGTGGGCAGGTCACCTTTGAAAATAGACCAATATAAGTGTGTGAGGGTAGGTCACCCATGAAACTAGATCGTGTGAGCATGTAGTGTGTGTGGGCTGGTCGCCCTGAAAATAGATTAGGATGAACATGTGTGGGTAAGTCGCCCGTGAAAATAAACTAGTGAGTATTTGTGGGAAGGTTGACTATGAAAGTAGATCAATTTTCTTCAAAAAATGACAGATGACCCAAGATAATAAGATCATTTTCTTTTTCTTTTAATTTTTTCTTTACAGGCTTACTATGTAAGACATTGATGATGTTTTTGCTTCGTAAGCATTGTAAAGATGAGACATCTGTTGTTACCTACTTTTGGGTTCTCATAAAAATGAGAAAATACAAAAAAAATGTATATATATATATATCAAACTATCAAAAACAAAATAAAAGAATGTCTTAGCAATTTAAAACAAACCAACAATACAGCCTATTTGAAGTAGAACACTTAAGGATAATAATATATATATATATATATATATATATTGTATAACCAATTTCATATCATACAATCTCAGTATTTACTAGCATCCATCTTAAAATAAAATGAAAAATATTTATTATTTTCTTCCAAAATAAGATGAGGAAATATCTTAATAGATGGAATCTTATGTAAATCAAACTCAAAACCTAAACGACAACTCTTTGCTGAAAATATTTTGTTTGTTTTCGAGCTGTCATGCTCACCAATTATTGCATGATTAATGATTAAAGCAATTGTCGTTTCAAAAGAATATAGTTTATTTAATTGTATTTAATAAATTTAAATTTTTTACGTTCATTAATCAGACTAATTTTATCATTTTAAGCAAGTGGTGCCTGCGAAAAGAGCTCAAAATCTATACAACTCATTGCTAAAGGACTATAATTTCTATTCAGCACGGGTAAAACAGTATTGTGGGATAAATCAAGTAAGCAAGAGGCAAGAGCTCAAAACCTACACGACAACTCTTTGCTAAAGGACTATAATTTGTAGTTTTGTCGAAGGTCGGCACGAGTAAAACACTATAATTTATATTTTTGTGGATTTGTTTAATTAATTGTTATACTTTCACTTTGAAAGAGAGCCTCCCAATAACATTTTCACCAGCTATAAAATCCAACGATGGTGTCATCCGTGAAGGCTCTTATCAAAATGTGAACTTTAATGCACCCTCATGTAGGATATATCAAGTAACATTTTTCTGACAATTTATAAAAAAATCATCATTTTATACTAGTACATGTAATTTCGTTTTAAATGACCGATTCCGAGCTTAACAACTTAAATTTTATTTTCAAGGTTTAATTAGTACTTTTAATTGAAGTTTTTTATAGACTCGATGATTTTGTTTATTTTTGAGCTGTCAAGCTCACCAATTATTAAACGATTAATGAGTAAAAAAATTCTCGTTTCAAAAGAGATTTAAATTTTACGTTAATTGATAGGATCTAATATAACCTATTCAGCACGAGTAAAACACTTTTGTGGGATAAATCAAGAAAGCGAGAGGCAAGACCTCAAAACCTATACGACAACTCTTTGCTGAAGGACTATAATTTGTAGTTTTGTCGAAGGTCAGCACGAGTAAAACACTATTTGGTTGATTGAATCGGAAGGATTCATTGTGACCACAGGCGGTGTTGATGAATTGAATCGGTTTAAGATGACCAAGTTTAAGGTGATGATAGTTTTTATCAGCTTTCTTTTTGTCCAATGTCCGAATCCTTCTGTGAATGCTCATGTGTCCCAGTGGGCGTCAACAGTGACAAGCACTTGGCCCCCAATGTCGACCCTCTTCATGTGATGTTTGAACCAGATGCGTAGAGAGCACCTAAAATGGAGTCAGGATGATATTGATCAGTAATATGATCTGCTGCAATTCTGTATGGTGGAGTTCGATTGCCTGCTATCATCTGCTGGGCATAAATAAAACTAAAATAAAAAAAACGCTTTTTAGCTTTGGCTTTTCCTTAGTTTTCATGGTGTCTCCATATCTATACTTCGTTTGTTGCTTGTTCTTGTCACTAGAAAGTCATCTGGCTGATTCAATCATTGGGTGATATCATCTAAATGCTCGGAATCGAATGTAGTAATGGGTAACATGTCCATTGATGAAACATATGAAGATTTGTTTTTCAGATTGATTTAATTTTTACAGAGAACTTGTTCAAATCAAAAATTTGAAGGATTTCATTGTAATAGGTGATCTTTTCAATTGAAAAATACAAAACAATTTCAGATCAACTAATTTTTACAGACAGCATGTCTCATTGTGGTGGATGACTTTTATAATTAAAAAATACAACATTTTTTCAATTACAAAAGTTACCCAGATGGTTAGGTTGTGTCACACTGATTATGTCATGAAGTTAGCTAGGGAAGGAAATAAAGATATCAAGTTTCGAGAGAATCAAGATCAGTTAAAGAAAAAAAAAACAGATTATGAAAAAAAATTGGAAAGGAAAAGTTTAGTTATAAGGAATGAGATTCACAAAGAAATTTAAGTCTCATCGATTGCGGGGAACAATTTGGAAGGAATCAATTTTACAATAATTGAACTTGGCACTCGAGAGAACCTTTGTTCCACCAAGTAACGAATCGTTATTCAAATGTACTGAAGGCCATTTGTTTGCCATTTGTGCTATTTAAGAACATAATTCTATTTAAGAACTTGGCATTTTTTTAAGGATCACATCTCATCCTTTAACGAAACATGTCTTTTTCTCTGCCTTATTATTATTTTAAAGTCAGGAGATGTTTAGCATTTTATTTTTGACAAAATATTTTGACCAAACTCCAACATGTAAAATTAAAGATAATCAATCTTGAAAATTAAAAGTGTTTTGATTGATTGTAGAAATGACTCAATATTTGTTAGAAAGGCAAGATGTACAATATAGGGTGAACAAACATATTTTGAGCTCACACGTAAAACTGAACCACCCATAGTGTAACTAATTTTTAACAATATACGAGATTTCAAATCTTATTCTACATAAGATTCCACTTTTATGCCACAGATCACTCCTGACTGGATGTTGGCTGAGATTATTTTGTTTTTGTTATCGGGTTTGCAATTAATGACCCTTGTGTGTTTCAATATTTATTGGTGGCCCTTAGATTTTCTTTTTATTGGTATTCTTTTTGGTTGGTTATCTTTGGCATCTATTGGATCCTTAGTTCCTTAGCTAACTGATGTGATATTTTTAGTTCTCTCTCTAGGGAGCTGTCTCTTTTTATGAATGGGAGCATGTTCCCTTTTGCCTCTAAATTTGTATATGTGTATATATGACTTGCTAGCTCCCTGGCCTGTTTTATTTTGACCTATTATATTCTTACATTTGATAAAAAAAAATTTAGTAGTATGCATAATGACAATAGTGGATTCGGTAGTTATGGACTCGTGAATTTATCGGTTGTAATTTACCTTGCTTGAAATGAGAAAAGACCATCTATGTTTTATCCATTCATAATACTTGAAATATATCCCCTATAATCTCATTTTAAGCCTAATAGAATATTCCTTTCAAAAGAAACCCAGACCAAGATCACACCCCACACTAGGGGCAAATAAGTGATTTTTGTTAAAAAAGGAAGAAGAAAAAAGTGGAATCAATGGTAAAAAAAGGTCAAGAACAAAAGTTTAACGTTTGAGAGAGAGCTAAAAGAAAGAAGACACAGACTGGGGGCATGTTAAAAACCATGAGGAAGGCTATGTGAAAGCCATTAAAAAAAAAGGTGCACCAAATGCCAAAAATCAATACCAGAAAAAATAATAAGCAATAAACATAACTTTTAGTATCCATGATAAAGCCTCTGATGTGTTAAAGTGATTAGAATGATTATTCTTCAAAGAAAAAATTGGATTTGCAATATGACCTATGTTTAGAGAATTCTGACATTTAAAGTTAATAAGGTTATATGCCACTTTCTCTACAAGATAACAAGAAAAAGAGAATTGATGAATAGTTGATGTTGAACCTAGGTCTTTGAAACCCTGAAACACCTTTTTGAGGTAGTGAATTCCCTTTCTTTCATAATCATGAATCATAGCTTGCATTATATGCTTCTAAAAGTCCTTTTTAATCAAGTAAGCAATTTGAATAGATAAATGATGCTTTCAAAACTTAAAGAGCTTTTCCATAAGGGTTATGACTTCATGAATCAAGCTACTGGTTTTTATGCATGATGACAAAATTGGTGCTAAAAAAGGGAACAATCTTTCTTCATAAAGCCTTAAGTTTGATTTGAGCATCTTGTTTCTTTGAAATTCATAAAAAGGTCACCCTATCACAACCCATCAAAAGATATACCTAAAGTTAGAATTTATAATGGATACAAAACAAACCATAGAAAAAGCTATTTTACAACAGGTCAATTTTTGTTTTCAAAATATCAAATAACTAAAGGACTACATTAAATGGTATGTGTAGGATCTTTAACTAAAGAAACTTGTTTTTTAAAAAATGCTTTCAAAAATTTACATTTCTTTAATTTCATTTCAACAATAAGACTTTGAATAAACATGACCTTTGAAATATGAGATTTGATTATAGAACAAGAAAGATTGTTAAGAAAGAAGATCATCAGTCATATTTGCAAAATCCTTGATAGAAATGACATCAACACTTCTTAACACTCCTTAAAATGTTGACCACCTGAGGGCAATACAATGGACCCTTAAAAGGAAAACAAATAATATTTAGATTAGCTAAGGGTTAAAGAAAGATAATCAAATGATGAATTAGTGAACGAGTGCACTCATATTAGTTAAGAGCAATGATGTTTTAGAATAGTCTATGAACTAGTAAACCTTGACAACAATTGCGAGTAAAGATGTACTTGAAGGACATCTTCATTTGTCATCTAGGGTTTACCCTCCAATATGGCTAAGACTTTTGAATGATGTTATCACAATCATTTTTCAATAAATATGAAAGGATATACCCATGAGGACTGACTGTGGGACCATCTATTTTGAGGTTTGAAGCTGCACTTCACCACATGAATATGGATGATAAATTGAATAGCATTAATAATTCCAATGCATTCCTTTTCATCATCTGATTAGATGAGCTGAAAGGGATCTATTGAGAAAAACATGAAGCCTATAACCAAGAGCATTTTCACCACAAGTTATGAGATGCATGTCTATACTATTGGATAGTTTCCAAGAAGGTTGATGATAACATATACTTGAAAAGTATTGTTTGAACTGGAGGCGAGTTGATGGATGATTAGCAGTCTAAGATGAAGACAACACCAATAAACCATTTAAACTGGAGATGAATGATTCATTAAGATCCTTCATGATGAATCAAGCAATACCATACTTGAAGGCACGATCATGCTTGGTAAATAGCAAAAATAGTAATCATCAAGGACAACCTAGGATAGGCATTGCAGCTAGTACATTGAAAGAGCAAAGAAAGCTTTGGATAGCAAAAAAAGGCACCCTATGCAATAGAACATCAAAGATAGGGGACCTATATTTCAAATTAGGTAAGGATGCATGCATGTATGTCATTTAACCTCAAAGCATTGCACATATATTTTTTATTGCTTACAGGAAAATCCTCAAAGAAGTCCAATAAGATTGAGGATAAAAAAAGAATCATTAAGCTAATAATAACAGAGAATCATGGTTATGACCTTTGAACGATAATAAGATGATATGAACCATACCATTAAGAAAGTCTTAAAGAAATGAGAAGATCAACCTTGTCATCTAGAAGAGTCTTTAGTTCAAACCTTGCTACTAAGAAAAATACATAGATTTTGGTTTTGGTTAAAGGGGATTGTAAGATGGGATTTCAAGTTAGCCTAACCATATAAATTTTGGTTCTGGTTAAAAGGGATCGCCAAATGGGATCTCAAGTTAGCCTAACCATGCAGAGGATTTTGATTATAGTTAAAAAGGATCAGCAGACAGGATCATAGGTTAGTTGAACCATGCACCAACAATGATTTTGGTCAAAGGGGATCGCTAAATGGGATCTCAAGTTAGCCCATCCATGTAGAGGATTTTGTTTATGGTTAAAGGAGATTACTAGAAAGGATCTCAAATTAGCCTAGCCATGTAGACTTTGGTTCTGGTTAAATGGGATCGCTAGATAGGATCTTAAGTCAACCCAACCATGTAAACTTTGGTTCTAGTTAAAAGGAATATTTAGATAGGATCTTAGGTTAGCCCAACCAAATACAGACTTTGGGTTATAGTTAAAAGGCATCACTAGATGGGATCTTAGGTTAGCTCAATCACGTAAAGGATTTTAGTTTTGGTTCAAGGAGATCACTAGAAGGGATCTTAGGGTAGCCCAACCATATAGAAGACATTAGTTATGGTTAAAGGAGATCACTAGGAAGGATCTCAGGTTAGCCCAACAATAAAGAAGATTTTGGTTCTAATTAAAGGGGTTTGCCATAAGTGATCTCAAGTTAGTCTAAGTACACACAAACATGGGTTCTAGTTAAAGATGATTGCTTGAAGGGATCTATGGTTATTCTAACCACGTAGAGAATTTTGATTCTAGTTAAAGAGGATCGCTAATAAGAATCTCAGGTTAGCCCAACCGAAATATAGATTTTTGCTTTGGTTAAAGGAAATTGCTAGATGAAATTTCAGGTTTAAAAAAAAATAGAAGAGAAGAAAAGAAAGAAGACAAAATTTAGAGGGGCGCCAATATTAGGTTCTCAAGATAATCAAGTTATACATAGTTTTGATCATTAGTTCCTAATTGATAGGAGATTGCAACAAAGACAAAGTTTCTAATCAACCAAGTTTTGATGAGATCAGTTTTGGAAGTTTAGTTTTATTTATCTTTACAAAACTTATTACAAAAAGTCTTTAATCCATAAGAATTGTAAAGAGGAGGCATCTGTTGTGAACCATTTTTAGAAAAACAAATTAAAAAAATATTTAGTAGTGAGAAAAGATGCTGGAGCACAAAAAAAGGCCAAAAATCGTTTGAAAAGGTTTAAAAATGCAAAGATTGAAATTTAACTGTATATCATTGACAAGTGAGATCTTTATTAATAAAGAAAATTTAACTTGAAGAAAATATCCAAATTCAAATGTTTATAGACTTAATTAAATTTTGTATAAGGTTTATTGAATTTAAGGAGAGTTTAATTGCAAGAAAAATTGATTTTTAAGACAATTTAGGCTTTTATTGGAAAAAATTACAATTTTGAAGAGTTGATTTGGTTAAATCAAGGGCTCAATTGTATAATTATTAAAGTTTGATAGCGAATTAAGGACTTGATTGATAAAATACAAAACCAAGGACTAAACTAGAAAAGATTTGTAAATAGAGGTGCTGAAATTATCCAATTCAAGGGCTAAATTGAAGAAATCAGAAGTTTATTGATCAATTAAAGATTAAATTGCATGAATCCAAAACTAAAGATTGTCTTGTAAATGACGCTAAAATCAAGGGATCTAATTACAATTTATCTAGGGGCTTGATTATAAAATTACAAAACAATCCAATGATCGAATAAAAAATATTCTTTTTGAATTTTAACAATTGTTAATTAGCTTCTTCATCAATAATGGTTTCGGCACTAAAGGCATTAGCAGTAAAGAACAGTGGAGTTGCTTTAATCAGGGGGGCACATCTCATAACTGGTATCCCTTAGCCACAACCAGTTCCTTACCATTGAATCTTTAACACCATTGAATCTTTAACTAAGACCAACACACTCGTGTTTTCTAGTGACTTTGAATCAAATACCAGGTGGTGACTCTTAAGAACAAACAAACAAACAAAAATTACCATCAACGCCGTGCGGGAATGTGTGACAGGGATAAGCCTTCTCTAATGCTTTACTATTGGCTTAACTTCATCCCGTAACAAAAATATATGTGTGCAAATGAAGTGATTAATGGCTTTGATATCTGCCAATACCCACCCGAGAGCAGCCTTAAGTTTTCTTAACACCCTCAGCAATTTTTCTTCCTTTGTTTTGGATAACATTGTAGAGACTATCACAGGATAAGCGGAGGCTTCTCCAAGATATGCATACTGAAAGTGCTCTAGTAGAGGTTGTAATTCCATAACCAATGCTTGTTCACTGGTTGATTTTATTTTTGGTATTGCTTATCCCAAATCTCCAAAGTATCTTTTGCAGTTGGGTTCAAAAGAGTCCATCCAACATACATATTATATTATCTCAGCATCCTCCTTCGTTACATTGTTTACAACACATGCTTGCAAAGGGGCATTTAGATGTTTGACTTTATTGTTAATTAAGGTGTCCACCACTTGAAAGCTGAAGTAGCTCTCCCTCGTACTCCCCTATATTTGGTTGTTTGATTGCTTTGAACATATTGAAAATCACCACCTCTTCATTCATCCTTAACCACAACTCCCCTTTCTTCATATTAATTAACGCACCTTTATGGCCAAGAATGGCTGGCCACAAGCAAGACAGGAATCTCATTATACTCTTCCATATATAGTGTAATGAAGTTTATTGAAAAGATGAACTTGCCCACTTTCACCGGTACATCTTCAATTATTACTTTTTTTTTCAATTTTTGGGGCCCTACATAAATAAAAAATAAAAAATATAAAAAAAAGGGGAAAAGAGAAAGTATTAAAAAAAACTAGAATAAATGTTGGAAGAAATAAAAAATACATATCAGTTGAGAAGAACATACCAAAACACTTAATAAATTGCCAAAAGATTGTTATTGGAAAAAGAAATGGGTTTGAGTATAATCATAAAATTATGATTAAAGTTTAGAAGCCACAACCTAGTATTATGATTACTAGGAGCCTATAGTTTGTAGGAGCTTAGGTAAAGGACTATTTGTATAAGGGTAAGACACATCACCCTAGTGCATCTTATTTAAGGTAAGTTGCATTATTATTTGATTGCTTTTCTAGGTGAAGTTTCTATTTGTTGGTCTCGTCTACTGTTCGAGGTAGATCTTTTTTCGTGAGAGAGTCTTTACCTTATCGAGTTAAATCATAATTGTTATAAAGTCTTAATTTTAATATCACATTTATTTTGAATTTTGTATCTTTAATACCTGAGAGTGTACTCTATCGTGTATTCTTACACCCCACAGATTATTCAAGTTTGCATCTAAACCTTAAAAGGAAACTAGAAAAGTGTTTTTGATATTTTAATCAAACCCTAATAAATAATCATAAACTAGTTATGATATCCATTTTGCATTTTAAAACATGAGAAAGATGCAATTTTTTTCCATGATGATATGCTTGATAATTTTTTAGGATTTGACCAAATGTAACAAAACAATTTTTTTAATAAGAAAATTAATTTAAAATTGTTGAATTTTTTTTTAAATATTTTCTAGAAAGTTAGGTGTTTTAATACTAGGTTTGTATCTTACAATGTAAAGATATAACCCATGATAGGCTGGGCTAGCCCCTCTTTTATTTTGATCTCTAGTTTTGAATTTGTATTTTGACCCTTAATTGACTAACACATTTCCAATTTATTCAATTTAAGTCCTGATTTGGTTAATTTCAACTCTAACATTCATTTTCCTTTTCTAGCTTGGTCCTTAGTTTTGTATTTCTTTAATTAAGTCCTTAATTGCCTATCAGATTTTCATGTTTATGCAATTAAGTCCCTGATTTGACCAAATTAACTATTAAAAATTTCAAATCAACCCATAAACTTTAATTTTTTTCCAATTAAAGTCTAAATTGATTAACAAATCAATTTTTCTCCCAACTAACACTATCAGAAAATTAGTAAAAATCAATGAAATTACCAACAAAATTTGTTCGTTGGTATTTTTTATCAATGAAAATAGTTCTGTATCTATTTTTGTAAATATATACCAACAGAAAGTGTCCACTAGCGATACGATCGGTATATACCAACATAATAAGTTCCTCAATATATACCAACGTATCATCGATGAATTATATTTTTTTCTGGAAAGTTGCAATAGTGTGATGATGTGGATTTTTTCAAATGATTTTATTGATGGAATGACTGAGTGATTCAAACCAGGATCTTTGTACAATGACATGATACATTCACTAGCAGAATCTTTACACAGTGACGTGGCCCATTCACTGACAGAATCATTGACGAGTATACCAACAAAACGTGTCCGTTGATGAGTTTATTAGTAAAAGCCATTATATACCCACTCTGCTAACACTCTCTTCCTCTATTTCTCCTTTTTCTTCCCTTTATTCTTCCCCATCCCACCTCTCCCCACCCAAACTGCAGCCAACCACCCGTCCCAACTCTCCCTCTCTTCTCAACAAAAGCAGTCAAGTTTCTTATACTTTTATACATGGTCATAACATCTGTTCTTGTGGATTGTTTTTTTTAAGTAAATCTATCCTTTTTAGTTTTAACATTGAAATATAAATTTTATTATTTTTTTAGTATATGTATTTTGTTAACATATGTACTTATTTGATTGTTATTTGTCAAAGAAACATGTAGCATAAATGTATAATTTCATAGTTGTTATATATTTTGCCAATTTATATTTGTTTCTAAATTGTTGAAACTTTGTTTGAGCTACACCTAATTAGATGTGTTGTGATGAAATAAATAAGAGCTTGTTTAACAGGTTTGTTTTAATTTTTATCCATTCTATTGTGAAGTTGTCATTTTCATAAATTTATATGGACATTGATAGTAGATAATTAATAATGAATATTTAACATAAGTATTTTTTTAGTTTGTTGGATAATGTTGGGGCAAACAAATATTTTTCTTATGTATATTATGTAACATAGTTAATTAATATATGTTGTCGTTATAATTTTATAAAGGTTCAGTAAAAGTCATGGATGATCATTCATGGATTTATTGGGACTCACCCTAAGGATTGCGGAGGATGGATTATTGTAATGGGGTTCAGGGTTTTATTAATTTCACAACATCTATCCTGAGGAATTTTACTGATGGCGGTATTAGGTGTCTATGCAAGAAGTGTAAAAATAAAAAAAAATTGTATCAAGGTGTTGTAATAATGTATCTTCTAACCAAAGGGTTTATAAAGGATTACTTTTATTGGTATACACATTGAGAACTATTTGTTTCCAATAAGAGCATGGTAGAAAGAGTGGTTGGGTTAACTTCTAGTGCTAGCAACATGCATAAAGTTGAAAATGACAATAGTAATCCTTACATGAACATCATTATAGATGCAATGAGAATGAGTGAAGGTAATGTTACTGTATGTCCAATTGTAGAAGAAAAACCTAGTGTAGATACAACAAGTTTTTTTGATCTGTTGGAAGATTCTAACTAACCATTATAGGATGACTGCATAAACCATAGTAAATTATCAACTGTAACACAGATGTTCACCATGAAGTTAGATCACGGGTTGAGTGAAGCCGATTATGACAAGATTATTGAACGAGTGAGAAGATAACATTTATGCTACCAAGTCCATGATGAAACCCCTCGGTTTAGGATACTAGAAAATTAACATATGCTCTAACTTTTGCATGTTATACTGTCTTGAAAATGCTGAGATGATCGAGTGCATGACATACGTGCATTTCCATTGATATATAATGATTGTATCACCCACGGATAATACAATTTTTTTGGAAAGTTGCAATGGTATGATGACGTGAATTTTTTCAGATGATTTTACTAATAAAATTATTGAAAAATTCAAACCAGGATAGTCGTACAATGATGTGGCACTTCCACCGGCAGAATCAACGACCAGTATACCAACAAAATGTGTCCATCAGTGATTCTATTGGTAAAAGCCAATGTATACCCACTCTGTCGACACTTTCTTCTTCTCTTTCTCCTTCTTCTTTCCCATACCACCTCTCCCCTCTCAAACTGCAGCCAACCACCCATGCTAACTCTCCCCTCTTCTCAACATAAGCACTCAAGTTTCTTATACTTTTATACGTGGTCACAACATCCATTCTTGTGGATTTTATCATTTTTTGTAAGTGAATCTATCTTTTTTTTTTAACATTTAAATATGATTTTTTTTAGTATATGCATTTTGTTAACATATGTATTTGTTTGACTGTTATTTGTCAAATAAACTTGTAGTATGAATATATAATTTTATAGTTGTTGTAGTTTGTTTTAGATTTTTTTAAATTATATTTGTTTGTAAATTGTTGAAATTTTGTTTGAATTACACCGAATTAGATATGTTGTTATGAAATAAATAATAGCTTGTTTAACGAGTTTGTTTTAATTGTTATCAATTCTATTGCGAAGTTGTGATTTCTATACATTTATATATGTATGTACTTTGATAGTTGATAATTGATAATGAATAATTAACATAAATGTTTTTTTAGTTTGTTGGATAATTGATAATGAATATTTAATATAAGGAACCAATATTTTTGTTATGTTTTATAGGGATTTAATAGAAGTCATGAAGGATTGCACTGGATGTATTGAGACTCACCCCAAGGATTGTGGAGGATGGATTATTGTAATGGTGTTTAGGTTTTTGTTAATTTCACAACATTTATCTCAAGAAATTTTACTAATAGTGGTATTAGGTGTCCATGTAGGAAGTGTAAAAATTTAAAGTTTCTACATCAAGATGTTGTAACGATACATCTTCTAACCAAAGGATTCATAGAGGATTACTTGTGTTGGTATGCATATGGAGAACTATTTATTCCTAATGAGAACATGGTAGAAAGGGTGGTTGGGTCAACTTCTAGTGCTAGCAACATATATGAAGTTGGGAATAAGAATAGTAATCCTTACAGAAATATGGTTATGGATGCAATAAGGATGACTAAATGTGTAATTGTAGAAGAAGAACCTAATGCAAATGCAGCAAGGTTTTCTGATATATTGAAAGATTCTAACAAACCACTATAATTATCGGCCATAGCACAGGTGTTCACCATCAAGTCAGATCACAGATTGAGTGAAGCTGGTTATGACAAGATTATCGAATGGGCAAGAAGCATTCTAGTTGAAGGGAACAGGCTGAAAGAGAACTTCTATGCTGCCAAGTCCATGATAAAACCCCTTAGTTTAGGATACTAGAAAATTGACATGTGCATTAACTTTTTCATGTTATACAATCTTGAAAATGCTGAGCTAATCAAGTGCATGACATGTGGGCATTCCCATTACAAACCCAGAACTAGTAGAGGGAAGACTTTTGTGACATATAAAAAAATTAGATACTTCCCAATCACACCTAGAATATAAAGGTTATTCATGTTATCAAGGATTGCTGAACACATGACATGACACCAATCACATCATTGGGTTGATGGAGTAATGGTGTATCCTTCTAACAGTGAAGCCTGGAAACACTTTAACAATGTGCATCCTCACTTTTTAGCTGAATCAAGGAACGTGCATCATGGGTTGTATATAGACAAATTCAACCCATTTGGTTAATTTGTTGCTCCTTATTTTTACTGGCTGGTCATACTGACGATTTATAACTTACTACTAGGGATGTGTATGAGGCAAGAGTTTATGTTTTTATTTATGATTATACTAGGTCCAAGCAGTCTAGGTTGTGATATAGATGTTTGTCTTTGTTAGTTGATTGATGAGTTGACGTAGTTGTGGTCTTCTAGAGCTTTGAATTATGACATCTCAAGGAAATAAAATTTTATTATGATAACGGATTTGATATGAACTATCAATGATTTCCCAACTCATGGAATGGTTTCTAGTTGGAGCATGCATGGAAACCTAGCATGTCCATATTGTATGGAGAATAACAAGGCGTTCACACTAAAAAGCATGGGTAAAGATTTTTTTTTTAGTGTTACCGTCATTTCTTGCTGTTGAATCACAAGTACATGAAGAACATAAAGGATTTTTTTGCTAGTAGAGTTGAAAAGGATGTTGCACCTCCATGTCTTTCTGGTTAAGAATTGTTTGATATTGTGTTAAAGTATGATGACATTATGTTTGGTCTCCAATCAGGTAAACAAAAGTTTCTTGATTTTGGTTTGACCCATAACTGGGTGAAACGAAGTATCTTTTAGAAACTTCCTTATTAGAAGACCAATCTTCTCCACCATAACCTTGACATCATACACATTGAAAAGAACGTGTTTGAGAATATTTTCAACATCATTATGGATGTGAAAGGGAAAACAAATGACAACATCAAGACTAGATTGGATGTAGTGCTATTCTGTAACCATAAAAATATGGAGTTGATTTGTGATGGCTCATGGGTTGCAAAACCAAGAGCAATTATGTTTTGTGATGAGCTAATACCTTTTATTAAGTATGTAGATGTTCGACTTAAACTTTGTCTATAGTGTACTATTAATGTTTTGTGATACCATAAAATCATAGAATTTGAAACAACCTTGCAGGCAACTTCGATGATACTTATTATCCAATAACTCACAGCTAACTGAATTTTAAATCTTTCAATTACAAGATAAACAATTTGCCATATGGTTTAGAACATATGTAAGTCCTATCACAAAGTCATTATCTCTTATAATGTAATTAATTGTATGTCAATATTACATAATATCTATTTATTGATTATTGCTTATTTAATTTACAAGGTTTAGCAAATAGGAGGTAGTGTTGCTATTTCACTGTCTTTACTAAACGTGGGCACTAAAAAAAAAAGTCAAGTGCTACAACGGGTATTTTGTCAATGGATATGTCTTTTATACTAAAGAATATGGGCACAGAAGAAAGACATATAAGAGCGGTGTTTGTATTAAAGGATCAACTTCTAGTGAGTTTGAAGTTGACTACTATAGTAGATTGGAAGAGGTCATCAAATTGCAATATCATAGCGAGCAGAATATAGTGTTCTTATTCAAATGCTATTAGTATGACACAACTGGTAGAGGAATCAGAGTAGATCCTCACTATGGTCTCATTTAAATCAACTCAAAGGCTAGACACCACAGCGTAAACGACATCTTTGTGTTCGCAAAGTAATGCCAATAAGATTATTACACATACACCCCTTCCTTTAGAAAGGACTGATTATGAGTTGATTGGTTATCCATTTTAAAAACAAAACCTAAGGGTCATGTCGAGGTTGTTCAGGATGAGAACGAAGACACAAGTGTGATAGATGAAGTCTTTCAAGCTAGTGAGTTGGTTGAACCATACCACGTTGCTCCTTCAATTGACTTAGAAGAAAATTTAAATTTTCATGTTTTCGACAATAATCTTGTTGATGTTGATGCAGAGGAGTGAACATTGTTTTGAGCTCTGTTAGTGGATAGAGAATGTTGATGAAGAAGTTGATAACTATATTGGAGAGTGCAATGAAGCTGATGATAACAATTCAATTGAGGCCAAAGATGAAAATTCTGACTAAACATACTGTGAAGCCTTATTTTTATAATATAATATTTTGGAACATGAAATATTTATTCTTCTTTAATATTCAGCTCTTGTTATAGTACTGTGTGTGCTGTAAGTTTGCAATTCAAGATTTTGTGCAAGAGGATAGACAAAAATACATGGAGTGGCTATAAAAATATTAATTGTTTCACCTATGGACTAGTACCCGTAAGTATTTTACTAAGAATTGGGGTTTACACAAACTTAAACCTTGACTTAAAGTCGCAAGGTAAGCTGTTAGTCCCCCACCTAATCTCAAGCTTATGTGTGCCTTCAAAAATTAAAATACAGGTGATGCATGAAACAATTCTAAAAATGCATGGATAAAACAAAATTAAAATAAGATAAAAATGTCAAAACTTAAACACATCAAATACACAAAGCTTAGTCTGATATTGTTAGAAACAATAACTTTCCCAGTGGAGTCGCCATTCCGTCGCACGTCACCCACGCGGCAACGACTGGCGATTTTTCATTTACTTGCTCGTTTGCTTTGATTCGTTTGTTAGGAGTTACCACCTAGTATTTAATTGAGGGCTACTAGGAAACCCAGATGTACTGGTCTCATCAGAGATTCATAGGTAAGGGACTGGTTATGGTTAGGAAAGGAATTAACACCTCTAACGCACTCTACCTGAGGTAAACTGCTTCGTAAACTTGATGTGTTAAAAAAGTTTAAAAAATTATGTTCGTTCATTGAATTTTAGGAATACAACTTACATATAAGTTCATAATTCTTTATTTGTGAGCAAATCAAAATATTAAATTCTTCTTTATTCTTGCAATTTTATCATACAAAAAAAAATTAATAAACAAAATACAAATCACACATTTCCTTTTCACTATACTTTTCTTTTTTCCTTTTCTTTTTTTTTTTGTTACATCAACACTACAAATTATAAAAAACCAACAGAACAAAAATACATTAAACAATTTTTACAATTACAAAAATTAGCCCCAAAACAATCTGAAATTAGAGGGATAGCCTTTTGCAAGCCAGAACAGTGGCGGTACATCTCCTCCACTCGCCACCGTTACTAGCAGTACGTGGGTTCATGTGCGATCGCGGGCACAACCTAAGAGATGGGTGGATTTGAGTCATTTTCTCCTCCTATCCCCTTCTATGTCGACGATGAGAAGTAATGCCATTTGCAAAGCTAGGAAAACACAACAAGCATTGTTTTGTTTTTTTTTTCATTTTCTTCTTCTCACATCTACTCCTTGCCTTCTTTCTTCCCCTAGTTTTTTGTTCTTTCCTTCTTCAGATGGTAGACCTGGCGGCTGAGGAAGGAATGTTGGAGGCTAGAGGTCAGAGCTGCGGGTGCAGCCATACAAGGGGGAGGAACTAGATATTGCACCTATTTTGGTTGCTACAACCTAGACCGAAGGAGGAAACTGACACCGCGATGGGGAAGGAAATGCTGCTGCTGGTTGGTTTGTTGTAGATCTGTGAAATGGTTGGGGAGGAAGGCCGATGGAAGGAAATTGATTTGTGTAGGCTTGTGATAGGGCTGCTTCTGTGAGTTGTTGTGGTCGAGTCTGTTTGTTGACCCGAAGAGGGAGGCTGATAGGTCGGCTGAGAGAAGAGGATATGACCGGGTTTGTGGAGATGAGGGAGGAGCTGTGTGCAGGGTGGTTAGGAGACTATGGGTCTAAAAGAGGAGAGGGACAGTGTGTAATGGCTGTAGGTGAAGGGGAGGGGGAGATAATGAGGGGCTATTAAGAGAGAAACCAGCTGAGGGAAAAGGAAGCAGAAGATAGGGCTCTGGTGTGGAGGGAGGGGCGGCTGTGTTTGGGTTGGTAGAGAAGACCGGAGGAAGAAGTAGCAGAAAAAAGTTTGAAGGAGAGGGGGCAGCGACTCCTTTGGTGAGGAAGAAGAAAAAGTTCTCTCTCTTTTTTTTTCTTAGGGTTCCTTTTTTGTGTTGCTTCCTCATAAATTCAAAATTACCCTCCCCTATATTTCAAATTGCTCCCCCTTTTTTGTAATTGTTTTGGCTTATATTTATAGATAAAATGTTACTTGGTCCTCAAAATTAGTCCCTCATCTTCTATTTTTTGTAAAATTTTAGTTTTTCTTAATTTTTTTGTATTTTTTAAAAATAAGCAATATCAACGTCAACACAATGAGGAAAATCAATGATTCAAAAATGACGCTTGAAAAGTCGAACACGTTCCAAAACCTAAATATTTTTTAAATGACGTTGAAAATGCTAAAAAAGATGCAAATATATTAAAAACATATTTTTTTTGGATTTGTTTTTGTTTTTTTGCTATTTTTAGATTTTTCCAGAAATTTTATCAAAAAGGTAGGTCAAAAATTGGGTAACAATATCTGTAATTATCAATATTTATAGGGGAGGTGCTATTGAATTTTTTTAAATGATTGAATTTTTATAGATGTTAGGTTTTATATATGATGTTGGAATCAATTGGTTTGTGGTTATTATAAAGATTTGCTAGTTTGAAAATTGTGGGTAGTCTTCAGTATAGGGGAGGTGCTACTGAATTTTTTTAAATAATGAAAGTTAATTATGTTGATGCGTAGAATGAAATCTACAACATTTTATCAGCAAACAGTTGTCGCTAGTTCTTCTAGCAACAATGAGGATGTATCATTAGGTGTTGATCATGACAAGGAATCTGTGCTAACTTGTGATGTTGTCTGTTCTAGTGTGATTTCAAGGCGCAGAAGTAGTGTGCTATCACAATGGGGTTAATTCACTTGCAAGTATAGGCATAATGGAAGGATGACCTCTCATTGTAAGTTTGTTTAGGTTTTTGTTTTTTTATACTTATAACATAATTTATGAACTACTAATTAATATTTATTAATTTTATTTAATTTTAGATTCACAAACATTGAGGTTGCTAGGACAATAACATTAGCATTTAAATTGTTGATGGAGATTCCATTGTCTCAATGGAGTTAGGTTTCCAGATGACATGACTAAAAGATTAATGTCTTCTTCCAAGTGCAAGAGTGTCGAAGTAATAAATAACCCGGTAAGACCGGGATCGAAACACAAAAAGGTTAATTGTATAAATTATAAATGACAACAACAACAACAACAACAACAACAAGAATAACAATAGTAGTAGTAGTAGTAGTAGTAATAATAATATTAATAATAATAATAAAGAAAAAGAAGGAGAAGAAGAAGAAAATGATGAGAACTTTAAGATGAAATATTAATGTAAGGATTAAACATTGATGAGAACAAATGTAAAGGTTAGAGCTTTCACTAATGGTATGTCAAACAAGTATAATATAAATTCTTATAATTCAATTGGAAACCACACACAAAGGAAGTTTCAATCTGATTATAGAATGTTAACATGATTACATTAGTCATCTTATTCGATTAATGCTAATACTTGTAAATCTCGTCAAATATTCATGATTATAACTTATGTTAACAACAAATCCACTTCCTTTCATAGCTCAGGTGTTGGTTATACCATACAGTATAGGTTATGAAAGTGCCAAGCATTTTTTATACAAAATGTTATACACATAAATCAAGATTAGTCATTTAACAAGCAAAATATTAAAGAGTGAACAGGATAACAAATATATAACATGTTAGCATCAAACATTAAAGTCCATATTAAGTTTACACTACACTTATTCTTACACCATTAGTGTAACCTTTTCACCTTGACATAATAAACTTAGCTAGACATAGTGAATGAAAGAAAAATAAATCAACAAAGTAAGAACATAAATTAGATAAGAGTTATCAAAGCAGAGGAAAGGAATTGAAAGATATAAACTTGATATTAATGAAAGCAAAACATAAACATTACAAAAAATTCTAAGAGAGAAAGCAAGAGCATGATCTTGATCTAGAAAACAAAATGGCTAAATGCATGGCAAATGCCTCCTTTTATAGGTCAAAATTGGAAATTATTGATCTGATGACTAATTGACGAGTGGGTGACTAACTTTTAACTTGGTGACAATCTTTATCTTCTCTTATCTACCCAAAATGTTATTGATAACGTCAAACTTGGTACCAATTGAAATCATGAAAGTTGTAGGAAATTATCTTAGCTTTCTTGTGTAAACAATTTAGATCATTTTGACTTCTAAAACTCTAGATATAAGCCAAATACTAAACAGTACTCGAGCTGGAGGACAAATTCAAACTTCTTTGTTGTTGCTCCAATTTGGACTTGAAAATGGTCTTTTTAGATCTTGGGCTCCATATAAAAGTTATAGGCCTATGTCTTACCTTTCCATCCATATAAAGTAGACCTAAATAAGAGATCTACAACTCTAGATATGATCCAATTACCAAATAGTGTTCTAGTTTGGATTGCACTAGCATCTCTTTTCTAAGTTTGACCATCTCTTTATCCTTTTAATTTCAGTTCTTAAATTCATCAATCAATCCTTTTATTTATATGATGGGCTTGTATTTAAAATGAGCATAAATAAAGGTATCTTATATTATTAGATATATTATTATAAAACATGCTTTATTTAAAGAGTTATTGATACTTCATGTGCAAAATGATAATATAAAACCTTGATAAAAATGCACTTTTAAATATTAATCACACCCCCCAACCAGCTTATTACTAGTCCTTAGTAATCA
The DNA here is from genome assembly GCA_015708895.1 of Populus ilicifolia. Taxonomy (NCBI): domain Eukaryota; kingdom Viridiplantae; phylum Streptophyta; class Magnoliopsida; order Malpighiales; family Salicaceae; genus Populus; species Populus ilicifolia. The sequence continues at coordinate 56,892 of SRLM01000445.1, forward strand.
AAGTGTTAAAATAGAAAAATAATTTGTAAATTCCACAAAGCAAGGTACTCATCTTTCAACTTCCATTAATCTATCCAGATAAACAAACTCTCATTAAATTTATATATCTGCTCAATGCCTCTTAACAAGATATTAATAAACCTTTCTTTTGAGCTCAATATATCAATACATAATTATGGGGCTTTTCTTGGAAGAAAACAAAATTTTTGTTCTAATGTTTAAGGTTAACTTCCTTGGGTTAGGATTATTATTTTTGTTTGTTTGTTTTTTTATTTTTTTAATATATATACATATAACTTAAAACATCATGCATCTTTAACCCATGTAACGAGCTTTTAGCTAATAACTCCCAGACTAGTTGGTCTTAGGGCATTAGGTGTTGAGACACCCCTATGAGCTTAGTAACTCGGGTTGTAGATACTAATATGTAGATAGTGCAATATTTGATTCCCTTAAGCTTTTCTCCTCAACCCATGTAACAAGCATTAGGCCAATAACTCCAAAGTTAGTTGACTTTAGGGTATTAAGTGTTAAAACATCCTTTCAGGCTGAATTGCTAGGGTTAGGGAGGTTACGAAACCAAACTTATCTATATTTTTATTATCATCATTTTATTTATTTTTATTTTTTTAATTATATACTATCCCTTTCCCTTAGTTGTTACCTTTAACAAAAGAACACAAATAATGTAATAATCCAATATGCAACCCACATTCATATGTTTAAAGTGTGTGTATGTAAATTAAGGTTTAAGAATACATGTTAAATAAGTATATGAGCATAATTAAGTGATAACAATGCGAGAGTTTATAAATCTGAATATTTCAAGAAGCATTATGATAAACCTTGTTACGAATGGTTACTATGATGCATCTGAAGAGTCATAAAAAGTTCTCCTTACTCTACCATCATAGTAAAAACAATTTTGCACATGCTTTATGAAATAAAAAATACAGTTAGTTTTTTTTTTGCTACTACCCTCTCCCCCCAACTAAAATGAGACATTGTCCTCAATATTTAAAAATATAAACGATAGAGTATAGAAGATGTCACCTAAAATAACGAACACTGACAAACCTGAAACACACTAAAACAAATATAAGAAACAACAAAACACAATAATAAAACCAAAAGACACAAAGATTCACACATGAAGGCTCAAATCCAATCCAAGCTTTTTACGGCTTTCCCTAGTTGATCAATTTATGTGACTCATGAAAGGATCAATTATAGGAATGAAAGATTGTAGTTGGTCAATTAATTGTTCAGCAGTAGCAGCAGAGATTATGATTTGTCGTGCAAAAGATGTTAGAAATTCTTGTTCCACAACATGATCAAGAAAAGACAATAACTTATCATAATAACGATTAACATTTAACAAACCTATAGGTTTATGGTGAATGTGTAATTAGGCCCTAGAGAAAATATGAAAGATCTTTTCTAATGTGCCTAGACCACCTGGTAAGGCAATGAAGGCATCAGCATGGTTGAACATTGCATTCATTCAAGCAGACATTCTAGAGACCTGTAGTTCCTCTCCAATTGTTTTTCCACTAATGTCCCCTTGTGCCAAAGCTTTGGGGATGACCCCCAAACTTGACTACCTCCTAAAAATGCAGCTATTAACACACCTGCCATTAACCCAAGATTGTCTCTCTCATACACTAAATGAATCTCTCTCAGCTAGCACTTGACCAAGATGATTTGTTGATTCTAAAAACTCCTTTTCTTTCCCAGGACTAGATCCATCAAAAACACAAATATTTCTTATATGATGACTTGAGGAACTTGCTATTTCTACACACTTTTGTATTTGTTAAATGTATGGGTTGAGTAGAAATGAAAGGAAGAAAGAGATGATTTTGTAGATGAGAAATTAGAAAGGCAATCATACCACCTATATATAGGCCAGCTGGAGTCTCACACATACACTCTCTCTTTATTTATTTATTTAATTACTTTTGAAAAAGCATGTACATGTATAGGTAGTTGTGATTGTGGCTCATATCTTCCTTTGGTTTTACGTTCAAGAACAACTTAAATGCCCTCTATGGGTTGAGGATAGGCTTCTCATCCAGTTTTCTTAAAAACTGGCAAACAAGGTCTTTTTCAGTCAGATTCCTAAGACTAAGTCGATCATGTTCTTTATGAAATAGTGGCCATAAATCATGAATTGCACGAAACACATCTCCATTATGATGCGCCTCAAGAGTCAATAGAAGATTATCTAAAGACTTCTTACTCAGGCCATCCTTAATGAATTATATTTTATCTTCACGGTTTATAGACATCATTCCTAAAGAATGACATTATGCATTACAAGTCCATCTAACACATCGATGATAGACTTTCAGTTGTTTTGCATGACATTTCTTTGCAAAAGTGCTTTTACCTGTTCCAGACATGTGAAATGAAGGAGTTAAAGGACTCACCTGATAATCAGACCTTTGCTTGAATCAACCAGCAAATATCTTCAGGAATTCGATGATTCATTAACAATCTCAATCTTACACATCTAGCACAATAAATTTAGTAATCACATTCTAAGACAGAGCAGGAAAATACTTTTTCAATTTTTCAAGATTAGTGTCCATTTTCCAATGAGAATTGGAAGAGAGATTCAAAAAATTACATAAATATGTACATAGATATCATTTATTATAGGAAACTAAAAGAACTGACTTAAGTCACGGAGTACCGTTATCCACCATTTAACTGAGGTGAGAGAAACTAGCAAAAATCACAAAAAAAACACAAAAATAATATGAAAAAAAATCTATCTTTATATACAGGATTACTCAATTCAATAGAGTCATGTTCAACTAAAAAATTATCGAATTAAACTTTTAGACGATGTTCATTTACCTTGAAAACATTGTCATTCTTTGGATTCTTGATCGTAGGCCCCATATGGTTTCACAATAAAAGGATCGCTCCATCTTAATCTTAATTTTCTAGGAAATAAATGCAGTCAGGAATTATAAAGCAAGACTTTTCAACCAACATTGAATGTTTTTCTCAGTATTTTCTTTTCATGAAACTCTTTAATTTTTGCTTTATGAATTCTTAAATTTTCATATCCATCATTTCTTATTTCCTCAAGCTCATATATTTGTAATTTTTGCAGTTGACTAGTATCATCCAGATTTGAATTGAAAGCTTTTATAGCCCAATAAGCTTTATGTTCAAGTTCCACAAGCAAGTGACAAGGTTTTCCATAGACTTGTCTATAAGGTGACATACCTAATGATGTTTTATAAGCAGTTCAATAAGTCCAAAGTGCATCATTAAGTCTTAAAGACCAGTTTTTCCTATTAGGGTCCACTATTTTCTCCAAAATATGTCTGATCTTCCTATTAGCAAGCTCTACTTGTCCACTTGTTTAAGCATGATAAGGGGTGACAACTTTGTATGTGATTCCATATTTCTTCATTAAAGACTCAAATGGCTTGTTATAGAAATGTGTTCCACCATCACTTATTATGGCTCAAGGGACTCCAAATCAACTCAAAATATTTTCTTTCAAAAACTTTATCATTGTTCTGTGATCATTGTTTCGACTTGGAATTGCCTTTATCCATTTTGAAACATAATCTACTACGACAAATATGTATAAGAAACCAACTGATGGAGGGAATGGACCCATGAAATCTATACCCCAGCAGTCAAAGATCTCAATGACAAGAATAGGATTTAAAGGCATCATGTGATGTTTTGAAATAGATCCTAACTTTTGACAATCCTCACAAGTCTTGCAAAATGCATGTGAGTCCTTGAAAATGGTGGGATAGTAAAATTCACTTTGTAAAATTTTTGTAATTCTATTTCTTGATGAGAAATGGCCCCTACATGCCTCGAAATGATAAAATTTAATGACACTATTTACCTCATTGTCAGGAATGCATCTTTGAAATATTTGATTAGGATAATATTTGAATAAATAAGGGTCATCCCAATAAAAGTTCTTCACTTCGTTCAAGAAATTTCTTTTATCTTGGGTACTCTAATGAGTTAACAATTATCCTGAAACAAGAAAATTGACAATATTAGCAAACCGAGGCATTGTAGAGATGAAAAGTAAAGACTTATCAGGAAAGTAGTCATCGATTGGTGTGATGTTAGTTTTCGAATCTATTGTCAATGTTGACAAGTGATCTACAACAACATTTTCACTGCTTTTTTTATCTTTGATTATGATATAAATTCTTAAAGTAACAAAATGCACCGCACCAATCTAGTTTTAGAATCTTTCTTAGAAAGAAGATATTTCAATGTTTCATGATCACTAAAAACAACAACAAATGAGCTAACAAGATAAGATCTGAATTTTTCACATGCAAATACTACTGCAAGTAATTCTTTTTCAGTAGTGGTATAATTCATTTGAGCACTATTTAAAGTTTTACTTGCATAGTAAATTACATAAGCTTTCTTATCTTTTCTTTGTTCCAAAACAGCACCTACGGCATAATCACTAGCATCACATGTTATTTCAAAAGGTAATGACCAATCGGGAGGTTGAATGATAGGAGCACAAGTAAGCAAGTTTTTAAGTTTAACAAAGGCTTATTCACAATGTTCAGTCCATTCAAAAATAGTATCCTTTGTTAAAAGGTTACTTAAAGGTTTAGAAATTATACTAAAATCTTTGATGAACCTTCTATAAAAACCAGCATGTTCTAGGAATGATCTAACATCTTTAATAGATTTTGGTATTGACAAGTTTGCAATTAACTCGATTTTAGATTTGTCAACCTCTATTCCTTTTGATGAAACAATATGGCCAAGTACAATGTTGTTTATTACCATAAAGTGATATTTTTCCTAATTCAGCACAAGCTTCTTCTCTTCACACCTAATCAAAACCTTTTCTAAGTTAGTCAAACAATCATCAAATGAATCGCCAAAAACAGAAAAATCATCTTTGAAAATCTCAAGAAAATGTTCAACCATATCACTAAATATACTAAGTATGCATCTTTAAAATGTGGCTAGTGCATTATATAATCCAAAAGGCATCCTTCGATATGCAAAAGTACCAAATGGACATGTGAAAGTAGTCTTCTCTTGATCTTTTAATGCAATTTCAATTTGGTTGTAACCCAAATAGCCATCTAGGAAACAATAAAATTCATGACCTGTAACTCTTTTTAGGATTTGATCCATGAAAGGTAAAGGAAAATGATCTTTTCTAGTCATTGAATTAAGTTTCCTAATGGGAATTAACTCATTGTTCTCATTTGTTATCACAGTGACTTTAGACTTCTTGGGTACAACTTGGGTAAGACTTACCCATTTGCTATCAAAAATAGAATAAATGATTTCATTATCTAGAAGCTTAATGAATTTATTTTTCACTACTTCTTTCATATTAGGATTTAGCCTTCGTTGCATTTCTCTAGAGGGTTTAACATTTTCCTTCAAATAAATTATGTGTGTACAAATCAAAGGAGTAATTCCTTTTATATCAACTATGGTCCATCCTAATGCATTTTTGTCTATTTTCAAAGTTTGTAATAACTTACCTTCTTGATGTGCATTAAGTTTGGAAGAGATTATTATTGGAAAAGTTTTATTTTTTTCAAAAAATAAGTATTTGAGATTGGATGGCAACAACTTCAAATCAGCTTTGGGTGGTTGAACACTTGAAGGTATGGACTTAATTGATTGTGGTGGCAATTCTTCAATTTATGGCCTCCAATTACTTGTCTTTGATTCTTCCTGAAAATAAATCATTTGCAAATCATCAGATTCATCAATCCCAATTTCACTGGAAATGGTTGGACATTGATCGTGGATTAATTTTTCAGTAAAGTCCACTTCCTATAAATCCTTATCATCTCTAAGTTGCTTGCAAATGTTGAAACTATTCATCTCTAATATCATGTTTCCAAATGAAAGCTTCATCAATTCATTCCTACAATTAATCAATGTGTTAAAAGTTACAAGAAACAAACGTCCTAAAATAACAAGAAATGAATTACATACTTCAACAAGTTGTGTGTTCAAGACAATAAAATCCACAAGATAAATGAATTTATCGACTTGTACTAACATATCTTCAATCATTTCTCTAGGCACTTTTATAGATCTATCAGCAAGTAAAAGAGTTATAGAAGTTGGTTTTAACTCACCTAGATTGAGACTCTGAAAAACTGAATATGGAAGTAAAATCACACTAGCATCAAGATCAAGTAAGGCTCTTTTAATTTTATGTTCTCCAATAAAGTAAGAAATTATAAGACAACCAGGGTCTTTATATTTCAAAGCATTATTGTTATGAAGAATGACACTTACTTGTTCCGCTAAAAAGGCTTTCTTTTTCACATTCAGTTTCTTCTTCACTATGCATAGATCTTTAAAAAAATTAGCATAAGAAGGAACCTGTTTAATAGCATCCAGCAAAGGTATATTGATCCTTCCCTATTTGAAAGTTTCAAAAATTTCAGAGTTGTGATGGACATTTTTTTGTTTGGCTATGGCTTGAGAAAATGAAAGTACTAGTAGGGAATCAGTCGTTTCTTTATAATTTTCAGATTCAACCTCTTCCTTACCCTCAGAGATTGACTCATCATCTTTCTCATAAGGTTCAATAGAGGGTTTTTCAATAATCTTACCACTGCGAAGAGTAGTGACTGATTTGACGTGATCCATGTGTTGGCTTCCGGAAGTACTTGCATTTGCATTGTATTGCCCCTTGGGATTTTGTTGTGGTTGAGATGGAAACTTACCTTTCTCTTGGAATCAAAGAGCAGATGTCAATTTTGCAAGAGTATCTTTAAAATCTGTCATGTTTTGAGCAAGTTAAGTATTGATTGTCTCTTGCTTTTCAATGAATGCATGCAATGTTTCCTCAAGATTTCTTCTAGAAAGTGGAGCATAAGGAGGTAGATATCCATGAGAATTTTGGAAATTATGGTGTGCTTGAAACGGTGGTTGTGAAGTTTGTACATTGTTATTATCACTCTTCCAACTGAAATTTGGGTGATTTTTCCAACAAGGGTTGTATGTTTGTGAGTATGGGTTGTGGTTGGGCCTTTGAAAACTGTTTAAAGCATGAGCTTAATCATGGAGACATTCCTTAAAAGAAGGCAAGGTTGGACAATTATTAGTTGAGTACTCATTTATTTCAATATTTGACACACAATGTTTTCAACAAATTTTAATTGACCACTCCTTTAAATTCTAGTACCTTGACTTTTCTAACTAAAGATGCAAACTTGGCTTGAAGGTCATGATCTTCCCTAAGGTTATACATACCTCCACTAGATGTATAAGGTTGATGTTTACTCGATGCCTCATAAGTACTTGTGGTGTCCCAATTTTGAGCATTTTCAGCCAATAAGTCTAAGCACTCCATTGCTTCATCAAGAACTTTATCTTCAAAAGTTCCATTGCACATCAATTTAACCATTTGCCTATCTCTAGGTGTTAACCCTTCATAAAAATATAAAACCGATCTCCATGTTTCAAAACCATGTCGAGGGCAAGTACTAAGCAAGTCTCGATGTCTATCCTAACATTGGTAAAATGTTTCTCCTGGTTTTTGAGTGAAAGTGGTAATTTGTCTTTTGAAAGAGTTTGTTCTGTAAGATGGGAAAAACTTCTTCAAAAACTATTATTACATTTCATCCTAAGAATGAATGGATATTGGTCTTAAATTTTATAGCCATGTTTTAGCTTTATCTTTTAATGAAAAAGGAAAAAAGCTTTAATATGATGTTGTTCATGCTACAATTTAAATTATTATATGTGTTGCAAACCTCCTCAAATTCCCTTAAATGCATGTATGGATTTTCCAATTCTAAGTGATTAGTACTCAAAAGTGCATTTTTATCATGGTTTTATATCATCATTTTGCACTTAAAATATCAATAACTCCTTAAGTAAAGTACGTTTTATAATAATTTATCTAATAATATAAGATACCTTTAATTTGTGGTAAATGTCCATTTTAAATGCAGGCCTATCACATAAATAAAAGGATTGATTAATGACTTTAAGAACTTCAATTGCAAAGGCAAAGAGATGATCAAACTTAGAAAAGAGATGTCGGTGCAATCCAAACCGGAACACTGTTTGGTAATTAGGTCATATCTGGAGCTATAGATCTCAGATTTAGGTCTACTTTATATGGATAGAAAGGTAAGATATAGGCCTACAACTTTCATATGGAGCCCAAGATCTAAAAAGGTCATTTTCAAGTCCAAATTATTGCAACAACAAAGAAGCCCGAATCTGTC
>SRLM01000445.1:65772-107485 GCA_015708895.1 Populus ilicifolia
TTATTATTATTATTATTATTATTATTATTATTGTTGTTGTTGTTGTTATTATTGTTGTTGTTGTTATTTATAATTTGTACAATAACCTCCCTATGGTTCGACCCCGGTCTTGCTGGGTTATTTATTACTTCGACACTCCTACACTTGGGAGAAGACATCAATCTCTTTGTCGTGTCACTAAGCCATGAAAAGAAGGTAAAAATTGAATAATATATGGTTTAAAATTAAAATGAGATGCATTAGGAGAAAAAACTATGCATGATGGTACATTTGTTCTTATGGGATTCATGTGGTCTCGAAGTGTTCTAGCACAATTCTTCTCATTAATTATCTTCTTCAGCTATATTTTCTGAAAATGATAAGGATACCCTACAAAGTTTACCACTTAATGTACATGACCATGCTCTCATACACGTGTTGGAATAAAATAAAAGGAAGAAGAAAAACAATAGAAGAAGAGATAAGAGAAAAGAAACAAAGTTATATACAAGAAAAGTGAAAAGAGAAAAAAATACTATAATTTGTACATGAACTTACCTCCCTAGAAACGGTGCCAAAAACTTGACATGACTAAAACATTAATGTCTTCTCCCAAGGGTAGGAATGCCAAAGTAATAAATAACCCAGTAAGACTAGAGTTGAACCATAAAAAGGTTAATTGTTTAAATTATAGATGATAATAACAATAACAACAACAACAATAACAATAATACTAGTAGTAGTAGTAGTAATACTACTACTAATAATAATAAAGAACAAGAAGGAGAAGAAGAAGAAGATGATGAGAACTTTGAGATGGAATATTAATGTAAGGATTAAACAATGATAATAACAAATGTCAAGGTTAGAGGTTCCACTAATGGTATGCCAAAGAAGTATAGTATAACCTCTTATTATTCAATTGAAAACCACACACGATGATAACCTATGTTAACAACAAATCAAGTTCCTTTCATAGCTCAGGTGTTAGTTATACCATACAGTATGGGCTAGGAAAGTGCTAAGCATTTGTTCTACCAAGTGTTATATAACATAAATCAAGATTAGTCATTTAACAAGCAAAGTATTAAAGAGTGAACAAGATAACAAATACAAAACATGTTAGTATCAAACATTAAAGTTCATATTAAGTTTACACTATACTTATTCTTACACCATTAGTGTAACCTTTTCAGCTTGACATAATAAACTTAGCTAGACACAATGAAAGAAAAATAAATAAATAAAATAAGATAAGAGTTAACTAAGTAAAGGAAAGGAAATGAAAGGCATAAACTTGATATTAATGAAAGCAAAGCATAAACATTACAAAAAATAAAAAGATAGAACTCAAGAGCATGATCTTGATCTAGAAACCAAGATGCCTAAATACATGGAAAATGCCTCCTTTTATAGGCCAAAATTGAGAACTATTGATGTGATGATTAATTGATGAGTAGGTGGCCAACTCTTGACTTGGTGATAATCCTTATCTTCTCTTGTCTACCCAAAATGTCATTGATGATGCTAAAATTAGAGCCACTTGAAACATGAAAGTTGTAGGAATTTGTCTCAACTTTCTTGTGTAAAAAATTCAGAACATTTTAACTTCTAAAACTTTAGATATGTGCCAAACACTGAACAATGTTTGGGTTGTAGAACAGATTTGGACTTCCTTGTTGTTGCTCTAATTTGAACTTGAAAATGGCCTTTTTAAATCTTGGGCTCTATATGAATGTTGTAGGCTTATGTCTTAGATTTCCATCCATATAAATTAGACCTAAATCTGAGATTTACAGCTCCAAATATGACTCAATTACCGAATAGTGTTCCAATTTGGACTGAACCGGCATTTCTTTTCTGAGTTTGGTCATCTCTTTGTCCTTTCAATTTCAGTTCATAAATTCATCAATCAATCCTTTTATTTATGTGATAGACTTGCATTTAAAATGAATATTTACCATAAATTAAAGGTATCTTATATTATTAGATGTATTATTATAAAACATGCTTTAGTTAAGAAGTTATTGATACTTCAAGTGCAAAATGATGATATAAAACCTTGATAAAAATGCACTTTTAAGTATTAATCAGGTACTTATTCAATGTAAAAGAAAGTTTAAGAACAAGGTGCATGTTGAGGCATCAATATGTGAGGCCTATATTGTTGAGAAGATCTTAATATTTATCTCATACTATTTTAAGCCTAATTTACAAATAAGGATCAACCGTGTTCCACAACATAATTGTGAGACCCATATCGAAAGCAACTATCTAGATCTAGGACCTTATAAGTAGTGCTATTGTGCATGACTGCTAAGAATAAAACCATGAGGGGAACCTGGGTCGAAGCCTAGGAGGCCCAAACTGGACAATATCCAGCATGTTAAGTCAGGCCGTTACAATAATGATGGTAGTGAAGCACCTTCAAGTGGGAACATGTCAATATTCTCCAATCATGAACGATCCAAACATAAAAATATCGTGAGGGGAAGCTAGTTGTCTCAAATAGAGTTCAGACAAGCACACAATTATATCTTATTTAATTGCGATAAACTAAAACCCTTTATTAAGTAAGTAAATATTTAACTTAAACTTTACGAAGAGTGTACTATTTATATATTATGATACTATAAACTCATATAATTTAGAACAACCATGCAAGCAACATCAACAATACTTACTGTACAACAACTCATAGCTGACGGAATCCAAAATCTTTCAATTACAAGATGAACAATTTGCCACGTGGTTTAGAACACATGTAAGTCCTATCACGAACTCATTATCTATTGCAATGTAATTAATTGTATGTCAATATTACATAATATATGTTTATTGACTATTGGTGTATTTCATATACAAGGTTTATCAAATGAGAGGTAGTGCTGTTATTTGACTGTCTTTACTAAGCTTGGGCCTTAAAATAAAAGTCAAGTGCTATAACAGATATTTTATCAATAGAAATATCTTTCATACTAAAGAATATGGGCATGGAAGAAAGACATACAACAACAGTGTTTGTATTAAGGGATCGACTTCTAATGAGTTTGAAGATGACTACAAAGGTAGATTGGAAGAGGTCATCAAACTGCAATATCATAACAAGCAGAATAAGAATTGTAGGAATCAGAGTAGATCCTCACTATGGTCTCATTGAAACCAACTCAAAAGCTAGACACCACAATGTAAACAATGTCTTTGTTTTCGCAAAGCAATGCAAATAAATTTATTACACATACACCCTTTCCTTTTGAAAGGACCGATCAAGAGTTGATTGGTTATCCATTTTAAAAACAAACCCAGGGTTGTGTCAAGGTTGTTTAGGATAAGAATAAAGACACAAGTGTGATAGATGAAGTCTTTTAAGCAAGTGAGTTGGTTGAACCATACCGAGTTACTCCTTTAATTTACTTAGAAGAAAATTCAAATTTTCATGTTTTCGATAATAGTCTTTTTTATGTTGACATAGAGGAGTTGAATATTGTTATGAGGTCTAGTGGACTACAAAATGTTGATGAAAAAGATAATAACCATAATAAAGAGTGCAATTAAGCTGATAACAATAAAATTGAGGACAAAGATGAAAATTCTGACTAAATATGTTGTAAAGCCTTATTTTAATTATGTTATATTAAAGATGATATTTTGGAACATGAAATATTTATTTTATAATTATCAACTCTTGTCATTCTAATGTGTGTGCTGTAAGTTTGCAATTTAAGCTTTTGTGCAAGAGGATAGACAGCACTTGCAAAAAGATTAACAATTTTACTTATAGCTATATCGATGGAATAGGACTCATCAATATTTCACCAAGTGTTGCAAAAAAATTATGGCATTATGCTATAATCTCCAATGGCTATACCGACAGAATTAGACCTATTGATATTTTATAGAGAGTTGCAAACAAATTACAACCCTTGACACAATCACCGACGAATGACACACATTCCAACATGCACAACTGCCAAAGTGCCTGACATTTACCGATAGATGCGGCAAATCCAATATGCGTGTTCTCTGATGCACAATTATTGATGAACTTTCTGACGAAAATCAAAAAATCTAAAGGGATTTTCAAAATTTTAGTGTGAATTTCAAAAGAATACCGAGGGACGTTACCAAAAAAATTTAATGCCACCACCTAAAAAAAATTACACAATTTCCTGTTAGTAATTTCATCGATAAACCTACAGCATAAAACCAACAACCCCCCTCCACGGTTTATTTTTTTCTGGATCCTCTAATTTCTTCTCTTCTCCTTTCGGTAACAATTGTTTACATTTTTCAATGTATTTTTATTGTTTTCATTATAGTTTTCAACATATTAAAAGGTATGATTCTCCTTTCTTTATCTTTGTATTTTTATACTCTTTTTTTTCATTATGATTATTTTTGTGGTGTTCATTGTTTTGTGTGTTGTTTATAGATAAAATCTGGAAATCAACACACTATTAAGGTAAACATTTTTCATTCCTAAAGTTTTTTGGATTTTTTTATTTTTTCAATTTATTTTATTGTTTGTATTGCTATAACAATTGAAAATTTTATTAAATATGAATTGTTATAGTTGAACGAACCTTTAAAATGTTAGTTGAAAAATAGAATGAAATTTAATTATTTTATCTTAATTTTATTATATTATTGGTTGTTATATTTTTTATTATTTTGATTAATTTTAAATGTTATTTATGAATTGGTATAGAAGTTAGTTAAAAATATATAGTTGTTAAATTTTTATAGATGTTAGATTATATATAAGATTTTTCAATGGAGTCAATTGACTTGTGGATATTATTAATATTTATAGGTATAAAAACTGTGGGTAGTCTCTAATATGAAGGAAGTGTTGACAAATTTTTTTAAAATAATTGAATTTAACCATGTACTTAGTTGTGTAAATTTGTGTTGATGTGTAGAATGAAAATTTATTTATTTTATTGTTTGTATTGTAATAATTATTTGAAAATTTTGTTGAATTTTAATTTACAATGAAAATGGTAATTGAAAATGAAGAATTAAATTTAATTATTTTATCTCAATTTTATTATATTATTAGTTGTTATGTTTTTTTATTAATTTTAATTGTTATTTATATATTTCTAAAATAAAAAGTCAAGGAAAGTTACCATTGACCTCTCTCGTTTTTTGTCACTTCCACGATCATGTAATATATATATATATATATCATAATATCAAATCCCTCTCACAAAAAGACCTACAAATGCTCTCGTCTTTCTTTTAAAATGCGATTCAAACTCCTCCTGAGATCTGAATAGGTGTAACGTTGCAAGGAAAGAGCCATTCCTGCACCTTTTAACAGATATCATCATAAAACGTTACAAGTAAGAAAACAACATTCAATATCCAAATTAAAGTTTCAAGTATTAAAAACTAAAAGCTACTCATAAATGGTTTTGAGAAAAATATTAAATTAATAAAACGGAAGCCAACATCGTTGAATTGATTGAGATTGTTGAATCACCTTTAAAATGTTAGTTGAAAAATAGAATGAAATTTAATTATTTTATCTTAATTTTATTATATTATTGATTGTTATAATTTTTTATTATTTTGATTAATTTTAAATGTTATTTATAAATTTGTATAGAAGTTAGTTAAAAATATATAGATGTTAAATTTTCATAGATGTTAGATTATATATAAGATTTTGCAATGGAGTCAATTGGCTTGTGGATATTATTAATATTTATAGATATAAAAACTGTGGGTAGTCTTTAATATGAAGGAAGTATTGACAAATGTTTTTAAAATAATTGAATTTAACCATGTACTTAGTTGCGTAAATTTGTGTTGATGTGTAGAATGAAAATTTATTTATTTTATTGTTTGTATTGTAATAATTATTTGAAAATTTTGTTGAATTTTAATTTACAATGAAAATAGTAATTGAAAATGAAGAATTAAATTTAATTATTTTGTCTCAATTTTATTCTATTATTAGTTGTTATGTTTTTTTATTAATTTCAATTGTCATTTATATATTTCTAAAATAAAAAGTCAAGGAAAGTTACCATTGACCTCTCTCGTTTTTTGTCACTTCCACGATCATGTAATATATATATATATATATCATAATATCAAATCCCTCTCACAAAAAGACCTACAAATGCTCTCGTCTTTCTTTTAAAATGCGATTCAAACTCCTCCTGAGATCTGAATAGGTGTAACGTTGCAAGGAAAGAGCCATTCCTGCACCTTTTAACAGATATCATCATAAAACGTTACAAGTAAGAAAACAACATTCAATATCCAAATTAAAGTTTCAAGTATTAAAAACTAAAAGCTACTCATAAATGGTTTTGAGAAAAATATTAAATTAATAAAACGGAAGCCAACATCGTTGAATTGATTGAGATTGTTGAATCACCTTTAAAATGTTAGTTGAAAAATAGAATGAAATTTAATTATTTTATCTTAATTTTATTATATTATCCATTGTTATATTTTTTATTATTTTTATTCATTTTAATTGTCATTTATATATTTCTATAGATGTTAGTTGGAAATGTATACATGTTAAATTTGTATAGATGTTAGGTCATAGATAAAAATTTTTAATGAAGATAATTGGTTTGTGGTTACTGTAAAAATTTGTAGGTTTGAAAACTGTATGTGTACTCTCTAGTATAGAGGAGATGTAGCTAATTGTTTTTTAATAATTGAAGTTAATTTTATAATTATTCGTATAAATTTGTGTAGATGCATCAAATGAAATCTATAGTACGTCATCGTTCTTCAAGCAATGAGGAAGCTCGTTCTTCAGTCAACGAGGAGGATGTATCTTTAGGTATTGATCACGATGAGGAAGCTACGCTAATTTGTGATGCTATCTCTTCTAACATGGTTTCACAGCATAGAGGCTGTGTGCCCTCATAGAAGAGTCAATTCATCCACAAGTACTAGGCACAATGAAAGGATAACCTCTCAATGTAAGTTTATTTAGTACTTAGTTTTTTTAATACTTATAATATAATTTATGAACAATTAATTAATATTTTATTAATTTTATTTAATTTTATGTTCACAAATATTGAGGCTGCTTGGATAATAACATTGGTGTTTAAATCGTTGATGAAGATTCTTTTATTTCAATGGAGTTAAGTTTCTAGACATCCTAAGTGGAGACCTAATATTGACGAATGGTTTCGGTGATTTCAGGTAGGTGTTAACATTTAATTTTCACCTTATTTTTAATAAATTATTTTTTTAATTTTATATCTTTTAAGAGGGTATGGGAAAATCATACGGCAACTAAGTAGCATAAAAACATTATATATAATTTTATGTTCTAAATTCTAATTTGTTACTATGGAAGTAGGTGGCATGATTTTTGGTATAACACACAAAAAAAAAAAAGATATGCGAGGGATAACAATTTTCAAGGATGGAATGAGGTGGTGGTTTGATGGGAATTCAAACTGCCATTCATTTCAGGAGATAGATGGATGACATATATTGAGTGCGTAATGTCTGAGCGGTTCACACGGTGCTCACAATCCGGTGCCGACAACCGGCACCGCAAATTCATGGTTCGATGACCACGCACAATGATTGCTCCGTCCAATTCAACGCACATGCAAAGTGGATGGTAAGATTAGTTTAAATAAGATATATCATTAATTAATTTGTTATTGCTTATAAACATATTTAACTTGAAACTTTTTTCCTTACAAGCTATATCTCCTAGATGTGAGTCGAGTTCAATGGAGTTGTTTGTAGAGATGCAGGTGCGGAGTTAAGACCACCACAAAGGCATGTAACAGTTCATGGACAACCATGCTCAACACTTCATAGCATGTTCATTCAATCGTTTTATTTCATAAGTTATTATGTTCTTGAATTGAATATGATGATTTGTTTTTAAAAAAAATCAGGAGACCTATAATAGTCGGTTGAGGGAGAGATATGAGGATGATCCTTCGACGTATCTGGATTTCAATCTGAATTTGTGGATGGAGATAGGATCATCTGGTGGACTCGATAAAAATTGAGTCAACAGGCTCTCTAACACTACAGTTGAAAACTTGCAGTCAGCCCATAGTGTCTCAACCGTTGAGAGCTCTCCATCGGTATCGAGCACCTAGTCTGAGGAATTCATAGCCTTAAACAACAATATGTACAAAACTCAACGGATTATGATCAACTTCATCAAATAGTCATGGAAATGAGATCAAGGATGGGTGATGATACATGTGCAACCCCTTTTTGATTGTACCGTCTCAAGAACAAGCAACCTGCTCCTCTAACTCCCCCTTTATTTTTGTTTAATTTTGTTTTTAAAAATATTAAATTTATAATGAATATTTGGATGGATATTATTTAACATAAATTTTATATTTTTTATGTTTAATACAATTTTATTTGGTTATTTTTTTTACTATTAAAAAATATTTTAAATAGATAAATATGGTTTTATGGCATTGTGCCACAATTATCAATGGATAAATTCCGTTGGTGTTTACCTTTACTATTACTAATGGAATATATCCATCGGTATTGGACAAAGAGTTCTGAAATATTTACTGCTCATGCCACGGTCACCGACAAAATATCCGTGGGTGAGTACCGTTGATAATATAGATGGAATTATTCTGTTGGTAAAGTTCCTGCAGGAATTGTTTTAGCGCACATTGACATCTATAATACCGTTAGTGTTCTATCGATGTTTTGTTGATGTATGGTTTTTTTAATTACCAACAAAATTAGCAATGGAATGAGAAACTGCTGACAATCAATATCCTAGCGGACATATTCTATCGGTGAGTCCGTTGGTAAAAATGTTGTCGATAGCCTACATGCCTTACATCGACAGAATTAATCCATCAGTAAAACTATTTATTAGTGTAGTGTTAAGCCCTTAATAAATTCAATTAAAAATTGAAAAAAAATTAATTGAGCCCTTAAACATTCGATTTTAAATTTCTCTCCTTAAATTGAATTTTTTTTGTTAATATGGTCTTCATTAATAAAAAAATATACTGTTAAATTTTTCAATTTTACATGCTTGATCCTTCTTGAACAATCTTTGGCAATTCTCTTCTTACTGTTAAATTTTTTGATATTCTTTCAACATATTTTTAATTTTTTTGTATTTTCTCTTTCATCTTTTTTTTTTTGGTTTATGTGGTGCCCAAAAAAAAGAGTAACAATAATCACTGTACGGTTACTTTAGTGAGCTGTCGGATTTTTTCAGGATAATTTTATGGGTTCCATGGTTCTCAATCTTTTTAAGTTTGATATGACAATAATAAGGTATGGATATATATGGTAGAAGTGAACTGTCCTATATTTTTCCTTCTAATTCCTGCAATGGGCATTTCATGAAGAAAAATTACGGAATATGTGTCTATATGCTTTTATTCACAATCACAACCATTTGGCAAACACGCATTCTGTCACATCGTTATTCCAAATCTTTTGTGGAATGGCTAACTAAGCAAAGTGTCCCGAAGCTTTTTAACCTATTTGATCAGCACGATTAAAACAAGTTTTGTGGGATGGCTAACTAAACAAAGTGGTCCCGAAGCTCTTAACCTATACAAGAACTCTTTGCCACAGGACAATAATTTGTCGTTTTGTCGAACAAGAGGAGCACGCTTAATGAAATGTAACAAATATTCCAAATCTTTGCACTCGTTCAACACACGAACTAGAAGGTGAAATAATGAGAATGTCATAACCATATATATTTTTTTACCTTTTTCTATTTTTCTAATTTTTTGAAAACCAAAAACAGTTGCAAAATACAACCAAAAAAATCCAAAAAAGATGTTCTTGATATATGTGATTTATTTTCAATATTTTCAATGTCTTCCAAAAAGAATTCAAAACTCAAAATTTTGTTTCCAACATGTTTAGCTACTAACAAGTCCATTTTAAAATTATTGATTAATTTTTCAACTAAATCAAGGAATATACATTCTGAGTTATGTGTAACTAATTCAATTTATTCGTGTTATTTATTGTTCTTTATTCTTGTTGGGCAGTTAAGCCCATTTTAAAATTATTGATTAATTTTACAACTAAATCAAGAAATATACATTCTGAGTTGTGCATAACTGATTCAATTTATTCGAGTCATTTATTGTTCTTTATTCTTGTTGGGCAGTTAAGCCCATTTTAAAATTATTGATTAATTTTACAACTGAATCAAGAAATATACGTCCTAAGTTGTGTATAACTTATTCAATTTATTTGGATCATTTATTGTTCTTTATTCTTGCTGAGCAGTTATACTCATGGTTTACAACTTGCCACCGGAGATGTGTATGGGGTTAGAGTTCATGTTTTTATATACAATTATACTTAGTCCTAACAGTCTAGATCGGGATAACAGTGGTGTTTGTGTTAAGGGGTCGACTTATAGTGAGTTTGAAATTGAGTATGAAGGTAAATTAGAAGTGGTTGTTGAATTGCAATATTAGAACGAGTATAATAGAGTGTTTTTTATAATAGAGGAATCAAAATAGATTTCCACTATGATCTGGTCAAAATTAACTCAAAAACTAGACTCTACAATGTAAATGATATCTTTATTATTGTCAAGCAATGTCAGTAAATTTATTACACATACACCCTTTTCTTTAGAAAGGATTATTAAAGAGTTGATTAGTTATCTATTTTAAAAACAAAACTCAAGGTTCGTGTCAAGGTTGTTAAAGATTAAATGAAGAAACAAGTTTGGGAGATGATGTCTTTCAAGTTAATGAGTTGGTTAAGCTATATCAAGTTGCTTCATCGATTAACTTATAAAAAAATTTAAATTTTCACATCTTCAATAATAGTCTTATTGATGTTGACACTAAAAAGTTAGTTGTTGTTTTAATCCCTGGCTAACAAGCACAAATCAATGAAGATGATGATAACAATATTATCAAAGTTGAAGATTGTGATGGAGCTAATGATGATTCAATTGAAGAATAGGAAGATAATTCTAGCTAACTATTAAAACATAAAAATGTAATGTAATATTTTATAATCTAATATTTATTGATGAAATTATATAAAAAAATATTTTATAATTTTTATATGAATTATTAATGTGTTACTTCTAATTTAAATATTTACAAGAAGAATATACAGTGAATGTAGACAAAATGTGTCATTCTTTCAATGCACACTATGGACTCAAATCTGAGCATTCTTTCAACTCATCAATAATATATGAGTTGTTTTTAAAACATTACATTAATCATTTAAAAACGTTAGTGGGAAAAAAATAATTATAGTGAATTTAACAATACCTATCTTAAAATAAGATGATGAAATATTTTAATTGATGGAATCTTGTAAACTATTAAGCACGAGTAAATAAAGTGGTCCAAAAGCTCAAAACCTAAACAGCAGCTCTTTACCGTAGGACTATAATTTGAAGTTTTGTCGAACATCTACAAATGTATGAACTCTTTCAACACATGAACTAGAAGACAAAATATTAGGAAAACTAATAATACTGATCTGAACAATGAAGATCACTAAACTTCTATCAAATCAATAAATTTTTAGATGTAATTTTTTTTAACAATTTATAAAATAGTTTTTAGTGCAAGAAAATAGGAATAATTTTTAAAAAAATTTATTAAAAAATCATCATTTTATACTAGCGCCGATTATGGGCTTCACAGCTTGAATTTTATCTTGAATTTTATTTGTAAGGTTTATTAGTAGTTTTAATTGAAGTTGTTTATAGAGTAGACTATTTTGTTTATTTTCGAGTTGTCAAGCTCATCAATTATTACACTATTAATGATTAAAACAATTGTCGTTTCAAAAGAATATAGTTTATTTATTTATATTTAAAAGATTCAAATTTTAAGTTAATTGATAGGATCAATTTTATAACCTATAAAGCACGAGTAGAACACTTTTTTGGGATAAATCCAGCAAGAGGCAAGAGCTCAAAACCTATACGACAACTCTTTGCTAAAGGACTATAATTTGTAGTTTTGTCGAAGGTTAGCACGAGTAAAACACTATTGGGATGATCGAATCGAAAGGATTCGTTGTGACCATAGGAGGTGTTGATAGATTGAATCGGTTTATGACCACCAAGTATGAAGGTGATAATAGTTTCTAGCAGCTTTCTTTTTGTCCACTATCCGAACCCTCCTGTGAATGCTCATGTGTCCCAGTAGGCGTCAACAGTGACAAGCACTTGGCTACCAATGTCGACCCTGTTCTTGTGATGTTTGAACCAGATACATAGAGAGCACCTAAAATGGTGTCAGAATGATATTGATCAGTAATATTATCCTCTGCAATCCAGTATGACGGAGTTCGATTGCCTACTATCATGTGTTGGGCATACATAAAACTAAAATAAATAAGAAGCTTTTTAGCTTTGGCTTTTCCTTAGTTTTCATGACGTCTCCATACTTACACTTCGTTTGTTGCTTGATCTTATCACTAGAAAATCATCTGGTTGCTACAATCATTGGGTGATATCATCTAAATGTTCAGAACCAAATGTCAGTATAGGCTATTTGCTTTTGCATGTTTTTGTGGGTTTTTAGGTCCTATTGATATATTGGTCAATTAATCAATTTTAACAAATATCGGAATTTTATTAAAATCGACATATTTTGATGCACACAAACCTTCTCCCACTCGGTTCCTTTTTCGAGAAATGAACAAGTCCTTAACCTCTCCAAATTTAATGAAGGATCTTCTTAGGGGTTGATACTGGATTAGCAAGGAAATCTTTCAAATATATCTTCACAGATTCAAAACGTGGTTATGATTAGTATTGGTAGGTGAAATCTGATCTTTTTGTGATGGTTGGAGTCTAGGGTCTTAGATAGGGGTGGAAATATGGGGGTGCTGAGGATAAGTGTTTGAAAGAAGTTGCTGCTGCTGCGGAGGTCTGGTACAAGCTGCTGCAGCTGGCGTGGGAGGGGCTGTTGCTGCCGTGGAAAGGGATGTTGCTGTTAGGTTGGTTGCCATTTCATGTGCAACAAATGGATGACACCAACCATTGACTATTGATAGCCACCATTGTTGAATGAGTTAGAGTTGGTGGCCACCATTGTTGAATGAGTTAGAGTTGGTAGCCACCATTGTTGACAACAAACCAAGAATAGCTTCCATGAATTCCTATAAATAGAGGCATATGTAAGATAGCAAAATGAGAGAGATGTAGTAGAGCCAAAGATGTGAGAAATGTAGGAGAGTGTGCGCTGCCAAGGGCAGCAAGCAGTAGCTGCTATTGCAGCACTGTAAAGAGAGAAATAGAGTGAGGTTGAGAGTTGCTACAAGAGGGGATGATTCCTCCTCCTCTATTGTTGTAAATCTTGTTCTCTCCCTACATAGTACAATGGCTTCTCCCGTGGATGTAGGCGGTTTTGCCGAACCACGTTAAATATTGTGTTAGTGTGCTTCGCCTCCTATGAGCAAATATCAGTACATCACCGGCCGGATTCCCCAACAATTGGTATCAGAGCACATGGTTTTAACGTGATGTTTGATTTTGCTCAAAAATAAAAGTTGTCAAAATTGTGTTTTGACCATACCATTGTGTAGAGAAGGAAGAGACGAAGCCACTGGTGAAAACCGCGTCAAAATCGGACGTCGGAAACCGTCGCATGTGCCGGCGGGGTTGGCTGTCCACGTCATCTGCCACGTCAGCAGTTTTGCACAGTCATCAGACACGTCACCTGACACATCAGCACTCTGACCAGTCAAACTGCCACGTCANGCAGCACTGTAAAGAGAGAAATAGAGTGAGGTTGAGAGTTGCTACAAGAGGGGATGATTCCTCCTCCTCTATTGTTGTAAATCTTGTTCTCTCCCTACATAGTACAATGGCTTCTCCCGTGGATGTAGGCGGTTTTGCCGAACCACGTTAAATATTGTGTTAGTGTGCTTCGCCTCCTATGAGCAAATATCAGTACATCACCGGTCGGATTCCCCAACAGTTGCTGCTACAATGATTTAGTGAGTATAATGCCATCAAATAACCATCCCAATCAAAGGAATTAAGCTATTAGATGATGTTATAAAAATAATTTTATATTACTTTTTAATATTTTAAACTTAGAATTTATATAAGTCTACACTACGTTGTTTGTAATTGTTTATCAATTAGAAAGAAAATATTGAGACTCCAATTTATAACCACTTGATTAAAAAAGCTTTAATATCATATTAAAAAATCATCTTAACTAAATAATTTAAAATATTAAATAAGCTTTTAACAATAATTTTGTATTACTCTTTACCAAATGATAACAGGGATTTTAGTGAGTATGCTCATTCAAGAACATGTTCTAAAATAATAGAGGTTGTTTTGCGGATCGGAGTAGTGGAATGAACTGGTTTTGTGGTGTAGATCGGGTTAAGATACGATTCATCTCTAAATTATGGCTTATATATCAACAAATAACTATTCAGTAGGATCCGAGTCATTAGTCGAAAAAAATATTGTTACCATGTGCTACCTAATTATCATTACCAAACACAAGAAATCAACCATCTCATGCTCACCCACTTCATCATCTCATTCATCTTTGGTTCCTTTGATCACATAAGCTCTTAAGATGAAGCCAGATTATTTTTTAAAATAATAATGTATCTTCAATTTGGAATATAACTTGGATTAGTTTGAACTCGATTTTATTGTGAGCATGCATATTTTTTGGCTTGATATTTTACATTGATTTAAGAAATATGTTTATATTTGTTGTGTTATAGATTGATCACAAATGTGTGATTATTGCTTGCATTTTAGTTGCATTAATTAATAGTTTTTTTTAGAAATTCTAGATAAAAAAATTGGTTATATAATGGTAATATATTAACACTCCTAATATATCATATATAAAATAAACTGCATTATTTTTTATTTGTTTATTATGGTTTGATGAAGTCTATCTGTAGTGACTTACTATGACAAGTATGCTATAATAAATGAATTCTAATATTCTAGGTTTGGAACTTCGTTTGGTAAGGTGAAACATCATCAATTATTGTTTAGGTTCTTTCAAAGGAGAACTGGAAATTTGTTTTTTGGTAGTTGTATCATTCCCAAATAATATTTTAGATAATATTTCTTACAGCTTTTTTTATCTAATATTAAAAATGAATGAATTGTATTGCTACCAATAATATTTTTGATATTAACCTCATATAAGTTTTTTATTCTTATAGTAAAGGTGAGCAATAGTTAAATTACTATCTCTAATAATATTTTTGGTATTAGCTCTTCAGTTAGTTTTTTTAACCTTTATATCAAAAGTGAATAATATATATATATTTTTTTTACCTCAAATAAGTTTTTAATATTTTTTAAATTAAGACCAAAATCCTTTATAATTTTATAAACTTGTTATGAAATCCAAGCAATAGTTTTTAAAACATGCAAAAGTATTGAAGTTTTTTATTAAAAAAATGCTTAAATATTTTTTTAGGATTTTTGGCTATATACCAAAAAACTTATATTTTTTAAGAAACAAATATTATTTTTTAAACTATTTATTTGGCAAACCCCTTTTTTTTTATGTAAAACTATCAAAATAAGCTTAGAGTTTTTTTCCAAACACACATTTAAGCCAAAAATTCTTTTATAAAAAAGGTTGAAAACCAAATAGGGCCTTACACATCTAACTCAAATTTTACCAATTTGGGTTGGCCTGAAATATTTAATTTGACTATAAATTGATCTGAAGATCATTAGTTTGACCCAAACAAAACGAAACAAAAACAAATTAAACTTGCAAAAAAAACATAAGAACACAATTTTTTTGTTTGTCAAAACCAAATCTAAACCTAGAAAACTCAAGAACAAGAAGAACATTCAAAGTAAACACATCAATGTGAATTTCAAATCTGATCTTATACACCGAAATCAAAGGCATTGGCATGATGAGAATCATTCACCAAATCATAATCAAGCTTCCAACATCAACAATTATCACAATTTGGTCAAAATATGTTTTAGTGCAAAAACAAAACTCTAGAATTAAAACTAAAAAAAAATGGTTCTCTACACCATTAAATAGTTTTACCAATGGATTAATTCCATTGATGTAAGGTATGAAATCTGTCGGTGAAATTATTACCGATGTATTTCTGATGGAATTAATCTGTCGGTATACTAATCATCAGTAATTTTCCATTCCATTGCTAATTTGTTTTTAAAAAAAAAGCAACTACCAATGGAACACCAACAGTCTTATAGATGGTGAAATGCGGCAAAAAAGGTTCCCATGAGAACATTGCCGATGGAACACATCCATCTGAACTTTCAATGGTACTTATCAATGGATAGTCTGTTGGTAATAGTAATGGTAAATATTGATAGAAATATTTTGTCGGTAATTATGGCATGGGTGGTAATATTTTGATAACTCTCAACAAAATACCGATAGCTGGGATCCGTCGGTGATGTCGTTGGTATGTTTTTAAAATATGTATAAAAAAATAATTTATTAATAAAAGGCTTAATAAACAAATAAAATTGTATTAAACATTAAAAATATCAAAATAATGTTAAATAATATTCA
The DNA here is from genome assembly GCA_015708895.1 of Populus ilicifolia. NCBI lineage: Eukaryota > Viridiplantae > Streptophyta > Magnoliopsida > Malpighiales > Salicaceae > Populus > Populus ilicifolia. The sequence continues at coordinate 82,278 of SRLM01000445.1, forward strand.
TCCAAATATTCATTACAAACTTAATGTGTTTTAAAAATAAAATTAAACTAGAATAGCAGTGGAGTTGAAGGAGGAGGAGGAGGAGGCTGGTTGTTCTTGGGACCGTACAACCAAAACGGAGTTGCACATGTATCATCACTCATCTTTGAACTAATCTCCATGACCATTTGATGTAGTTGATCATAATTCATCAAGAGTTGTTGATATTATTGTTTTAAGACCATGAACTCCTTAAAATGGGTGCTCAATACTAATAGAGAGCCCTAAAGGTTGAGACACTACGGGCTAATCTCAAGTCTTTGGCTCTAGTGTTGGAGAGCCCGTAGACTTGATTTTTTTGGGTCCATCAAACATTCCCACCTCCATCCACAAATCCAGATTAAAATCTGGATTTGAAGGATTGTTTCCATATCTCTCTCTCTACTGGTTATTATAAGTCTTCTAATTTTTTTTTAAATCATCATATTCAATTCAAGAAAATAATAACTTACAAAATAAAATGATTGAACAAACATATCATGAAGTGTTGAGCATGGTTGTCCATGAACTGCTGCACCATTTTTTGGTAGTCTTGACTCCGCATATGCGTCTCTACAAACAATTCCCTTGGACTTGACTCACGTCTAAGAGATGTAGCATGTAAGGAAAAAATAGGTTGCAAGTTAAATATATTATAAGGAATTAAAAATTAATTAATGATATATTTCATTAAAATTAAACTTACCATCCACTTTGCATGTGCGCTGAATATAATGGAGCCATCAGTGTGTGTGGTCATCGAACCATGAATTTGTCGATCCTGGTTGTTGGCACCAAACTATGAGCACTGTGAGAACAACTCCGAGGTCACGTGCTCAATATATGTCGTCCATTATCTCCCGAGATGAATGGTGGCTTGAATTCTTACCAAACAGCCAACTCATTCCATCCTTGAAGACCATTATCCCTTGCATGTCCTTTTCATTTTTTTTTTGGTGTCTTACCAAATATCACACAACCTACTTCCATAATAACAAATTAGAAATTAGAACATAAAATTATAAAATAAAAATAAATATTATTTTTGATGTTACCTAGTTGCCTTATGATTCTCCAATACCCTCCTCACAACATCGTTGTTTGCCCTATCCCACTCAACTTTATGTTGTGTATATAAATAATTCATTTAAAATAAAAATAGTACAATATATAAAATTATAAAAATAATTTATTAAAAATAAGCTAGAATTTAAAAGTTAACACCGACCTGAAATTGCTAAAACTATGCATCGATATTAGGTCTCTATTCAGGATGTCTAGAAACCTAACTCTATTGAAACAATGAAATCTCCATCAAGAATTTAAATGTCAATGTTATTGTCCTAGTAGCCTTAATGTTTGTGAACCTGAAATTGAATAAAATTAATAAAATATTAATTAGTTGTTCATAAATTATGTTATAAGTATAAAAAAAACTGAAACCAAAACAAACTTACATTAAGAGGTCATCCTTCCATTATGCCTAGTACTTATGGGTGAACTAACCTCGCTGTAAAGGCACACCACTTCTGTGCCTCGAAACCGCACTAGAAGAGGCAGCATCATAAGTTGACACAGATTCCTTGATGTGATCAACACCTAAAGATACATCCTCCTTACTGCTAGAAGAACTAGCTGCAACCATCTGCTAAGGAAGTGCTACAGATTTTGTTCTACGCATCAACACCAATTTATATGAATAATTACATAATTAACTTTGATTATTTAAAAAATTTCAGCAGCACCTCCCCTATACTGAAGACTACCCATGGTTTTCAAACTAGCAAATCTTTACAATAACTACAAACTAATTAACTCTAGCAACATCATATATACAACCTAACATCTATAGAAATTTAATCATTTTAAAAAAAATTTGATAGCCCCCCCTATATTAGAGACTACCCACAGTTTCATACCTATAAATATTGATAATTATACAAATATTGCAAAATCAACTTTATACATCTTAACATATACAACCTAACATCTACATAAATTCAACATTTATAAATTTCAATTAACATTTTATTTTTCAACTAACATCAATACAAATTCATAAATAGCAATTAAAATTAATCAAAATAATAAACAATATAACAAACAATAATATCCTAAAATTAAGATAAAGTAATTAAATTTAATTTTATATTTCAATTAACATTTAAAATATTAATTCAACAATAACAATTATAGCAATACAAACAATAATATCATCAAATTAATAAATAAAATAAAATAACTAAAGAACACTACACAAAACATCCAAAACACAAAACAAACAATACACAAAACTAAAAAACACTGTAGCAATTCAAAATAAAATTAGGAATAAAAAATGCTTACCTTAATAGTTTGTTGATTTTAAGATTTTATCCACAAACAATACATAAAAAAAAACCAAAAACTAATCATAATTAAAATAAAAAATAAAAAGATAAAGGAAAAACAATGAATAACTTTTAATATGTTTAAAACTACCACTAAAAAAATAAAACCTCTTCCATAAACTAAATACAAATGAAGAGGAGAAGAGAAATAGAGATGAAGATCCGAGAGAAAAAATGAACCAAATGGGGGGGTTTATATAGCAATTTTTGAGATGGTATTACTGATGGAACATTTATTATTGTTAGTGGCATTAAATTCTATTGATAATTTTTGTTGGTAATGAATTGATATTCGCTCCAAAAAAATTAAAAAATCTCACTAGATTTTTCACTCTATCAAATGTCCTGATAGCCATTCCGTCGATAAACGTGTTGACAAATCCATCTATAAACGTGTTGACCAAGCACGCCACTAACATGTGTCGACTTCGGGATATGCACCAACCATCGATGAATCCTTCGGTATAGTTGTTGGTGATTGTGACACGGATAATAAATATTTTTCAACTCTTGGTAAAATACTGATGTGTACCAGTCTGTCGATATTATCGTTATTGATTATGGCTTTCATAAAGTTTTTCCAACTCTCAGTAAAATACTTATGGGTACTAGTCCATCAGTGAAACCATTAATATTTTTGTAGCTACTCCATGTATTTTTGCCTATCCTCCTATACAAAATCTTGAATTGCAAACTTATAGCACACACAGTATAATAACAAGAGCTGAATATTAAAGAAGAATAAATATTTCATGTTTCAAAATGTTATAGTATAAAAAAAAGGCTTTATAGCATGTTTAGTCAGAATTTTCATCTTCGTCCTTAGTTGAATTGTTATCATTAGCTTCATTGCACTCTTCAATGTGGTAATCATCTTCTTCATCAGCATTCTCTAGTCCACTAGTAGAGCATAAAACAATGTTCAGTCCTCTACATCAACATCAACAAGATTATCGTCAGAAACATGAAAATTCAAATATTCTTCTAAGTCAATCGAAGGAGCAACTTAGTATAGTTCAACTAACTCACTAGCTTGAAAGACTTTATCTATCACACTTGTGTCTTCGTTCTCATCCTGAACAACCTTGACACGATCCTTGAGTTATTTTAAAACAAAAAACAGATAACCAATCAACTCTTAATTAGTCCTTTCTAAAGGAAGGGTGTATGTGTAATAATCTTATTGGCATTGCTTTGCGAAAACAAAGATGTCATTTACGTTACGGTGTCTAGCTTTTAAGTTGATTTCAATGAGACCATAGTGAAGATCTACTGTGATTCTTTTGCCAGTTATGTCATTCCAATAGCATTTGAATGAAAATATTACATTTTGCTTGCTATGATGTTGCAATTTGATGACCTTTTCTAATCTACCATAATAGTCAATTTCAAATTCACTAGAAGTCGATCCTTTAATACAAACACCACTCTTATATGTCTTTCTTCCATGCCCTTGTTCTTTAGAATGAAAGACATATCTATTGAAAAAATACCCGTTATAGCTTTTAACTTTTTTTCCAGGGTTCAAGTTTAGTAAAGACAGTGAAATAGCAGCACTGCCTTCCTCCCTTTTGCTAACAACAACATATATAGTGGTTGAATTATTACCCTGATGAAGATCTAACAAAAGATCCATAAAGTTGAATAATATTTCATAAAGAAGTGATTGCTTGCTCAAGAGTATGCCAAACATAGTTCAAGGTTTGGCAATTAATGACAAGATACAATACATCTATTGAAAGAGAATAAAGTAGCGCACTCAAAATAATTTGATCCTGTTGTTTCCAATAAAGAAAAAAAATTAACCTAAAGAAAAGAATCATTGGCAACAACCATACTACGAGCAAGACATGACAAAAAGCCATCAACAAATTTAAAAACACATTGTCTAAGAAGGTATAACTTTATCTACATTCATCAATAATGGTAATTAGTGTTTGTAACCTTCAAAGAAATAACTTATAGAGTACTGGAAAGAGAAACAATCATGGCAATTAAAGTCTCTATGAGATAAGATTCACGGCAACAGTAAGGGAGGATTCCAAAGCAGAGGAAGAACAAAAGGTCTACACTAATGACTTAAAAGAAGAGGCGGTTTGTGGTGGGTTGAAGGTTGCGACAACCAAATTAGAGTCCATTATAAAAAAAAAAAGAGTTTTAATATGTTAGGGCTTTAATACTAAGTTGAGAATAACAAGAGACCTAGCCAATTAGTTAGTCAACCTTTCCTATTTATACACGTAGAACAATATGTAATGGTTAATATAGAGATTACAGCACATGAATGATAAACCTTTCCTGAATATATACATGCCTATAATATGTAATATCCTAATATCCTATAATAACTATAATTTGTTAAATATCAACTCCCAATATTTGTTAAATATCGACTCCCAATAGATATCCATGTCAATATAAAACCTTCATCAACTTGATTGAAGAGTATATATTAGGGTTCTTTAAATTGAATCTTCAACTTTTTCGAGAAAAAAAAACTTACTCATTATGATCCTTATGGATAGTTCATATATTATTTGAATCTTCTCAACTACAATACATGTAGAAAACTATTTAATCAGCAAGAGTAAAACAATTTTGGGGGATGGCTAAGTAAGGAAGGTGGTCCAGAAACTTTTAACCTATACAAAAATTATTTATGTCGTAGTCAGCATGCACAGGTTTGAATTAATATGAGATGACAAAGAATACAAATCCTTCCTCGCTATAAATCTATGATCTCTATGCATTCTTTCAACTCATCAATGAAATATGAGTTATTTTTAAAACATTACATGAATCATTTAAAAAAGTTAGTGGGAATAAAATAATTATTGTCAATATATATAGCAGTACCTATCTTAAAATAAGATGGGAAATGTTTATTATTTTCATCGAGAATGACATGAGGAAATATTTTAATTGATGGAATCTTATAAACTATTGAGCACGAGTAAATAAAGTGGTCCAAAAGCTCAAAACCTAAACGACAACTCTGTGCCGCTGGACTCTAATTTGTAGTTTTGTCAAAAAACAGGTGCACGTTTAATTATTATAACGAATAATCCAAATGTTTGCACTCTTTCAACACATGAACTAGAAGACAAAACATTGGGATAACTAATACTGATCTTAGCAATGAAGATAACTAAACTTCTATCAAAACAATAAATTTTTAAATATCGTATAGTTTTTAGTGCAAGAAAATGGGAATAATTCTTTTTTTTACAATTTATAAAAAAAATCTTCATTTTATAATAGGATATGTAAGCTTCACAACTTGAATTTTATTTGGAAGGTTTAATTAGTAGATTTAATTGAAGTTATTTATAGAATAGACTATTTTATTTATTTTCAGAGTTGTCAAGCTCACCAATTATTACACAATTAATTATTAGAACAATTGTCGTTTCAAAAGAATATAGCTTATTTCATTTTATTTAATAAATTTTAATTTTTTAAGTTCATTGATCAGATCAATTATAACATTTTAAGCAAGTGGTGCCGGCGAGAATAGCTCAAAATCTCTACGACAACTCGCCATAGAACTATAATTTCTATTCAGCACGAGTAAAACACTATTATGGGATAAATCAAGTAAGCAAGAGGCAAGAGCTAAAAACCTACACGACAACTCTTTGCTAAAGGACTATAATTTGTAGTTTTGTCGAAAGGTCGGCACGAGTAAAACACTATAATTTATATTTTAATTAATTATAACAAATAATCAAAATGCTTGCTCCATATAAATATATGCTCTCCATGCGTTGTTTCAACACAAGATCAACAAGACACGATATTTGAGATAACTAACACTCATATTCAAAAAATATGGATATCACTAAATTTCTTGGGTTCTCCTTCCTTCTCTTTGCCCTCGCAGCAACTTCATTTCCTGGGGCCGTTCATGCCAAAGATGCTGCAGCAGTGCTCGATGTATTCGGTAATGAGGTGCAAGCTGGTGCCCGTTATTTAATCGTAGCCCCCTCGACAGACAATACAACAACTCTTGCGGTTACTACGACTAGCAAGATCATATGCAATTCAGATGTTATACTTTCCACTTTGAACGAGAGTCTCCCAATAACATTTTCACCTGCTATAAAATCCAACGACGGTGTCATCCGTGAAGGCTCTTATCTAAATGTGAACTTTGATGCACCCTCATGTAGGATGGGGGGCGTGACAACGATGTGGATGATTGAATCGGAACGATTGATTGTGACCACAGGAGGTGTTGATAGATTGAATCGGTTTAAGATCACCAAGTACGAAGGTGATAATAGTTTTTATCAGCTTTCTTTTTGTCCAATGTCCGAACCCTTCTGTGAATGCTCATGCGTACCAGTTGGCGTCAACAGTGACAAGCACTTGGCTCCCAATGTCGGCCCTCTTCTTGTGATGTTCGAACCAGATGCATATTGATATTATCCGCAGCAATTCTGTATGAGGGAGTATGACTGCCTACTATCATGTGTTGGGCATAAATAAAACTAAAATAAATAAGAAGCTTTTAAGCTTTGGCTTTTCCTTAGTTTACATGGCGTCTCCATATTTATACTTCGTTTGTTGCTTGATCTTGTCACTATAAAATCATCTGGTTGCTACAATCATTGGTTGATATCATCTAAATGTCCAGAACCAAAAGTCAGTACAGGCTCTCTTTTCTTTTCTTTTCTTTTTTTTGCATGTTTTAATGGTTTTAAGGTCCTATTTATCTATTGGCCTTGAAGGTGATAATAGTTAATTTCAATATGAAATTCATTCCATTTTATCATAACCGATCCGCAGATACGAAAGGGTATCCGACAAAACTAGGTTCGAGATAAAGAATGAGTTACCACTAATTTTTTATTTCTCAGTGTGATTGGTCAATTAATCAATTTTAACAAATATCGGAAATTTATTAAAATCGACATATTTTGATGAACACAAACCTTCTCCCACTCGGTTCCTTTTGTGAGAAATGAAGAAGTCTTCTACCTCTCCAAATTTAATGAAGGATCTTCTTAGGGATTGACACTGAAGCTAGCAAGGACATCTTTCAAAGTACATCTTCACAGATTCAAAACATGGGTTGGTAGGTGAAAGTTGATCTTTTTGTGAAGGTCCGAATCTAGGGTCTTAAATAGGGGTGGTAAGACGATGGTGATGAGGATAATGGTTTGAAAGAAGTTGCTGCTGTAGTTTCAAGGAAGTTGGTGCTATTGGAGAGGTCAGCTACAAGCTGCTGCTGCTGGCGTGGAAGGGGTTGTCGCTGCCGTGCAAGGGGATGCTGCTGCTACATTGATTTTTGTGTGTAATGTTATCAAACAAACATATCAATCCAAAAAATTAAGATGTTAGATGAGATACATAAGTAATTTTGCAATCCAGGTCAAGAGGCAGCTCAATTTTTAATCACGATTTATATATCAACAAATAACTAGTTAGTACTATCCGAGTCAGCAGTCGAGAAAAATATTGTTACCATCTACTGTCTAATTATCAATACCAAACACAAGAAATAAAACATCTCATGCTCATCTACTTTATCATCTACTGTCTAATTATCATTACCAAACACAAGAAATAAAACATCTCATGCTCATCTACTTTATCATCCGTGACCTTGATATATGTCGTTGCTTTGATCGTGTAAGCTCTTATGATGTAGCCTAATTGATTTTTTGAAACAATAATGCATCTACAATTTGGAATATAACCTGGATTGGTTTTGAATTCGATTCTATTGCAAGCATGAATTTTTTTGGCTTGATGTTTTACATTGATTCAAGAAATAGGTTTATATTTATTGTGTTATAGGTTCACAAATATGTGATTATTGCTCATATTTTGATTGCATTGATCAATAAAATGAACTTGATTGTTGAGAAATGTTTGATTTTTATTATATTTGATTACTATTATTGTTGTACCCTTCTCATGAGAGCAATGTCACAATGATAATTCTCAAGCAGTGTCTTTTGAAAAGGTATTTGGTTTAGTTGGGGAGTCGTCACATAGTATTATAACTACTAGAAAATCTAATTAATTTATTTTAAAAAATTCTAGGTAAGATACTGGTTACATAAATAAAAAATATTAACACTCCTAATATGCTTTACCTAAGGTAAGGTGCATTGGTTTTTATTTCTTTGCTATGGTATGATGAAGTCTATCTTTATTAACTTTACTATAATGGGTTTGTTATGATGAACAAATCTTAATTTTCTAAGTCAAGAACTTGGTTTGGGAAGGTGAAATATGCTCATTTATTGTTGAGTCTTCTTTAGGAGGAAACTTGAAATTTTGTTTTTTGCTTGTCGCATCATTTGTAATAATATTTCAAATAAAATTCCTTCTAGATTTTATCCCCATATTAGAAGTAAATGAGTTGTATTATTCATAATAATATTTTGGATATTAACCACTATTAGGTTTTTTATTCCTTTATTAAAATTAAATAATATTATTATCCCTAATAGTATTTTGGATAAAACCCCTTTAATGTTTTTTTATCCTTATATTAAAAGTGAATAATATTTTCTTGCCAAAAACATTTAAAATACCTTTTACATATAGGTTAAAATCTGTTGAAATTTTGTGAACTTGTTGTCAAAGCTAATGTAATATATTTTTTTAAAGAATGCCAAAAGTGTTTTAAATTTTCTTTAAAAAGATGCTCAAAATAAATTTAGAATTTTTGGCCATATACAAAGAAAAAAGTACATAATTTTACGTTTTAGGAAGAAGAGGTTTGATTAATAATCTTGTGGAGGATAGTTGATGGTATCAATATTTTTTAAGGAATTGTCATTAGACAATAACATATGATATTGGTTAGAAAATTTGGGAGTAGAAAAAGAAAATGTTAGTGAATTCAGAAGGGATAAAACGAGAAGTATTAAAAAGGAAATTAGATGAAAAATTGTAAAGAATGTGATAGCATGTAGCCTTGAATATATATTGTTTGATTATTAATGCTTGTATTGCTTTTCATGATAATAATTTTTAATGTTATGTTTGTTTCAGATCTATAATATTTATAATAGAAGTAACACTTTAGATTCTCTATCTTTTGTGTCATTTAGAACTAAACAAGTGTTGGTATATTTTGTATCTCAAGAAACAATTATGACTTAGATTGTAATAATATCTTTTAAACCATATGTTTGAATATAATTTATATTATCAATATTCACACTTTTCATGTATGTTTGTTTTTTTTATTCAAGCACTAAGTAATATTCATTCTTAAAATATCAATATTTGAGAAATTGTGGTTGTACTGATAAATATTGATATGGATTACGACCCTGGATAATTAGGTCATGATTAGGTAATGATTAATAGAAGTGGATAGTTTATTTATGGATAACTTGAGACTTCCCAATATAGGGAGATTGTGTTGAAATTTCCATAGAAATTACAATGAATCTTGTATGAATTCATTTTCAAAAAGAGAATTACCATGTTTTTCTTATATTATGATTGATATGTTGTCTCGGTAATTGGAATGTTACATATTAGCACACTTACTTGAGATAAGTTGTTTGGTGTGGTTTAGAAGTTTTAATGATTTTTTAATTGGTGGTCTATTTATGGTTAATTGTGTAAACAAATCTAGGGTCAAGAATTTATTATGAGCTCGTGTACTCAAATAAATTATTATGAAATTTATTTTCATAATTTTTGTAGTACTATGATAATACACCCAATTAAAATTGATAAATATTTAGAACAACTTTGAGAATATTTTGGTCAACTCCTAATATTTGAAATACTAGCCTCACTTAAAGGTACATCATTCTATTCCAAAATATTAAGAATTAATTCTCATAAATTAAAATTATGATTATTGAAATATTGACCAAATTCTCATGAATTTAGTAAACTGGTTATTAAATCATAAAATGCATGCAAACTATGTACTTTGAATATTTTATATGTCAATACTAAACAATATGATTTTTTGTATTTTTTAGAGATTTCACGATATACAATTAAAAATACTTAATTAATTAAATTTTTATCTTTTATCTTTCTTTTTTTTATTAACCATTCAACACATAATAAAAAAGGTGATAAAAAGAAAATAAACACACATGTTCTTTTTTTCACTATATTTTACTCACACCCTATAATTATATCTTTTAAATCACAAAAATTCAAAATAATTCAAAAAACTCATTAAACATTTATAAAATTTCACAAATTAATCTAAAAAGTTGTTGGGAAGTTGGGAATAGTGCTGTGAAGCTTCTGAGTTGTAAGAGCAATGGTGACTAGTGGGTCTCACGTACCACTACCACTAGTGGCATATTGATTTCTTCTTCTCATTCTTCTTGTGCTAGTGGTGAAGGGTTCAGTTATGTGTAGAAGAAAATCTATACATACGCAAGATTTCAATTTTCAAACAAATTGATTTCTTTCCTCTAGTTTTGTCTCTCTTAGTCTTATCTCTTTCTGTTTTTTTTTGTTATTGTTGGTGCATTGCAGCACCCACAACTTGACATGACTAAAAAATTAATGTCTTCTTCCAAGTACAGGACTGTCGAAGTAATAAATAACTCAACAAAACCGGGATCGAATCACAAGGAGGTTAAAAGTATAAATTATAAACAATAATAATAATAGTAATAGTAATAGTAATAATAATAATAAAAGAAAAAGAAGTTGATGAGAACTTTTAGATAAAAGATCAATGCGAGAATTAAACAATAATAATAACAAATGTTAAGGTTAGAGGATCCACTAATAGTATTTCAAACAAGTGTATTATAAACTCTTATTATTCAAATAGAAACCACATATAAAGGTGTTCCAATTGAATTATAAAATGTTAATATAATTACATTAATTATATTATTCGAATAATGCTAATATTTATAAATATTATTAAGCATTAATGGTTATAACTTATGGTAATAACAAATCAAGTTCCTTTCATAGCACAAGTGTAGGATGTACCATATGGTTTGGCTATATAAGTGCCAAGTATTTGTTGTACCAAATGTTATACAACATAAATTTAGATTAACCATTTAACAAGCAATATTAAAAGTGAACAAGATAACAAATATAAAACATGGTAGTATCAAACATTAAGATCCATTTTGAGTTTGCACTATACATATTTTTACACTATTAGTGTAAGTTTTTCACTTTGATATAATAAACTTAGCTAAATATAATAAATTACAGAAATATAAATAAATAAAATAAGAACATAAATAAGAAAAAAATTTAACTAAATTAAGAAAAAGAAATAAAATACATAAACAAGATATTAATGAAAGCAAAACTTAAGCATTACAAAAATACAAAAGAGAAAGCAAAAGTATGATCTTGATATGGAAATCATGATGCTTAAATGCATGACAAATGCTGCCTTTTATGGGCTAAAATTGAGAACTATTGATTTGATGATTAACTGATAAGCAAGTGACCAACTTTTGACTTTGTAACAATTTTATCTTCTCTTGTCTGAATAAAACGTCATTGATGCATTAAGATTTAAACCGGACCAACACATAAAAGTTCTAGAAAATTATCTTAGCTTTCTAGAAAAAATAATTGAGGTCATTTAGACTTCTAGAACTTAAGATATTAGCTGAACACTGAATATTGTTTGGGCTGCGGGAAATATAGATTCAAACTTTCTTGTTGTTGCTACAATTTGAACTTGAACACTACCCTTTTAAAAATAAACCTCCACATGAAAGTTATAGGCCTATGTCTTACCTTTCCATCCATATAAAGTAGATCTAAATACAAGATTTACAACTCCAAATATGACCTAATTACTGAACAATGTTATGGGTTTGGACTACACTAGAATCTCTTTTCTAAGTTTGGCTATCTCTTTGTTCTTTTAATTTTAATTCTTAAATTCATCAATTTAAGATGAAAATTTACCACAAATTGAAGGTATCTTATGTTATTAGAGATGTTATTATAAAACATGCTTTAGTTAAATAGTTATGGATACTTTAAGTGTAAAATGATAATATAAAATCTTGATAAAAATATATTTTTAAGTACTAATCACATGCATCACTAACAAACTAGGCATGTGATTGATTGGATCAATGACGTCTCTTCTTCTTCTTCTTTTATACACCAGCAATGTCATCAATTGTTTTCAAAAGGTAGAGATTAAAACTTTGAAAGTCTTGGTCATTTCTTCTTTTTGTTACTAACCAACAACTCCCTATAAGTAATCAATATCGTGATTATTGTTGTTACTCATGTCTTTTTGGGGCACCACATAAACAAAAGAAAAGGGAAAAAATATAAAAAATTGAAAATATGGTTTTAGAATTGAGTCTAATTGAGATTAGGGTTTCTAATTTAAGATTTGCATTTTTCAATTGAGTCTTTATTCTTTATATAATTTTACTTCTACTAAACTCAATTATCACCCTCTAAGGTGACTATCTTTTTTATTTTGATCTTTGGTTCTGAAAATTTGCATTTTGACTCTCAATTGACAAACACACTTTCAATTTGTCCCCTAATTTGATCAATTTCAATCCCTACATTCACGTGTCTTTTCTAGTTTGGTACTTGGTTTTTATTTCTTCAACTAGTCTCTAATTGCCTATTAAAATTTTATATTTATGTAATTAAGCCCCTCATATGACCAAATTATCTCTTAAAATTTTAATTTAACCCCTAGACTTTATTTTTTTCAATTACAATCTAAATTGATTAACAAATTAATTTTCCTTACAACTAAGTCCTCAATAAATTCAATTAAACTTTGAAAAAATCTAATCGAGCCCTTAAACATTTAATTTTTTATTTATCTCCTCAAGTTGAATTTTCTTTGTCAATAAAACCTTCAACAAGTAAAAATATATTGTTAATTTTTTTAATTTTAGATGCTTGAGTCTCCTCAATCAATCTTTGACAATTCTCTGGGCATTCAAATATACTCTTCTTACTGGTAAATTTTTTTATATTTTCTCTTTCCTTTTTTTTTGTTTATATTGGGCCAGGAAAAAATAAAGAGTAACAACAATAATTATCATACCAATTACTTATAGTGAGCTGTTGGATGTTTACAGGACAATTTTATGGGTTCCATGGTTCTCAATCTTTACAAGTTTGATATGACAATAATAAGGTATGAACATATATGGTAGAAATGAACTGTCCTATATTTTTCTTACTAATGCTTGCATTGGGCAATTCATGAAGAAAAATTACGGAATATGTGTGCCCATATATATGCTTTTATGCCTAGATATAATTATTCACAATCACAACCATCTGGCAAAGACGCATTCTGTCCGACAAGTGGTCCTGAAGCTTTTAACCTATTTGATCTGCACGATTAAAACAAGTTTTCTGGAATGACTAACTAAGCAAAGTGGTCCTGAAGCTTTTAGCCCATACAAAAATTCTTTGCCATCGGACAATAATTTGTAGTTTTGTCGTACAAGAGGAGCACGCATAATTAACCGTAACAAATATTCCGTATCTTTGCACTCGTTCAACACAAGAACTAGAAGATGAAGTAATAAGACTGTCGTAACCATATTTTTTACCTTAGCTTTTTAATTTTTTTCATATAAAGGTTAAAAAAATACCTACAAAGGAGATAATACCAAAAATATTATTAGAAATAGTAATTTATCTATGACTCAATTTTAATATAAGAATAAAAAACTTATATAAAGTTAATATCTAAAATATTGTTGTGAATAATATAATTCATTTACTTTTAATATAAGTATAAAATTTAGAATGAATTTTATTTGAAATATTACTTGGAATGACACGACAACCAAAAAACAAGATTCCAATTTTTCCTTAAAAGAAACCTTAACAATAATCAATGATATTTTACCTTACCAAACCAAGTTATGAATCTATAAAATTAAAATTTGTTTATTTTAGCAAACCTTGTCATAGCAAGTATAATATATTAGAGGTATTAATACATTTTATTCTCGCAATCAATTCATTACCTAAATTCTTTTAAAAAATTTATTGATCAATACAACTAAAATGCCAGCTATAATTGCATATTTGTCAACCTATTTCTTCAATCGATGTAAAATATTAAGCCAACAACAATTCATGCTCACAATAGAATCAAATCCAAAACCACCAAGTTGTATTTCAAATTGTAGATGCATTACTGTTTTAAAAAATAACTTATTCACATCTTAAGAGATTACACGATCAAAGGAACCAAAGATGAATGAGATGACGAAATAGGTGAGCATGAGATGGTTGACTTTCTTGTCTTTGATAAGGCTAATTAGGTAACATATGGTAACAATATTTTTCTCGATTGATGACTCAATCCTATTGAATAGTTATTTATTGATGTATAAGATATAATTTAGAGATGAATCATCCTGGGACCTGACTTGCAAAACAAGACCAGCGGATCCCGCCACCAATCTCCACAAAAGCAGTAGTTCATTTTACTGTCCCAATCTGCAAAACAACCTGTGTCATTCCAAAAAAATATTCGTGAACGAGCATTCTCATTAAAATTCATGTTATCATTTGGAGTATAATTCAAAATTATTTTTAAAACTTCATTTAAACTGAAATTATTAAATTAAAATAATTTTTTTATGATCTCAAAATTTTATTAGTCAAGTAATTATAAATTTGAATTTTATCATTTTTATTTTATTGATAAAAAATTGTGAATAAAATAGTGTGAACTTTTACAAATTTTAAGATTGAAATATTTATTCAAAAAATTTCTAAAAAAATAATATAAAATTATTTTTAAAACCTCGTTGAATAACTTAACTTAATTGATATAGTTATTTGACGGGAATATACTCACTAAAATTGTCGTAGCAGCAGCATCCCCTACCACGGCAGCAACAGCCCCATCCACGTCAGCTGCAGCAGCTTGTAGCAGACCTCTCCAACAGCGGCAACTTCTTTCAAACCCTTATCCTCAGCACCACCATATTATCACCCCTATCTAAGACCCTAGACTCCGACCTTCACAAAATGATCAGCTTTCACCTACCAATACCAACCATAACCACGTTTTGAATCTGTGAAGATATACTTTGACAGATTTCCTTGCTAGCTTCAGTATCAACCCCTAAGAAGATCCTTCATTAAATTTGGAGAGGTTAAGGACTTGTTCATTTCTCACAAAAGGAACCGAGTGGGAGAAGGTTTGTGTGCATCAAAATATGTCGATTTTAATAAAATTCCGATATTTGTTAAAATTGATTAATTGACCAATCACACTTGAGAAATAAAAAATTAGTGGTAACTCATATTCTTTATCTCGAACCTAGTTTTGTCGGATACCATTTGGTGTCCGCAGAATGATTATGATAAAATGGAAAGAATTTCATATTGAAATTAACTATTATCACTTTCAAGGCCAAAATATAAATAGATGATATCAACCAATGATTGTAGCAACCAGATGATTTTCTAGTGACAAGATCAAGCAACAAACGAAGTATAAATATGGAGACGCCATGGAAACTAAGGAAAAGCCAAAGCTAAATAGCTTCTTGTTTATTTTATTTTTTGTTTTATTTATGCCCAACACAAGATAGGAGGCAATCGAACTCCGTCATATTGGATTGTAGCAGATGATATTACTGATCAATATCATTCTGACACCATTTTAGGTGCTCTCTTTGCATCTGGTTCCCACATCACAAGAACAGGGTCGACATTGGGAGCCAACTGCTTGTCACTGTTGACGCCAACTGGGACGCAGGAGCATTCACAGAAGGGTTCGGACATTGGACAAAAAGAAAGCTGATAAAAACTATTATCACCTTCATGCTAGGTAATCTTAAACCGATTCAATCTATCGACGCCTCCTGTGGTCACAACGAATCCTTCCGATTCAATCATCCCAATAATGTTTTACTCGTGCTGATCTTCGACAAAACTACATATTATTGTCCTTTAGCAAAGAGTTGTCGTATAGGTTTTGAGGTCTTGCCTCTCGCTTTCTTGATTTATCCCACAAAAGTGTTTTACTCGTGCTTAATAGGTTATATTTGATCCTATCAATTAACTTAAAATTTAAATCTCTTAAATATAAATAAATAAACTATAATCTTTTGAAACGACAGTTGGTTTAATCATTAATCGTGTAATAATTCGTGAGCTTGACAACTGAAAAATAAACAAAATAGTTTACTCTATAAATAACTTCAATTTAAACTACTAATTAAACCTTCAAAATAAAATTCAAGTTGTGATGCTCAAAATCGGTCATTTAAAAATGAGATTACATGTCCTAGTATAAAATGTTGATTTTTTTAATAAATTGTAAAAAAACAATATTTAGGTAAATGAGATAATCCTACTAATCAAACCTTCAAAAAAAAATTCAAGTTGTATGGCTACCTGAAATCCTTCCAAACCGCCACATTATTCCAGTTTGATAGAGCATCATTTGTGGCATATTTTTTAGCTTTTTTTTGTGTCTCATACCAAATGTCATGCAACCTACATGATACAAATATATTTATATGAATTAATGATAAATGAGACTTTAATATAATTTTTTTTTAAAAAAATATCATATTATTTTCGATGTTATTTAGTTGCAGCATGATTCTCCATACACTCCTCACAACATTATTAATTGCTCTTTCCCACACAAATTTGTTATATGTATAAAAAATAAATCAATAATTTTAATATAACATAAAAAATAGTTAAAATTTTAAGTTAACATTAACCTTAAATCTTACAAACCATACATCGATATAAAATTTCCAATTAGGATGTTTGGAAACCTGACTCTGTTGAAACAATAAAATTTTCATCGACAGTTTAAACGTCAATGTTATTACTTAGGTGGCCTCAATGTTTGTGATCCCAAAAATCAATAAAAGTAATGAAATATTGGTTGTTTATGAATTGTTAAATACAAACTAACTTAAATCAAAACAAACTTACATTTAAAGGGCATTCTTTTAATGTGGCTCGTAGTTACTGGAGAATTGACCTCATTGTGAAGGGACATTGCCTCTATGTTGTGGAACCAAGCTGGAAGAGGTAGCGTTGTGAGTCAATATAGGTGGCTCTTCTTGCTGATTACCTAATGACATGTCATCATTGCTGCTAAAAGAACTAACTACAATTATGTGCTCATGACATGGAATTGATTTTATCCTAAGAATCTACACAATTTTGATGTATAATTACATCATCAAATTTGATTTTTTTAAAGCAATTCGACAACACCTCTTCTATACTAGAGACTACCCAAAATGTTCAAAGTTGCAAATATTCAAAATATATGCCATAAACCAGTTGATTTATAACGTTTCTAATCAACAATAGGCCTTATTTCAAATATATTCAATTAACATTTATACTAGAAACTTAACAATAAGAATTAAAATTCAACAAAACAATCAATCATTATTGCAATAAAATAGGCAAGAAATTAATAGAAAAACAACTATAGGCCTTATTTCAAACCTAAATCAACTGTTATTGCCACAATCTTAAATTCGATCATCCTCTTAAGGCATTATTTGTCAAGTTTAACCATTCACTCACCCCGCCCAACCCTTTTGAATGCCATTAGCCAAAGCTAATTATTTATTTGTCCTGGTCATCCATTCAAAAGCCATTAGCCAAAGGTAATCAATCATTTCTCTCTATCATCCTTTTAGATGCAATTAGCCAAAGCAAATAGTTCATTTGTCCTAGCCATCCCCTTAGATGTCATTAGCCAAAACTAATCATTCGTTTGTTCTGGTCATGCCTTTGGATGCTATTACTTAAAACTAATCAATTATTTGTCCCATCCATCCCTCTAGATGTCATTAGTCGAAGCTAATTATTCATTTGTCCCGGTCATCCTTTTAGATGCAATTAGCCAAAGCTAATCATTTGTTTGTCCTAGCCATCCCTTTGGAAGGCATTAGCCGAAGCTAATCAATTGTTTGTCCCAACCATCCCTATAGATGTCATTAGTTGAAGCTAATAATTCATTTGTCTCGGTCATCCATTTGAAAGCCATTAGCTCTAGCTAATCAATTATTTATCTTAGTCATCCTTTTAGATGCAATTAGTCAAAGCAAATCATTCATTTATCTCGACCATCCATTCAAATGGTATTAACTAAAGCTAATCATGTATTTGTCTTGGTCATCCATTCATAGGCCATTAGCCAAAGTAAATCAATCGTTTGTTTTGGTCATCTGTTTAGTTGCAATTAGCCAAAGCAAATCACTCATTTGTCCTTGCCATCCCTTTGGATGCTATTAGCCCAAGTTAATCATTCGTTTGTCCCGAGCATCCTTTTGGATTCCATTAGCCAAAACTAATATTCGTTTGTCCTAGTCATCTCTTTGGATGCGATTAACCAAAGCTAATTAATTGTTTATCATAGTCATCCCTTCAGATTCCATTAGCCCAAGCCAATTGTTTATCATGACCATCCCTTCAGATGCCATTTGTTAAAGTTAATCAATTGTTAACATTTAACCATTTGACAATCTAATATTTGAATTAACATAATATAGTAACATGCATGATAAAATATTTTTCATTATTCAACATTATTAAAAAGGAAGGTGAAGTCACCTATATGCAGTAAAAGCTCTGTTGCGATGTCATGGTCGCACAAATTAATTACCTTAGCTTAAAACACAACACACAAGATAGTATAGAGCAAGCAAGGGGTTGATCCCACAAGGAAGATTTAGTTCAGATTTTTATGCTATATGTTATGCAATTGGGGGGTTTTAATTTGTAATGATCTAAACTATGGAAGAAATTAAACTAGCAAACAAAATCAATTAAACTCAAAATTTATCAAGAAAACAAACCTTGGTTGCAAACACACATCCACCAACGGAAATTAGAACCGATCCTTGAAGCAAAACTACAATTTATATTCTGAATTTTTATCTTTTGTTAATGTTGGTTAATTAACGGATCCGCCGTATAACTAACCCTAACCAACAAACAATCACAATGTCTGAATTAATGATTTAGTTCAATGGCAGCCCTAAGAACTAGATATTTGAGTGTTCTTCTTGAGTTTAATAATGTAGTTCCACCAAAATTATCAAGCTTAGTTGCTTCACAAGTTCATACATCACAACTCCGATTTTGATATCAAACTTAGCAATAAATTATTCACAATAATAACTTAGAGTTCCGCTCTAGCAATTATCAACAACAATCATAGAAAATATGCATAGAAAAAAAATCATACTTATTCATAATATAAACTGAAAATAAAAGGAAGAATAAATTCACGGTTCTTGAAATTTGAAGGTTTGTTATGTCCTTGCAACCAAGAAAAGAGCTTAGCCTTGCATAACTATTGAACAACTACTCTTAAAGAATAAAGAGAGCATGATTTTTTGGGTTTGTAGAGGAGAGAATTTATGTTTCTTAACTTCTAGCTACTACCCCCCTTCTCTCCTCTCTCTCTTTCTTTTTATATGTTAAGAAACCCTAGTTCCTAATTTACAAAGTTGTCCTCCCTTAAGTTGACAATTGACATTTAAGTACTTCAATAACTATTTTCCCTAAAAAAGAGAAATAGCCTTGCATGAAATCTTCAAACTCTGACTTAGAAGAGCTAAATTACTGATATAAAAACTTGGATGATGGTTTAGAAGCTTTGAAACGTAATTTGGACTCATTTCTTCACAAAACCTGATTGTTGGCAGAATTCAGTTGTTATCTTTGCAAAATCATATCTCCCTCATATGACATCGTTTTTGGATGCAATTTATAGCGTTTACAGACCTTTGAGTTTGCATAAATTGGACTTCTACAGCTCTAGATATTGAATTTTGAATAGACAAAGGTCAACAATGGTAGAATGCGAGATTTGACTTTGAAGGATGTGATTTCCATGATCTTCCTCTTTTTATTTTTCTTGCATTACATTTCCAAAAAGGTATGGATGTTATCTTTTTAGTGCCACTGGAATCACTTCATTTCGATCTCTAGAACTCACGTTCTGCACAAAACATTAACTGAACGTCAAATCTGCCAATTATCTCCAATTTACTCCTTTTTGCATTTTTCATCCAAAAGTGCCTTCAAAACATGAAACAAAGAATATCAAGGCATTTTAAATATAAAAAATTGACAAAACATTAGGTAAATATGGGTGAAACTATCGAATAATATGGTTACCTCACGCTCTACTCATGCTCCTCTATTATTGTTGTTACACCACACCAATGGTCCCTCCCAGAATGAACTAAGATTTTGATCTTCAACTAGTTGAAGATTTTTCAACTCTTTCCTTTCTTATCTAATGATTTTCAACCCTCCATCTTCTCTTCTTGTTTAATTTCCTTGTGAATCGCTTACTCACAGGTGTTTATTCCATCTATGAACTTTTAATCTTGAATGGGTTCTTGAAATTTTGGTGTTTCTCTCCTGATTTTGCTAGAATGAATACCACTCCCTCTTTTCTTTCCTTATTATTTTTGCAGATCTTGGGGTGAGAATAAAAGTATTTATGTTCTATAATTTTTCTTATTTGCATTTAGGCCCTTATATCTTTTTTTTCTTATAATTAAGTGATACCTCTTTTCATTTCTTATGATTTCACCTCATAACTTTTAGTTTAGTTTATTTTCTTTAATTTAATCTAACCCTCAATATTTTTAGGTTGATTTTTAATGTCTCAAAATATTTCATCAAGAAACTTATATTTAAAAATTTCTAAATTTCTTTTTTTTATTTAACCATATGCATGAATTTCTTCACTTTTATTTCTCATGTAGTTAGTTTGAAATCTATGCAAGCTTTATTTTTCCCCAGGGTTTACATTAGCTTTCCAACAAGACTAACCGTGCTTGAAATAGAGTTCTATAACTCTAGATATAAGTAAAAATCGGAGGAGAGGTGAGACAATAATAGTTTGATATCAAGACAGTAATAGTTCAACATTTGTTGATCAACAATTTTAATTATCTTGGTGGCACCTTTCTTAAGAAAAATTCTATCCTCGTGTCTTTGCTTTCCAATAAGACCAATCTCGTTTAAAATAGAGTTTTATAACTCTAGAGATAGTTAAAAATATGAGAAGAGGTTGGACAGTAACAATCTAATGTCTAGATATTAACAATTCATATATAAAGAAATGAATGTTAACTATGGTTGGATAAAAGATGACAACTGACACAACAAAAAGATTGATGTCTTCTTCCAAGTGTAGGAGTGTCAAAGTAATATTTAACCCGGTAAGACCGGGGTCGAACCATAGGGAGGTTATTGTACAAATTATGAATAACAATAATACAACAACAACAATAATAACAATAATAGCAATAATAATAATAATAATAATAACAATAACAATAACAACAACAACAATAATAAAGAAGAAAAAGAAGATGAGAACTTTGAGATGAAATATTAAAGTAAGGATTAACAATGATAACAACAAATGTCAAGGTTAGAGGTTCCACTAGTGGTATGTCAAACAAGTATAGTATAAACTCTTATTGTTCAATTGGAAACCACACATAAAGGAGGTTCCAATTAGATTATAGATTGTTAACATGATTATATTAGTCATCTTATTCAATTAATGCTAGTACTTATAAATTTCATCAAGCATTCATGATTATAACTTATGTTAACAACAAATCAAGTTCCTTTCATAGCTGAGGTGTCGGTTATACCATACATTATGGGCTATGAAAGTGCCAAGCATTTATTGTACCAAGTGTTATACAACATAAATCAAGATTAGTCATTTAACAAGCAAAGTATTAAAGAATGAACAAGATAACAAATATAAAACATGTTAGTATTAAACATTAAAGTGCATATGAAGTTTATACCATACTTATTCTTACACCATTAGTGTAACTTTTTCACCTTGACATAATTAACTTAGCTAGACATAATGAAAGAAAGAAAAATAGATAAACAAAATAAGAACATAAATAAGATAAGAGTTAACAAAGCAAAGGAAAGGAAATGAAAGGCATAAACTTAATATTAATGAAAACAAAGCATAAAGAATACAAAGAGAGAAAACAAGAGCATGATCTTGATCTGGACACCAAGATGCCTAAATGCATGGCAAATGCCTCCTTTTATAGGCTAAAATTAGAAACTATTGATTTGATGACTAATTGATGAGTAGATGGTCAACCCTTGACTTGGTGACAATCCTTATCTTCTCTTGTTTGCCCAAAACGTCATTGATGACATCTAAATTAGAGCCACTTGAAAACATGAAAGTTCTTGGAAATTGTCTTAGCTTTCTTGTTTAAACAATTCATCTCATTTTGACTTCTAGAACTCTAGATATGGCCAAAATACTGAATAGTGCTCGGGCTGAAGGACAGATTCGGGCTTCTTTGTTGTTGCAACAATTTGCACTTGAAAATGGCCTTTTAGATCTTGGGCTCCATATGAAAGTTGTAGGCCTATGTCTTACCTTTCTATTTATATAAAGTAGACCTAAATCTGAGATCTATAGCTCCAGATATGACCTAATTGTTGAAAGTGTTCCGGTTTGGATTGCACCAATATCTCTTTTCTAAGTTTGATCATCTCTTTACCTTTGCAATTGAAGTTCTTAAAGTCATCAATCAATCCTTTCATTTATGTGATAGACCTACATTTAAAATGGACATTTGCCATAAATTAAAGGTATCTTATATTATTAGATAGATTATTATAAAACATACTTTAGTTAAGGAGTTATTAATACTTCAAGTGCAAAATGATGATATAAAACCATGATAAAAATGCACTTTTGACTACTAATCACACCCCCCAACTAGCTTATTACTAGTCCCTAGTAATCAAAGCATTAAAATAGAAAAACAATTTGCAAATTCTACAAAGCAAGGTATTCATCATTTAACTTCCAGTACTCTATCGAAATAAACAAACTCTTGTTATATTTATATACCTGCTCAATACCTCTTAACAAGATATTCAAAAACCTTTCTTTTGTGCTCAATGTATCAACACATAATTATAGGGCTTTTCTTGGAAAAAAACAAAATTTGTGTTCTAATGTTTAAAGTTAACTTCCTTGGGTTGGGATTATCATTTTTGTCTTCTTTTTTTTATTTGTTTTTTAATATATATACATATAATTTAAAACACCATGCATCTTTAACCCATGTAACGAGCTTTCAGCTAATGACTCCCAGATTAGTTGGTCTTAGGGCATTAGGTGTTAAGACACCCCTACGAGCTTAGTAACTCGGGTCGTAAATACTGATATGTAGATAGTGCAATGTTTGATTCCCTTAAGCTTTTCTCCTCAACCTACGTAACAAGCATTGGGCCAATAGCTCCCAAGTCAGTTGACTTTAGGGTATTAGGTGTAAAACACCCCATCGGGCTTAATTGCTTAGGTTAGGGAGGCTATGAAACCAAACTTATCTATATTTTTATTATTATCATTCATTTTTTTCCTTTTCTTTTTTTTTTCTCTTTTTTTTGTTTTTTTAATTATATATTATTCCTTTCCCTTAGTTGTTACCTTTAACAGAAGAACATAAATAATGTAATAATCCAATATGCAACCCATAATCATATGTTGAAGTGTGTGTGTGTAAATTAAGGTTTAAAAATACATGTTAAATAAGTATATGAGCAGACTTAAGTGATAATAATGCAAGAGTTTGTAAATATAGATATTTCAAGAAGTATTATGATAGACCTTGTTACAAATGATTACTAAGATACGTCTCAAGAGTCATAAAAGATTCTCCTTACTCTGCCATCATAGTAACAACCATTTTACACATGCTTTATGAAATACGAAACATAATTTTTTTATTTTTTAAGCTACTACCCTTTCCCCCCCAACTAAAACAAGATATTGTTATCAATGTTTAAAGGTAGAAAGATAGAGTATAGAAGATATCACCTGAAATAACGAACACTGACAAACCTGAAACATACTGAAAAATATAAGAAACAATAATAAAACCAAAAGACACAAAGATTCACAAATGGAGGCTCAAATCCAATCTAAGCTTTTTACAGCTTTCCTTAGTTGACCAATTTATGCGACTCATGGAAGGATCAATTACAGGAACGAAAGATTATAATTGGTCAATCAATTGTTCAGCAGTAGTAGCAGAGATTATGATTTGTTGTGTAGAAGATGTTAGAAATTCCTGTTCCACAGCATGATCAAAAAAAGACAACAACTTATCATAATAATCATTAACATTTAACATACCTATGAGTTTATGATGAATGTACAGTTGGGCCCAAGAGGAAATATGAGATATCTCTTCCAATGTGCCTAGACCACCTGGTAAATCAATGAAGGCATCAGCATGGTTAAACATTACATTCATTCGAGTTGACATTGTAGAGACCTGAAGTTCCTCTCGAATTGTTTTCCAATGATGTCCCCTTGTGCTAAAGCTTTACAGACGACCCCCAAAACTTGACTACCTCCTAAAAATGCAACTATTGACACACCTCCCATTAACCTAAGACTGCCTCCCCTATATACTTAATGAATCTTTCTCTCAGCTAGCACCTGACCAAGATGATTTGCTGATTCTAAAATCTCCTTTTCTTTTCCAAGACTAGATCCACTGAAAACACAAATATTTCTTATATGATGACTTGAGGAACTTGCCATTTCTACACACTTTTGTATTTGTTAAATGTATGGGTTGAGTAGAAATGAAAGGAAGGAAAAGAGGGTTTTATAGATGAGAAATTAGAAAGGCAATCATACCACCTATATGTAGGCCAGCTAGAGTCTCTCTCTCTCTCTCTTGTTATTTATTTATTTATTTTCTTTTAAAGAAAGCATGTATATTGACACGACAAAGAGATTGATGTCTTCTCCCAAGTGCA